>MNCI01012853.1:24620-78039 GCA_015680685.1 Gnetum montanum
AATCTTCCTTGGGCATACACCCCAAGGGTTCTTCTTATTTCTACTCTAAGCTTATCTATGATGTGGTGAAGTTGTTCCCTCTAAGAGTAACCATGGCTAGGCATTGGTGTAGGAGTGAATAGTATCAAACCATGGTAGCATCCAAGGGTTCATGTGCTCCCTATTTCCAGCCTTAGATTTTTCTTCTTAGATTAGAAACTCTGGAGTACATTTGATATTTGTCATTGATTAGTTCTAACATGGTACTCCATCTACAGATAGATTCCAGCTTTAAGGATTGGTACCACCTTTCAACTTCCTTAATGAGTGTCCTTGGGAAAAGCTTGAGTTTTTTCCACTCATTCTCTATGTTCTATAAGGCACAGGCATCTTGAAAAGCTTATAAATGTGTATGCAAATTAGAATTGTATCCCGCCTCAAATCTTAGGATATTGTTCATATCTAGGTGCTTGATCTGACTATCCTTCATATGCCTAGTTTGGATTTTCACTACCATCACAATGTTGAGCATACTTCAAGCTGCCAATAAAGGATATGGATATGGGTTTTCCCCTCAAGTAGATGGTGAATGTGTTTGGTGATACTCTAGAGGGTAATAGTGATGCTAGAATGATGCATGACTCGCAAAACTTCTAAGGAAGATGGGTTGTTGAACATAGTAGTCATATGGATCTGGTTGCCTATAAGGGTACTACTACCTTGGTAGTGGCATTCCCCGTAATTGTGGTTGATACTAGTATTGGTATTGTTCGTACAATTGTGGAGGAGTTTCACTTAGGTAGTAAGTTTGTTGTTGCTGGTGGAACTATCTTGGATTGCCTTGAGGGTAAGGTAATTGTCTTGGAGCTTGCCGACATGCTAAGAAAGGATTCAATATGTACACTCCAGACTCTTGTAACTGTGACACCACAAGGCAACATCCTTTTGGATGTTCATATTGATATATTTTACATTTAGTTTCATCATCAAAGTCAAACTCCACAACTTCCTCTACTACAACAGCTTTGCCCTTACCTCTTTGGTAAGCATGTTCAGCTTCTTTTTTGCTCCTATGATTATGATCACTATTTTGCTCTTTGGATTCTTCAATAATCTTTAAAGAAATTTGAAAATTTTCATCCAAAGAGTCTCGTAACTTATCAACCTTGGAAAAAATATTAGAAATGGATTTTTGGATGGACAAGGTCTTTCTGTTCACCACTTCATCAAGTGGTGACTCCTCCTCATCACAAAATTAGACCTCTCATTTTCTAATGGAAGGGTCCCTATTATATTTTTTAGCACTTTCCCTTTTTCGTAGCTCACCTTCTTCTTTTTTACCTACTCAATTAACCTTTGGATTTGATGAGCTCTTATTTTAGACAATCTTCCTTGGGCATACACCCCAAGGGTTCTTCTTATTTCTACTCTAAGCTTATCTATGATGTGGTGAAGTTGTTCCCTCTAAGAGTAACCATGGCTAGGGCATTGGTGTAGGAGTGAATAGTATCAACCCATGGTAGCATCCAAGGGTTCATGTGCTCCCTATTTCCAGCCTTAGATTTGCCTTCTTAGATTAGAAACTCTGGAGTACATTTGATATTTGTCATTGATTAGTTCTAACATGGTACTCCATCTACAGATAGATTCCAGCTTTAAGGATTGGTACCACCTTTCAACTTCCTTAATGAGTGTCCTTGGGAAAAGCTTGAGTTTTTGCCACTCATTCTCTATGTTCTATAAGGCACAGGCATCTTGAAAAGCTTATAAATGTGTATGCAAATTAGAATTGCATCCCGCCTCAAATCTTAGGATATTGTTCATATTTAGGTGCTTGATCTGACTATCCTTCATATGCCTAGTTTGGATTTTCACTACCATCACAATGTTGAGCATACTTCAAGCTGCCAATAAAGGTTCATCATCATTGTTGCATTGATGATACTATTGATGGTTTCGACCACCCCTTCAATTTTGGTGGCCTTCACGGTCATTGTTATTTCGTCGATCACATTCACAGTTATTTCAACTATAACTTCCATGAGAACTGTTAGATGAAGAGGAATGCTCAGAATCGGATGAAGAGGATGAAGAGGAAGATGGATTGCCACTACCACCGTGGTGTCTACCACCACTCTTATGCTTTTTATGATCACCATCTTGAGATCCCTTATTGTTACGATGTTTACCCAAGTCCCTACTTTGGCTATCACTCTTTCTTGACCCAGTTTATGAATAGTCGATTGTAGGGTTAGGTTCACACCCTCACCATTAGTAGCAGGGGGTGGAGAATCTTCATGTTGAGAACCTTCCAACGGAGGATCCTCATTGTCCTCTTGATCTAGAAGGAACAAGGGTTTAGTGCAATGTTTCCCCTTTGTAGCTTCATGGAGTTTCTCCTAACTTTTATCTCTTTTACGTTGTGTTTCAGTGGGATAGTAGCTTCGAGTATCATATCCATCCACAATGTACTCCTCATGAAGATTTGCTATGCCCAACTTCTTATGGGTTTTAAATAGTGTCCTAGGCATAGATCAATTGGGGGGCAAGATGACGTTACCCTCCATATCATGTTATCACATCTATTCATCCTAATGTAGGATGAAGGTAAAATTTGGCGTAAACTCATCTAGATGAGTGTATACCACCTTGTATTCTTGTGGGACTGGTGGTTTAGTATCTTCGGGCTTGCGAGAAGAAGAATAAATTTTGCAAAACAAAATGAAATTGTCAGTGTGCTTTTATAATTTTTATGTATAGTGGAAATGATATTGACCTTTAGGCTCATACAACAATATAAGTGATATTCACTTAGACCTAAATAGTGCACATTCCACAAACAAAGTCCCCAGAAATGGTGCCAATGATGAGCAATGAGGTACCCCTATGCCCAACCATATGAATCACAAACATTCATGCACAGTCAAATTCCATGAACTTCTTCATTTCCAGTGCACTAGCCCTTTAGGAAGTGAATCTAGCCTTAAGATCAATCATTGTCTTCTCAATTACACTTGTGATGTTTGTTGGTATGGTTAAGTGTAACTAAGGCATTTAATTTTTATCATTTTAATGTTTTATAGATCAGTGCTCAAATATTGATAAAAGTAATTTGATTAACTAATATAAATTAACTAATTTACTAGCATTTAACTAATCCTAACATAAGTATCCATTCCTACTTTTTGTACATGTCCTAAACCCATGTATATGCTGCTAGGCAACCACGCGTTATGCTACTGGGCGTACTAAGTAATAATGTTGCTGGGATTACCAAGCAAATACATGTTACACTTGAAGTGATCATGCTTATGTATTTAATCTATCTAGCTTAAATTGCTTCATTAACTCAATTGCTGGAAAATATTTCTAAAATAATTGAAAACATTTAACAAATAACTGAAAACATCAAATGCATAAATGAAATAGCTAATCTATCCAAAGGGCTGCAAGGTTTATCAGAAAGCTCGTATTTATTGTCACACATACTTTTGTGCTTAGGTACAAAAATGCTCGAATAAAGATCTATACACTCAATGACTCCTATTGCAGACGCTCAGGGAAAAAAATTCTAACTTTTGAATGGAAAAAATGCAAGTTCTTCATTGCTTTTGAAATCTAGATTGCCATAAATGCAGCTTGTAGGCATGTATTTGTAGGTGATGGACAAATATTGTGTTAACAAGGCTACGTCGACGTAGGGCGAGATGTGTTGACGAGGCCCCGTTGACACAGAAAACCAATGACGACTCATTAACAGTCTTCCTACCATCAAAGGATGTGCTGTCTAATTTTTTGTTGGTGTTTAATTTTGTGTCGTGAACACCGCAATTTGTAATTCTGTTAATCCATATATCCAAACACTCAATTTTGTCATGTAGTCTTATTGAGTTGTGTGCTAGTTAATAATCCCATACCTTTTCAATTTTGTAAAGAACTCAAGGATTAGTTTTTACTCAGTTGTAGGGGTATGATGAATCATGGAGAGGCCACATTAATAAGGCATTATCTACTAGGCCCCATTGATGCATCATTTCATGCATTAATGTGGCTCCGTCAATGCAGGATCTATTCTTGCCTATAAATATGTGCTAACCCATTGTTTTTAGGTGTAGTGATGCTCTTATAGTTTTTACATTTGAAAGTTAGAATGTTTTCCTGAGTGCCCATAGTAGGAGTCATTGAGTGTATGAATCTTTATTGAAGCACTATTGTACCTGAGCATGATAGTGTGTGTAGCAATAAAGATAAAATTTTTGATAAACCTTGTAGCATTGTGGATAGTTTAAATGTTTCATTTATCCATTTAATATTTTTAGCTATTTATTCAGTGTTTTCCAATAATTAAGCTAATTAAGTGATTAAGAGAGATAAGCTAAATAGTGATTAAGTAAACACATAGGTACGACCACTTTGAGCATGTGTATGACGTTTGCTAATTTGAGTAGCACTTAACACTTGGTAACCTAGCAACATTATACATGTTCGAGATGTGTACGACAAGTGGGAAGTTGAATAGTAGTTAGCCTAGTAGATTAAAGTAGGTATTAAATTACTTTATTCTCTATCTTGTTTATTTCAAGCACCAAAACCATAAAATATAAAATGACAAAAATCATGTACCTCAATTACACTTAAACCATACCCTTGAACTTCACAAGTGTATTTGGGAAGACAATGAACATCCTCAATGTAAAGTTTACTTTTAAAAAAACTAGTGCACCAAAAACGATAGAGTCCATAGAATTTGACCGGATCATGTGTAAACACTTTGTGATTTGTATGGTTAGACATAGGGGTACCTCATCGCTCATGAGGTAATAAGTTTCATCCTAGAAAATATGGTTGAATTCTCATGGATTGTTGTTTTCCATGCATGCTTCCCTTGTTCTTCCAAATTTCATTCCTTGTGCATTGTAATATGAAGACATAAACATAGAAGTCACAAATTGGCTTGGAGTAAAGATGGCATTATGAATGGATTATTATTTAGTGTTACTTATAGGCTCTCCTTGGAGCATTACAGATAGAATATTATATAGTGTTACTAGTAGGCTTCCCTTGGGCATTATGAATAAAATATTATTTAGTATTATCAATCTACTATTGGTAGTTAGCCTCTTAGTAAAAATAAATGAGTTAGAAAATAAAAAGCTTTTAAAAGAAAATATTTAACAATAGAAGCCTATTCCATAACATATATAGAAATCTTAATGAAGAACTAGTACTTTATATACCAAAGCTCACTTATCTAAAATAGTACTATCACAAGCTACATGTAGCCTAGTGGTATAGGTCTTAGCTTAGTACCCTAGGTTACAGGCTTAATTCTACTAGGTAGCACTAAGTTTTAAACTTCCTATACCTATGTTTCACTTATTTTTGGGTTCCAACACCTCCTAAAATAGTACCATCACAAACTAGATTTAAATTTCCTTGATAAAGGAGAGAAGATTATTAGCATCCATATTCATGAGGAAAGTGGAAAATGTTGAAACCAAACTAGTTAAAGTAAAGAAATGTATATTCCTAGATTTTTAAATATAAGAAAATATAACTACCAATGAGAAATGGCTCAAGTGATTAGCTCATTGTTTGGAAGGGGAGGTGTTGGAATCCTAAAATAGTTGTAATATAGGTACACCATAAGATATATAGTCTAGTTATAGCTTTATAACTCACCATTGCTCATCAGAATTAAACCCATGCCTTAGAGTCTTTCAAATTAAGAGTCTTACCACTAGGCTAACATCTCATTGTTTAACGAAGATTTGCAAGAGGTTACTAATTCGAGTCACACTTGAGATATTTTTATATTCTTCTATAATTCTTTTAAAATATCATGTTTGCTCTATGTCTTGGTGTGTAACTATAGTCAAATAACTATTTAGTAAGACTTGTGTAACTATAGTTAAATAATTGTGTAGCACTACTTTTGATTTAGAAACTCCAAGTTATAAGTTTGATTTTAGTGGGTAATACTAAGTTATATAATTCTAATTTGACTATATATATTGGAGGTCAATTTTGTTAAAAAAATATTTTAAGTTCTTACATTGTCCTTTCCCTTTCAAATAACTATGTAGTCAAATTAACACTAATTATAAAATTATACATAATTCAAAGATAGGTACATCCTAAGATATATAGTCTAATTAGAATTTTATTGTGGGGGTGTTAGAACCCAAAATAAGTAAAACATAGACATACACCATGATTTATACAAGTTTCTAACTTAGTGCTACATAGTAGAGCAGAATTGAACATGTGATTTACAATTACAAGGCCAAGACCCATACCACTAGGCTAATACCTCATTGTTAGAAATTTTTTTTGGGGGTGGGGGATGGGGGGATATCAAACTCTAAAAAATGAATAATGAGGTATTAGCCTAGTGGTAAGACATTTGATTTGGAAGCTCCAGGCCATGGGTTTGATTTTGATGGGCAATGCTAAGTCATATAAAGTTCTAATTGGACTATATATCATAGGGTATACCAATGTTTCACTTATTTTAGATTCCAACTCCCTCTAAAAATAAATAATAATGTGAAAAAATTAGAGTACATGAGATCATTAAAGTGAAAGTCTAAAGAAAAAGCCCAATGGTTTTGAGGATTTCTTATGAGGTTTTCATCCTTACAACCAATCCTAAAAACCTTCTCTCTAGGGTAGGAAAATAATTAGGCCTTACCCTTATTTAGAAGTGATCTCATGGATTTTCACTTTTTACTAAAGGATTTCTTGTAAAGAGAATGAGAAACTCTCTCTAAAGAAAAAAGAACACATTAATTAGAAATAAAGAATAGATAGAAACAAAAGATGAAAGCTTCCCATCGTTGAGGCTAAAAAACAAAAAGAAATTAATATTGTAAGAAATAAATTAGTGATTCATTTATCATTGGAAGATTTTTTGCTTGAAGTTGTAGTAGAAAAGCAACATTCTTGATAATTTGGTATTTGAATCCTAAAGAAAGATCATAGTTATGCTCTTACTACTAGAAAATAACTACAGATTGAAGCTTTCAAATAGTAGGGAATAAGGGATAGAAGACAAATCCAAATGCAAAGAAAGAAAGTAGATAAAGTAGGATAATAATCAAGAATGACTTTATTGATATTTGTTTGAAGTTTTTATAAATTTTAGATATCCATTTTCAAGCATGCTCAGCAACATGATTTTAAAAAAAAAAACACAAGAAAATGAGTCTTCACTTCTACAAAGAGGACATTGAAGAGAAACATTTCTTATATGTTTAAGAAAGTGTTGATAGGAAGACCTTGATGAATAAGACATCATAAAAAAATACAAATATTATGAAATATAGAAGCTCTCTAAATATCTTTAATTTTCCCCATCCAAAAGTGTGATGATAATTATATTTTCGATGCCTTATTGAATTTTTTATGAATAAAATCATTCTTTGTAATCATCTCATATGTAACTTTTAAATTAAAAGAAAAAATAGATTTTTGGTCCTTCTAAAGAATATTTGGAAAATCTTGATGCAAATTGTTGTTAACTTTAAATAAATTCTCAAGATTAGAAATTAAAGGATAATCATCTAGAGCCATAGAGTTCATCTTGCAAGATGGGTTCTTAGGAGGGTTAGTAGATGAGTTAAAGTGTAACCTCTTCAAGTGCCTATGCCGAGGCTCAAATTCAAGTCTTTGACTTGAGAAACGAACACCTTACCATCACTCCAAATGATAGTCCTCTTCCAAAATTCTTTTTCCTCTTTCTATTCAAACTATAGAGGCTAGAAGCTTCATTTGAAGTAATCCATCTATTATGAAAATATTGACAAGAAACTGTAGTGATATCAAATTTGCTTCAAGTGGTATGTAATCTAGATGCATTAATACCCCAAGCTTTTTCAATAAAAGAAAGTCATAATGGGCTAATTCTTTTAAGCATATCTTTTAAAACTATAATATCATTGTAATTCTAATATTTACTAAGTTTACACTAAGTCTTTCAAATTTATTTAAGAACTGGAGAACCAAAAATAGAAATGTCTTGAAGAAAAGAAGACAATGAAGAAAGTTATTAGAACACCAACTATTATCATTCTCAGGTTTTTGTTGCATAAGTTTATTTCTTAAAAGGAACATCCAAACATCATCTCCATTAATGTACTTTGCAATCTATTTTACTACAAGAGAAATACCCTAGTTATAATAATTAATGAAGCCAAGTCCTCCATCTTTCTTGCTATTAGTGCAAATATCCCAAGCAACTCTAGAAAAACCTTTTCTATGTTGCTTAGCAAACTACAGAAGCCAAAATATAATATAATCAATTCTATCATGAGAAGTTTTAGAAGGATCCCAATAACTAGAGTACTAAACATGAGTTGATTGAAGCATTTCTTTAATAAATAAAAATTTGTTTACAAGGGTAAGCTTATTTTTCATTCCATTTATCAAGCTTCTTTTCAATTTTATCAAGTACATAATTCCACCAAATAGTAAGATTAAGCTCAATAGGAAAATATATTCCTAAAATTTTGAAGATAGAATCATTTTTCAAGATTTTCCAAGGCTTGAGAGTAGCCCACTTATTAATATTTCCATTACAATAAAAATAGATTTCTGCCAATTGATCCAAGAGCTAGATAACATGTAGTAATCCTTCACTCTAGCTAAAAGAATATTAATATGTTGCAGAGAATTGTTGATCATAAAAAAAGAATCATATACAAAGTGCATGTTAAGTAATTGCATACCTTAATCATCAATTGAAATTCCCTTAATGAAATTCCTTTGTAGATCATAATGTAGATTATCTGAAAAAAATTCTACATCAATAATGAAAAGATAGAGATCTAGAGGAAAACCTTGACAAACTGACCATTGGAGAGAAAATGAGGAACTAGGAAATAATGAAATTCCATTCAATCTTATCATAATCTTTCACATAATCTAACTTAATAAAAGAAATACCTTGGTTAGTATTAGAAGTCTATTGCATTTCCTCCCAAGCTGCAATAGCATTATTTAAAATATGTCTACCTTTTACAAAACTAGTTTGCTGAGGTCTGATGATATCTTCAATAACCTTCTAAATTCATTAAGCCATGCATTTAGCTAAAATTTTATAAGTATTATTAAGAAGATCAATAGGCCTCTAATTACTAATATGTTGAAGATATCTATTTTTATGAAGAAGAAAAATTACACCTTTATTAATATTTTCATCAAGAGAAATGTTTTAGTGGCTTCTTGTAAAACATGAAAAAGATCAACTTCAATGATGTTCCAATTCTTCTTAAAAAATTCAATAGAAAAACCATCAAAAATTGGAGCTTTTCTATTTTCTAAACTAAAGGCTACTACTTTGATTTATTCTACCATAATTTCTACTTTAAGAATACTTTGATGTGCTTCTGTTATAAGATAAGGATTATACGTACTACAAGCTTAGAAGAATTCCTTGCTAAAAACTTGAAAAGAAAAATGATTTGCTGAAGAACTATTAATAGTCTTAGGATCTTTAATGATAAAATCATTTATATAAAGTGATTCCAATTTAGGTGCTTGATCCTTTCCTTTTAGAAATTTTAAAAATTTCCTACAAGGTTCATCTTTAAGTTTTAGCCAAACCATGTAACTTTTAGTAAGAGCACTTTTAGCTTTAAAAGTATCCCAACATTGTTAAGCATAACAAGCTTTAGCTAGGGCTTTTTGAGTTTGAAAATTAAAAGAAATCTAGTCTAAAAGAATTTACAACAAAGTGAAGGAGAAAAAGACATCAATTCCTAAATCATAATCAAATTTTATTTTAAAAACTACATCAGAACATAATAATACAATTAGAGCACAAGTCATTGGCTAATTGGGTAGCTCAAATTACATTACAATCAAAGGTACTGGGTTTAAGGCTTATTACCAATACCCTATGCACACCAGCTTGGAGGTATTATTCTAGGAATAATTCTAATTATTGCCTTATCCTTAACAAATAAATAAATAAATACATAAATAGGACTAAACTTCCTTAACATACCTTAACAAGTCCATTTCTATCCATGCAATAAAGGCAACCTAATAATGATGTAATATAAAAGTACATCATTCAAGTCACTCATGCTAGGTACTCTTTTTATATTGTTTTACTTATTGAGTTAGGATAATGCATAAATGGTGCATTGTGCTTGAGATATAAAGTCATTTAAACATAAGCATATAGTGTTAAACATTCATAATTGGACTTGAGATTTTGATGCATAATTCAAAGAATATTCTAAAGTTTCATGTTTTGTAAAGTTATTTAGTCATTTGTTAATTTTTTTAAAGAGCTAATAAAACATCCTAAAAATTAATCAAGAAATCCTAAAAAATTCCATAAAAAGTTTCATTGAATTATAATTTAAGCTAGAACATTGAGAATAAAAAATACACCCTAATGTAAAATTCTTAATAATTTCATTAAAGTTTAACGCATAGAGCACATACATTAAATATCTTATCAAATCATCACATATTCAACTTGGCTAACAAGTACATAAAAATATGGCTTAAGTTGTACATCAAAGGAAAATAAACTAATAACTATCTATAGCTACATAAAAATAGATCATTCTGACCTTTCTCTTTTAAAGCTTCCACTTACATAGTTACCATTTGCATACAAATTATGCAAGAAAGAGTTAGTACTCCTTTATTATATAGAAACATAACCTCATGCCTATGAAAGGGATTGAGAGCATAGCTTCAATACCAAATGAAATGGATTAGTTAAAATTTAATTTAAAAATATAGTTACAAGACTTCATGTATAAATATGGAGCTATGATAATAGAAATATGATGCCTCACCACTTACCCCAATTTGGTTAGGGGTGTGAAAAAACTCTTTATTTCTTAGCATTTTTTGTTTTCCTATTATGAAGTGTGATGTTTGGTTACTTTAATATTTCTTATTCTATATTTTCTCATCTCTTCTAATGCTCTTAATCCCTTTCATTTGGTATCAAAGCTAAGGCTCACAATTGTTTTTGGCTTCATAGCCTTGGGAAAGGATCCCTAGGAAAGCATATCCTCTAGTAGTCTTGCCAATACTATTGATCAATTATTAGTAGGCATTAATAGAAAAAAGTAGGAGTTTCATTGATGTAAATTTTATACACTAAAAAAAATTTTCCTCTTAAAATGTCCATTCATGTGTGACTCATCATTGTATGTGTTCAATGAAATGTCCTAATTTGTTAATATCCATGTCTATCTTGCATCTCTATTTCAAATTTTGGCTCACAGCAAAACTAGAGCATGGCCATGATTTTTACAAAACATTAACATAGCTTTATATTTATACATGAAGTCTTATAATCATATTCCCAAATTAGCTTTTAACTAATCCTTTGATTTTAGGGATTCTTCTTTATCACCTCTCATACACATCTTGTTATTTATGGGATTGCTCTCATATGTACCTTGAATAGATACATGCTAATATTATCATCCTCTTTTTTATAATATGCCATATATTTAATGTTGGCATTATCCTTATAGCCTAGCACTTTTGTCTCCACTTCATCTTTTTAGTTATGTGAAAGTGTAGGTGCTTCATCAACATCATCATCATTTAACTTTAACCTTCATTGGTTCATTTGACAAAATTTTTGTAACATTCCAATTATGAGCGATGATGTAGTCCCTATGCCCAACTTTACAAATTGCAAATATTATGCATGAATTGATCATAATCCATGAACTAATTGTATTGGTCTTAGTTTGTATGGTTAATGATGAGTGGTGAGGTACCCCTACACTCAACCATACGAATATGAGCGTTTCATGCACGATCTAGTCAAACTCCGTAGACGGACTAGTTGTGGTATCTAGGTAGTTATCCTTAGGTCACAATTCACTGTCTTCCCACTTGGACTAGTGTTAACTTTATCACATATGATTTAGTCCAAAGTGAGGTGTATGATGTGTTCCTATGCTAACGCTACTCCTGGGTATGGTGGTAAATAAGATTAACTAAGCTAAGAGAGAAAGGGTGAGAGAGAATCTAAGCTAGCCTAAGTGTGATGAGCATCCGTTCCTTGATCATCCATACACATCTTGGACTTTGTGCACGACTACCACTGGGATTACCAAGCGCAGATCCTAGGTATGCTACTGGGTTACCAAGTAGTCACACTTAAATGCTCGTAATCAAGTCATACTCATTCCACTTTTAACAGGAGTTTAGGGTGAACAGATATTAACTAGGAAAGTAGTAAATAATAATTAAATAAATAATTAAGCTAAGTGGATGCTCCAATGATGAAGTAATATCAATCTTTAGTGCCGGTCATGTGTGTGTCCAAGTATGTCACACTCGAATAAGGATGTCATACAATTACAATCACCACATTGCGGGCATGCACTAGGAGGAAAGGGTTGAGAGAAAGAACTACTAAAAACTAACACACTTAAAAGTTAGAATTGAAAACCTGCCTACCAGAACTTTCTACCTCTTATTTATAGATGAGGAGATAGGCTACGATATCGCATATGCGATATTGTGACTAGGCTACGATATTGCATACGCGATATCGCGGCTAGGCTATGATATCGTTGATGTGATATTGTGACTGCTACGATATCACAGCTGTGATATCATAGTAGTGATATCACAACTAGCAAATTTATGACTCATCATACCCCCACAACTGAATGAAAACTCGTCCTCAAGTCACAGAGAGAACAAGCTCCATTGATTACATAGTGGATAGGTATGGGATTATTGACTGGTGAGAATGGGTTCATGCCGTAGTGTGGAATCGAAGAAAAATTGAGACACCACACAGAGAATGCAAAAGAAAATCCCACTGATACAAAATTGATGGAACTCATGTAGTTCCTGGTGGCGGTGGCTCCTCCATAGGTGTCTTTGCCTTTTCTTGCGCTCCAGGTCTTGGGATTTGATGGCGTTGAAGTATGGCCTAGAGTTTCTCCTCTTGTAAGGCCTTGAGTACCTTGGTGTACATGTAAGTTTGTGCTTGTGCCATAGAGGCATCCCAGTCAGCCTTCTCTTTTTCTTCCGCCACCCTTTTATTCTCTATTAATAGTTTATTAAGTTGCTCAGTTCTGAAAGTGTCTAGCTGGTTTTGAGCAACCTTTGGCCTCGTATTTGAAAGGTTTAATACTTCCGAAATGGCTTGAACAGAGAAATCAACAATCACACCACAAATGTTAACCGTGGTGCCTTCTTCTTTGTTGTGCCAAAATTGGTACGTTTCCCCTAAGTACCAGGCACCACTTTCAGAGAGGGTAGGCCATAACGGGGACCTTGTGAGGTGATCCCTAATGGACCCCAGAGCAAACTCTGCAAACGATCCAAAGTTTAACTTCACAATCACTACAGTGAATGTGGACTTCTCGTGAATGGCTTGAATACAATCCTAGGGCAACATGAGATGTTGTTGCTGTTTGGCCATAGTAGCCGCTCCTCCTTCTGCCTGTCTCGATTGTATAGTAGCAGGGTCCTCTTGGTGGATGCTAAATGATTGTTCCTCCTACTCTACATGTTGTTTAGTAGAAACTTGTCCTTTACCTCTCCTAGGTCATTTGGTCGCACCTTGAGCAGGACCTTCTTGTTGTCCACATTTCGTGACCATCTGCAATCACATGGGGCCAATCGTTAGTAAGGTTGTTACCCAAGTTAGGTTATACCTTACTGCTTATCTTAATGAATTTGCTTTATCTCTGTGTGACGTTAATTATTAGAAGAAAAATGTTCTCGAAAGATTTATAGTGTTTGATCCTCCTTGCTTAGGTGGCTTCCAAATCCACTTTCTTGGTATAACTAGGGGAATGAAATTGTTTTCGACACAATTATCCTTAATATTATAACTAATTACCCTTAATAATATCTTTGGAAAATGAATAATTTCAAAAAAATTATGCTCTATTCGGTGTGTGCCCCTCCCTCACGACTAAGCTGAACACTCCGGGTTCAAGTAGGTTCAAACGGAATAAAAATTGGAGTACCAACGAGCGAGTTATGGATATGAAAGCAAGGGATGTGTAATTGCGAGTCATAGAGAGAAATTTGAAAAAATTCTCCTGCATGAATAGTTGCAAATGATGTTGATTAGCATAGGGGGGTCATGTATATATATTCTCATCGAAGTGAGGGTACTTAGAGAATGTACCGAATTATTAAGATTTTTTTTGAAATTGATGTTGTAAACTTAGGACATTGGGTGATTATTAAGGGGTTCTAGGGTAATTCAATTAGTTCAAAAGGCACAAATAATTATGATGGTGTGGAATTTATCAATAAGGACCTCAGATGGGAGAAAAAGGCTATGTGATGGTTCATAGGAATGTTGAATCGGATGGATAGTAATAAGGGAAAGAAAATCATTGGCAATATGCTAAGGGTAATAAATGGTATGTGGAAGATGGGTCATGAATGCAAATTACAAAAATTATGCAAGTGGGTCCTCCCCAAAGCAGGTTCCAACCTTTAATGCCCTTGTGTAACCACACTTAAAAGTGTTCGTCGGCACTTGAAGGGTTAAATGTAATCCACACTGATTCCACAAAACACACACATGTAAATATCATCAGAATGAGGTAAGAATTCTATGCTATACGAGACACGAGTTATAATTACATGAACAAAGAGGTGAGACAGACTATAGAAGGGATTGTAGAGATTGGGACATGAGGTAACTGACCTAGGGCATAGTGAATCCTACGTGTAAAGCATGATTAAGGTGTCACTGACTCGTCGTTCCAAGATTAGGACCAAGTCCATTCCTCTAATCAGTGACACTGCATTGGTTCATCCCATGATGAGTGACTATGAGAGTACCAGAGCAACNCCCTAATCATTCCCTCTTGATCCATCCTTCTTCATTCTGGGTACAATGAACACAAAATTAATTTTAAGTTTCAAGGATGTCAATAATATCACTATACCCTCGAATAGAACCTCTTATTTGTAGAATAGATGAGTGGGTGTAATGGGCTCACTGTCCAAATAATTAATCACTCGAGACTCGATAACATAGAACACACTTCAACCAATGAGCCACATGAGTGTTTTATTTGGAGATGAGATTACTTGTAAAAAAATAAAAAGACAAAAAGATAAAACAAGAAGTGGAAAAATGAAAAACTGGAAAACAAAAAAATTGTAAAATTAAAGAGAATGAAAAATATTTATTAATCCTGCTTGTTATTAGAATGAGGGATATCCCCAATAACTAGATGGTTGAGCATGGCGAGGATTAATAAATGAAATATGAGGATCCTTGCATGTTGGAAACATTGAAACTTGATCATACTTATCCCATTGGGGTTCACACACTTGATTATAGTAAACATAGTGAAGCAATTTATGAGATGTGATTCCTGGATAAAGAGTTGACCCACTATGATATCTGGGACTGTAAGATGGTATGCAAGGATCAGGATGTCACTCTCCATGGTTGTGTTCATTGGGCCATGTGGTTGTTGGAGTGTGAGTTGATGGCCCTGATGAAGTAACACGAGGCATTGGGTTCGAAGAGAAGGATGCACCACAGTGTTGGGCTTGTGCTGAGTTGGAGGATGCAGTGGCCTTGGGATTGGGTTTTCCCTTCTTATGGTCATGTCTAAAGAAGGGACACCTTTGATGTTGAGGAGGTCTTTCACTGTTGTTAGCAATAGTAGCACAAGTAACATTCAAGGGTTGCTGTGGTGCAGGCACTTTAGGAACAGTTGGTGGTGATGTAGAAGGAGGGAAAGGATGAGAATGTTGAAATTGAGGAGAAGTGTAAGGTACACAAGGTGGTGGTTGTGTTGAAGGAATGGGTTGATAGTATTGAGAAGAATGATAATACGGCGAGATAGAGTATGTTGACCCAGTTGAGGAAATAGGATATTGGACTAGATAAGCACTTGGATTCGGATGATATGAAGGGTGTCTCTAGTTTAGAGGTGGTTTCCCCCACGACTGGGATTGTTGCCACTGTGATTGAACACAGTATCTTTGTACAAACTCTGGATGTAACATGCTTCCCCAATGATCATATAAATATAACAAGATTGGGCATTGGCCCTTGGGGTGATTATACAAGAAAATGTTGCATTCATGTGTATGATTGGCAGTTGAGCTCTTATCTTCCTCATCCCTTCTTTCCAATTGTCTAATGATACTTTGTCCTGCTTCTCAGGTTGTCAAAACTTGATCTCCAATAATATCGATATATTCTCCACACTTTTTATGCATCCATTTCAACATCTTATTAATCTTTGCCTCAACTTCCTCTAATGATTGTGGTACTGGAAAAGATGGTTTTTCCTCCTTGAGATTGGTTGATTTCTCCTTTTTGTGATTATGGACCTTTGTTAAGTTGAGATTTTGGTCCCATTGATGTTTTTCAACACTCTCCCATCTAGCCATTTCTCCTTCTTCTTTTTCTACCCTCTTAATAACTCTTGGACTTGATGGGTTCATAGTTCGTATAGTTGATCTTGGGCATACATCCCTAGGGTTTCTCTTGTTGCATCATGAAGCCCATCAATGATATGGTACATTAGCCTTTCTTCAAAGAACTCATGGCCTGGACAGTTGTTTAACAGTGCATAATATCTTTCTAAGGCCATGTCCAAGGGTTCATGTTGTGCTTGTTTCCACTCTTGGATTTGTTTCCTCAAGGTTGACACCCTTGCGTAGGTTTGATATCTTTCGTTAAAAAGTTCTACCATTGTTGGCCAATGTCGTATTGAATATGGTTTTAACGATCTATACCATACTTTTTCTTGGCCAACGAGTGTCATAGGAAAGAGCTTGAGTTTTTGCCAACTGTTATCAATGTTGTTCCATGCACAGGCATTGTAGAAGGCTTGGAAATGTTGTTACGGATCTAAGTCATAGCCTCTTGAAAAATTGGAAAAGTTGTTTAAATTAAGCCTAGGTAGGCGGCTCTCTTTACGATGCCTACAGGAGATTTGAATAGCCTCTTGTATTTTTGTTAGGCTTGTAGTGGCCAGTGGGGGTTCATCGTCATCAAGTAGGTTATGCTTTTGTGCTTTGGGATGATGTTGCCTTCGTTTATGTTTGTAAGAAAACCCCACCTCAGGTTGCGTACTCCTTCATTGGTTCTCCAATGAATTTCCCCACTAGATGTGGAATTATTATAGTCTTGTATAAGAGCCATTGTTGTGCAATTGTGTGTGAATTTATATGTGACTTTTTATAATTATTTCTTTCTAAAATATATATCATTAATTCCTATACAATGATCTTGTATGATATAACTAATCTAGATAACTAGCACCGTCCTTGGCAACAACACCAATGATGAGTGGTGAGGTACCCCTACACTCAACCATATGAATATGAGCGTTTCACACACGATTCAGTCGAACTTTGTAGATGGACTAGTTGTGGTATCTAGGCAGTTATCCTTAGGTTGTAGTTCACTGTCTTCCCACCTAGACTAGTGTTTACTTTGTCACATATGGTTTAGTCCAAAGTGAGATGTATGATGTGTTCCTATGCTAATGCTACTCTTGGGTATGGTGGTAAATAAGATTAACTAAGCTAAGAGAGAAAGGGTGAGAGAGAATCTAAGCTAGCCTAAGTGCAATGAGCATTTGTTCCTTAATCATCTATACACATCTTGGACTTCGTGCATGACTACCACTGGGATTACCAAGTGTAGATCCTAGGTACACTACTGGGTTACCAAGTAGTCACACTTAAATGCTTGTAATCAAGTCGTACTCATTCCTCGTTTAATAGGAGTTTAGGGTGAACAGATATTAACTAGGAAAGAGTAAATAACAATTAAATAAATAATTAAGCTAAGTGGATGCTACAATGATGAAGTAATCTCGATCTTTATTTCCGATCATGTGTGTGTCCAAGTATGTCACACTCGAATAAGGATGTCGTACAATTACAATCACCACATTACGGGCATGCACTGGAAGGAAAGGGTTGAGAGAAAGAACTACTAAAAACTAACACACTTAAAAACCTAGAACTGAAAAACTGCCTACCAGAACTGTCTACCTCTTATTTATAGATGAGGAGACAGGTCGTGATATCGCGGATGTGATATCGTGGTCGCTGCGATATCACGGTAGGGATATCACAGCCAGCAAATTCATGAATCATTAGTTAAGTATAGTTGAGGTATATGATAGTTAATGTTTTGTAACAATTATAAGGTAATAATAAAATATAGAAATTTATTTTCATTAATATAAAATGCAATGAAGTAAATTCTAAACTAGCCTAAGCAATGAGTATTCTTTCCTAATTCTCCATGCATATCCTAAATTGACATAATTATTGCTGGTGTACCAAGTGTTTACTACTAAGCATACCAAGTAAGAGCATTGCTAAAATTACCAAACTATATGTGTTTATGCTCGAAATTAGTCATACTACCATATTTAATGTATGTAAAAAGTAAATTATTAACTAACTATGCATGAAAGTAAATAACAATGAAGATAAATTGTAAGGAAAGATTAAACTAATTCAAAGTACTTCAACAAATATGAATTAATCTTAGTCTTTATTGCTATTTAGGGGTTGTGTCTAGGTATAATGCCACTTGAATAAGACTTTGTACAATGAATAAAAATTGATGTTATCAATATTTGCTAACTATTACTCAGACTATGAAATTAAGTTGCAAGATCTTCATTACAACTACTACAATGCATATCATAAATAGAGTAGGTATCACATTTGTTTTGGTATTTATGCTCATTACACTAACATAGATGTGTCAATGCATGATGGGCTACATTGATGTAGGTGTGTAGACATAGTTGCATTAACGTAGACATGTCAATATAGTGAATTGAAGTACTATTTATCATACCCCATAATTGACTAAAAAACTTGTTCTTGAGTTAAAGAAAATTAGGACATAATTTGTTTAAAAAATTATGGGAGTAATTACTCAATTGATTGATTAACTTACAAAACTTGATTAAACTTGTGTTACTTACAAACATTATTGGAGCAACTTCATATATGATAAGATGACAAAATTTGGATACATAGTATTCATGCAAAAATATTCTTGCAAGAACGAATTTTTGTGCTCATTGAACTAGGAAGAACACAAATGATCTTACATGATATGATATTAATATCAATTAAAATAAGGATTTAAAGAGCTTAAAAATAGATGTTGAAAATTTTTAAGATAATATAATATGAAATTTAAAGATAGAATTTCAATTATCAGAATGTTATAAATGATAATTAAAACTATAAAAATAGTAGAATTGAAGAGAATAGTAGAAAAATTTATATCTTTCAATGATAAAATTATCAAATAATTCTTAAATAGTTATTTTGGAATAGAATTGGAATAATTATAGCTTAAAAAATGTAGAGGAGAAACCATAAAGAGCTCTTCAAAAAAAAAAAAACTGAAGTTTCTTCAACAGATGGAGAATTATTTGTCTTTAGAACAAGGGGAAGACTATCTCAATGTATCTACCTTGTCTTTGTGAAGAACAAAGATGAGTTAGCCTCACTTGAATGATGAATAAAATCTTACAATAATGAATGTTATACAAAAGTAAAGTGGTAAAAGTGTTTTTTGGATGTTGTTGTTAAGATGCTATTAAAAATGCTCAAAATTTTAGACCTTAAAATCTTCTTGAATTTTTATATTCATAACCTTAATTTTAACTATTAAACTTCACTTTTAGGAGATGAAATGAATAGTCATAGAATCAAATATGAAATCAAAGTTATCATTGATCATTTCATTTATTTTTAAAATGTTAGTAATATTGAAAAAAATTAATGAAATTAAAAATGATGTTGAAGGACTAATATTTTAGACCCTTAAAAATTATGCCCTCTTCATTGATGCTACTAAATAATTGAAGCATAAGCCATGAAGAGAGAAGAACCAACAATCTAAATTTAAAAAAATATATGATATTTTCCATGGTTCTTTCTCAAATCAATTGATCATAGAGATAATGAGGCTAATGGGGAAAGGAATGCACCATTAGGAAAATAAGGGGATATTGTGTGTGTGTGTGTGTGTGTGTGTGTTGAGGATATGGAAGAAAACATGTAGTAGAAGAGAGTGAGATAAAATAAGAGGGATGTAATGACGTGCCCCTAAGTTGAAAGAGTGATTTCAATATAGGCTCTCTAAGAAATAAAATTGAAAATTTTAGTAGAAAATGAAAACTCATGAGGATACTCTTGAATTAGGGCAAGGCCTAATCCTTTTCCTATCCCAGAGGAGAGGTTTTTCAAGATTGGTTATAAGAATGAAAAGCTAAAAAGACATCTCCAAAATTGATAGGATTTTTCTTTAGACTTTATCTTCAATGATTTGATGTACTTTGAATTTTTCTTAATAAAAATTCTTCTCTCGTTGTGGTTTTTGACTAAAGGTGGAATCTAGAACCTTTCATGTTTTGGTCTCTCTTCTTGATTGTTGGGCATCTATGAGTTTGTTTGAGTTCTAAATTGAAGAGTAGTAGTGATAATTTTGTCATTACTATTGTTTCTCCTACTTCTTATACTAACTAATCTAGCTCTCACTTCATTGGAATGACATAGTTCATCAATGTTCAAACTCTTCTATACTAAACTATATATGCCCAAGTCATTACGAAGAATATATAGTTGATTGAATAGTGCTCTATTAAGTTTCTAATTTACATGAAGCTACTCTCCTTCAAACTATTTATATTAGAGAAATTTTAAAAATATGGAGATACTTAATGTTATAGTAGATTTAACTCTAATATTTAGACTTTTTGATCTTCACACTGTTGGCCCATCCTCATACCTCCAAATATAAGGGTTTACATTTTCTCCTTTCCAACATGTACCCACTATTTTTATTTTAAAAAAGTCACGATCTTGTTATGAATTATCTTCTATCATCCTTATTTTTGACATGCATCTAGCATCAAAGACACACAGATGATGGGTGAAATTCCCAAAAATTCTTCATGCTACTTCTGATGTCTATCCTTTTGGCCTTATTTGTAGTTTATGTTTAGTAGTGTCTTTTATCTTTCTACATTTATTTCAGTCTCTTGTATCTCTCTTTGGTTGCTACACGTGATATTTGTAAAATTCTTATTCTATAAAATTTTTTATTTCAAACATGTGTCCACCGTATTTTTCCTTTCAAAAATACACCTATTATTTTTTATTTTAAACATGCACCTACTATTTTTTTCTTTCAAACATGTATCCACTTTCTTTTCTTTCAAACATGTAGTTACTATTTTTTTTATTTCAAACATGCACCTATTATTTTTTTTCTTTTGAACATGCATCCACTATTTTTTTTTCCTTCAAATATGTGCTCACTATTTTTTTTTCATTTAAACATTCATCCACTAATTCTTTTCTTTAAAACATGCACCTATTACTTTTTTTTCTTTTGAACATGCATCCATTGTTTTCTTTTAGAAAGGACCATGTTATCTCTATAAATTATTTGTTACCATCCATATATCTAACATGAAAAGCATGCTTATGAGGGGTGAAATTCTCCAAAAGAGCTTTGTGCTACATTTGATATCTATCATTTTTGCCTCATTTGAAATTTATATTTATTTGTTTCCTTAATGTTTTGTAGTATCTTTACTTTTTCTACCTTTTTTTGGTCTCTAGCAATTTTCTTTAGCTATTGAATGCAAGCATAAAATTTTTAACTCATAAAACTTCTTCTCTCTTCACATTTATTAACTACATATGAGATCTAAAACCTTTAAAGTTTTGGATTCTATGCTTGACTAAGGTCTTCACATTAGACACCTATAATTTTCTATGAGTTCTAGATTCGAGAGCAACAATGATAATTCTATCATTGCTACTATTTCTTCATTGCTTTTGCTAGCAAATCTAGGTATTGCTTTGTTAAAATGACACAAGTCATCAATGTTCATATTCTTTTGAACTAAACTTTATGTGCCCAAATTATGAAAGAGTATAACTGTTTGATGAAATGATGCTATACAAAGTTTCTACTTCACAAGAAGCTTCTCTCCTCTAAGCTATCCAAGGAAGCATGTACAGTACTAGTTAGACCCCTCTTGTTCTCATCATGGATTTCAATCCTTCAACTAAAGCCTTCAAAGTGAGGAAGCTTGAAGTCTTGTGGCTCTAGCAATAAGATCCACATTTGGAAATTTTCTTTCCAAATCTATTATCTATTGGAGAAATTTTCAAACTATGAAGATTCTTGATATTACAGTAGATTTAGTTCTAATGTTTAGACTTTCTAATCTTTAGACTATTAGCTCACCCTCACACTTGCAAATATAAAGATTACCAATTTTTTTTCAAACATGCACCCACTATTTATTATTAAAAAGGGTCATGTTCTTCCTATAAATTATCTACTTTCATCTCTATTTTTGACATGCATATAACATCAAAGGCATGTTAATAAGTGGTGAAATTTCCTAAAAGCACTTTATGTTGCTTCTAATGTTTGTCATTTTTGCCTCTTTTGTAGTCATTTTTTAGAAATTTCTTCAATGTTTTGCATTATCTTTGCTTTTGCTGCATTTTCTTTCATCTTTGCCAACTATCTTTAGGTGTTGCAATTATTTTTAACCATATTAAAAATGCAATTATTAGAGCTCATGCTACTATAGAAATTACACTTATTAAAGTGATCCTTCTTTCCAACGCTATTAGTGGCTTGCATAAGTACTAAGTAGAAAAGAGTTGTTCATGGTCTGATTTCTACACTATTATTATTAAGGATTTTCCCATGTATTTCCTATTTCTATTACATCTACCCCTAAATCATTCCATCAGCGAATTTCTTATATGTTATGTTAATATTAAAACACCTCAAGGAAAATTCATGTTGCAATGTAAAAGCCCATAGTCAAAATATTTTTCATAATTTCATGGAAATCTAAAGGGAGAAACAATTGCCTTGCTTTCCCAAAAAATCCTACATTACGGGCTTGTATTAATAGAATTTTAGGCCATTTTTTCAATGTTAAAAAATTGAGATTTACAGCCCACATGGTGCAAATCCTATGTATTCCAGCTTGTGGAGGCTAAAAATGCTTCACAATTGATGAGACGCGGTTCGCACAGGCCGCGATATCGCATATTTCCCTATGATATCGCGTATGCGATATCGCAGTCCGCCGCCATGTCTATAAATAAGAGGTGGCTCTCCCTTATTCAGAATCCCAGTTTAGAGTAGCGAAGCTCTGGCAATTTGATACCTCAAGAGTTAGATTTTTTCCCGTGTCTGCCCGTAGTGTGGTGATTGTAATTGTATGGTGTCTTTATTCGAGTGTACCGTACTTGGACATGCACATGACCGGCAATAAAGATTGAGATTACTTCATCATTGCAGCATTCACTTAGTTTATTTATTTAATGTTATTTATTGCTTTCATAGCGCAGTGTGAGTACGACTTGACTACGAGCATCTACGGATGTGTACGGCTAGTTGAGGAATCGGTTGCTCATCACGANTAAATGCCTTGTATCCTAGCTCTTGGAAGAAAAAAAATGCTCCACAAGCTGCAAATTCCATGTATTCTAGCATGTGGGGGCCAAAAAGACTCCATAGGCTACAAAAATTGATATTTTAATCTCAGACATTACACATATCAGGTTCATAACATGTGGAGGCAATGTGTGGGATTTGGGCTTTGATTTCACAAGATGGACATCTCAATGCCACATGTTGAGCAGTGTGTGGGAGCAGCATGTGAGGGTAGAAAACTAGTCAAAATTGCTAACATGATGTAGAGAAGTGTTCAGTATAGTGTAGAAATTTGACAAAAATTTGGCAAAACATTAGTTAAAATTAAATTAGTAGAAAACTAGTGTGCATGGCTATTTAAGCCAAAATTACTAGTGTTTAAAAGATTTTTTAGGGGGCATTTCTGCAACTCTTCAAAAGTTAAAAAATTTTGAAGAGAAAGGAGATCTAAATGTCCAAAGCCATTTGAAGAGTAGATTTTAAATTGTTGAGACCCTATTGCAACATCAGCTAGTGCATTTGGGGAAGACTGCAAGGCACATGCTGCCCATCCACAAGCTTGATTCTCTACATTAGCTTATGAGAAAAGGCCTTGAAATAATTATAGGTCCACATTTTGTACTTCCTAAACCTTGTTTCTTTCTAAAGTTAATATAAATTTTGCAATGTTTACATATTTTGCTCCATTATTTTCTGCAACTTATATTTACATAGGCTCTATTATTCGTGCATCATTTTTATATTTTTATTCACATATAACATTGATAAAAAACACTCCAAGTTCTCAAGCAATTGACAAGATCATTTGAGGTGCTCCAAAATCCTTCTATGGCCCATGGATCTTGGGGTCAAACTATTTTGCATATAATTCTTTGGTTTTTCTACATTGATTTTTTCAATCTCTACAATTTCTGGTGCTAAAAGAAGGGCCTTTGCCTAAATTCTTTGTCAAAACCTATTTGTTGATTTTCTATTTGTTCTTTCTTTTGATCGTTAGCTTACTTGGTACATAGAAAAACTATTTTGGATTTCCCAAAAACCCAATGTAGACTTATGGCTAGTTTTATTTGAAAAAGAAAAACTTTTTTCTCTTTGATTTCCAATTGTAGTGTGCAATGTTGCACTTTTGTATTGCAATTCAATATTAAAAAAAAAGAATAAAATTAATTTATGCACTTACAGTGCACATCGTTTCTCCATTCCTTGTACTTCATAATAGAAAAATTAATTTTTTTCTAGTGTAGTGCACAACATTGCCATAGCCCCTTGCACTACCTTTGTAGTTGTAGTACATACTACAACCTCTATTTTCAACATTTTCATTTTGTAGTTTTTTTGTCATTTCCCATTAGTATGCTAGAGAAAACTTCAAATAAAAATTTTAAAAAATTATTACTTTGTAGTTACGACCTATTTAAGGCTTCATTTTACACATTATAGTTTCTGTAGCATGAGTTTAAGGCTAAGTATAAACTAGATACATTCCAAGGAAACCTTATGCAATAGTCAGCTCCATAGGAAACCACCCCAAACTCTACACCACTGATCTCAATTATAGACTAAGAACCTCCTATCTCCTTTATGAACTAAGTTTCTCAACCTACCTCCTTTTTTGGCTCCATGATCACCTCAATATCTTTTGTAATAACACATCAGTCTCAACAAGCTTTCTACTTTGCCTCATTATTCATATTAATGCCTTTTGCAGCTCAACCTTATTCAATATGGCCATCACTAGTGGTATCTACCATACCATCTTCTTTCTTCATTCCAAAGAACCCCACTTCAAGACCTTGGGCTTCACAAGCTTCTTACATTTCCTTTGCTCCCTTTATTCCTCATGTACCAACTCAAACCTCCTTCTTATATAACCTACCTATGACAATGATCATGAAACCACTTTAGTCCATTCCAATGTCAATCACATAGTTTCAAGTCATTCATCCTCATTCACAACCATTAGTGCAAACACCGAAGCCTACAAGAATGCCCCAAGGCCTGGATCAAGCCTTCCAAATGATCCAAGACCTTACCAAAGAATTATGAAAGCTTAAAGCTAGTATAACACAAATGGTGAAGGTTATAGACTTCTACTAGGATGATCCTATCAGCCTTGTCATTTCCCAAATAACATTACCTGTGGGCATGCCTATACTAAACTTCATCAAATATAATGATGAAGGGAATCCTAACGCAAATCTGGTCACCTTCTATTTTAAGTTTTTTTTTTTTTTGAGGATTTGGTATGTGAAAACCTTAAGGAAAATGTAGAAAATAGAATGTTTGTGGTGACTAAAGTATTTGTAGAAAATAAAAAATAACTCCACATGAGATATGAGAACTCAAGGAAATGAGATCTACAACAAGATATCAATATGAAGACTACATGGACAAGATGAGAGCATGAAAAAGCATGGACAAAAACAAAGGCTACAAATCAAACGAAGATGCTTCGAGGACTGGCAAGAAGGTAAATTAACAAAAGAAATCCTCAAGAGATAGAGCTTGAAAGTTTAGGAGATGTCTCTAAAAAATAGTAGACATCTACATCCAAGAGTAGATGTCTTCTTATAGATGTCCCATTTTCCAGTGACACGTCTCTCCTGAATTGAGGTCAATCTCTAGTAGACATTCCAACTTAAAAGTAGACATCTACACTAGATGTTTTATAGTTGTTGCATGAATTCTAAGGATTTTTCAAAAACTTCAAGGCTATAAGAATATGTCAAAATCTTGGGAATTGTGGAAGCACTATTCACATTCATGCTTCTCATTGCTTAATTTATGAAATTCTATTCTTGCTCTTCATTATAACATGATTTGCTTAGTTGTAAATTGTTTTGAGCTTCAAGCGCAAGAACTTTATAAATTTAATTACATTATTTTCATGTATTTCTTTCTCTTTCTTGTATCTCTATGGGGTTGATGTAATTCTTACAAGAAGGTATCCACATTGAGCTTGTTGGGACCTGTTGGGGTTAACTGGTTTTGTAGCATCAGAACACTCTAAAGCAGAGCTCAATTTTGTAAAGGTTGGGAGATCCTTCAAATCACATTATGAGCTTGTTGGAACCTTGTAATATTGAGTGGTTTCATAGTGATGAAACACTCTCGAGTGGAACACAGATCTTGTATAGGGTGTGGTGCCCTTCAAATCACATTTTTTGGGAAACAAAGTCTAGAGGTGTGCATGGATTCTACCCTATGAGTGTTAACATACCCAAGTTGAAAAACCATATAAAATTTAGTGTGTTTGTGTGGTAGGTGAAATTTTTAATTGGGAAACTTATTCAAACCCCCTTCTAAGTTTTCAATCATCAAGTGGTATCAAAGCCTAGTAATCTCTCATAGATAACTCAACATGAACATGGAAGGGACAACAAACATTAGATCACCAAAAAATATTAGACTTAGTCAAATAAATAGACTAATATGATTCATCAATTTATTCTTAAAGTGTTGTATTCATTCCCTCTACTACATCAGTAAAGGTAAGTTTCTTATTCCCTCTTCTACATTCGGTTTGATATGTAATAGAAGAGGCCTTATAGCATCTAGAAGAGATTATAAGTGTAGGTCTAGTAATATCTTTGATAAGTTAGACAAGAAAGGAAGTCCAAATAATCATAGGAATCATCATAAAGAAGATGATAACTCCTTTGAAGAAAGGTATGGGCTTCTTTGCAATGAAATTGTTTCTTTTTAAATTCTATGCTTTAACATGAAATATATCTTACATGACAAAGAGGTAAAGATCGCAACTATTAATGATGAATGTTCTTATCTTAAGAAAGAAAAGTTAGGCCTAATGGCTAAGATTGAAAGAGTAATCAAGGTCATTGACCAAATGAATATGAAATCTTTAGAAAAGCCCAAAGATTAAGAGCAAATGAATGTATGCATAAAGGATTCTTCAGAAGGAAGTTGTTCTAGGCTTGGTAACATAACAAAATTTAGGACTTTAAATTATTTCTATTGCAGAAAATTTGGACATGTTCAGGAATATTTCTATCTTAGGATAAAACATTACACTTGGTCTTTTCAAAAATAGCCTAGACAAGGTGCTTTTTAGGGAAAGAAAATTTGGAAGCAAAAGAGAGGAAGCTTGAACAAAACATGATGGCTCAAGTTGCTCTCTATGTAGTCAAAATAAGCATGTGACATATTGATAGTAGCTATTTAAAACATATGACATGAGATGAAATCCAATTTATATACTTCTCATAACAAAATTATGAAATTTTTACTTTTAGAGATGACATGGAGGCTCCTATAATAGGTATCGGTACCATAGGAGAAAAAGGTAAGGGACAACCTACTATAAATAAAGTTTTCTTTGTTAAAGGGTTAATGCATAATCTTCTGAGTGTAAGTCAACTCTATGATTTAAATTTCAATGTTACTTTTTCAAAAGAAACTTGTAGAATAAAATCTTAACCACTAGAAACATTGTGATAGAAGGAGCTAAAAAGGCCAATGTTTACACTACTGTATTTGAAGATAATCCTAACCTTGAATCCAAGTGCTTGATCAGTAATATGGATGATGCTCTTATGTGGCATAGAAACCTGGGCCACATAAATAAAGAAATACTTGAGCTTCTAGCAACAAAGGAAATGGTTCATGGATTGCCGAAACATAAGGACTTCAATTTGAACACATGTGAAGCATGCCAAAAAGGAAAGAAAACAAGGGTAAGGTTTGGTAAGAAAAATTACATATCTACCTCTCATCCCTTAGATTTACTTCACATGGTTCTAGTTAGTGCTTCTCAAACACTTAGTTTGGGGAAGAAAAGGTATTTTCTAATCATTGTTGATGATTACTCTAGTTCTACTTGGGTTGTCTTCTTATATCACAAGGATGAAGTATTTGATCATTTCTTGAGAATTGGCAATCAGATTTAGAAAGAAAAAGGCTATGGTGTTAAAGTCATCAAGAGTAATAATGGAGGGGAATTCAAGGATGCCAAATTTGAGCAATTTTGTCAAATTAATGACATACTTCATAAATTATTTATTGCAAGAACTCCTCAACAAAATGTTATAGCCAAAAGAAGGAATAGAATATTGAATGAAATGGGGAGAAATATATTGAATGATAGGAATCTTCTTTACCACTTTGAGCTAAAGTAATTAAGGCTACTTGCTATGTCTCCAATAGAGTTCTGGTAAGAAGGTTCACCTCTAAAACTCCCTATGAATTATGGACTAGTAGAAAACCTTCGGTAGGTTATTTTCATATCTTTGGTTCCAAATGCTATATTCTTAATGATAATGATATCTTAAGAAAAGTTGATCTTAAAATTGATGAAGGAATTTTCTTAGGATATTCTTTCGTTAGTAGAGCATATAAAGTCTTCAAAAAAAGAACAAATGTTATTGAAGAAATTGTTAATGTTAAAACTGATGATAGTCACATTACTTCTTTAGAACCTAATGATGAAGTAGTTCCTATTCAAAAGTTATCTAGTGCCTCACAAGTACAAATTGATAAAAGTTTAGAATTAGATAGTAAACATGAGGAAGAGCATGAGGTAATATCACCAATTCAACCTAAGATGCCTAGCCTTAGTAGAGCATACTCTTCAATGATGTAATTGGAAAAGTACAAGATGGAATTCACACTAGAAGCCAAACTAAGGAAATTTGTGCCTATGCAGCATATTTGTCACAACTAAAATCCAAAAACTTCAAAGAAGTAGAAGGATAAGAAGGGTGGATTTCCACTATGCAAGATGAACTAAATTAATTCACTAGGAATGATGTGTGGTAATTGATACCTAAACCAAACCATAAACCAATTATTGGGATAAAATGGGTCTTTAGGAATAAAATCGATGAAAATGGAAATATCATTAAAAATAAAGCTAGGCTAGTTGAAAAAGGCTATAATCAACAAGAAGGAATTGATTTTGATGAGACTTTTGCTCTTGTTGCCAGACTTGAATCTATTAGACTTCTTTTGACATATGCTATTATTACAAATATCAAGCTATATCAAATAGATATGAAAAGTGGCTTTCTACATGGGACCATACAAGAAAAGTTATATGTTGAAAAACCTGAAAGATTTGTAGATTCCATTAATCCTAATCATGTTTTTAGGCTCAAGAAGGCTCTTTATGTGCTTAAACAAGCTCCTAGAGCTTAGTACAAAAGACTTTCCCATCACCTTACATCAAATGGATTTGAAAGAGGTAGGGCTGATGTCACTTTATTTCTCAAAAAATAAGGTAATGACTTATTGTTCAAATCTATGTTGATAATATTATTTTTGGTGCAACTAATGAAATTATATGTAAGATTTTTTCATATCTTATGCAGTCAGAATTTGAAATGAGCATGATGGGAGAGGTTAGCAACTTACTTGGATTTCAAATTAATTAAGCAAAATATTGAATCTTCATTTGTCAAAATAAATATATCAATGATCTACTACTCAAATTCAACTTGGTAGAAGTTAAGATAAAGAACACTCCTATGGTAGCAAATTTTAAGCTTATCAAAGGTGATTAGGGAAAACTTGTTGATCACAAAATTTACAAAGGTATGATAGGTAGCCTACTTTATTTAACTGCTAGTAGACTAGACATAGCATTAAGTATAACAATTTATGCTAGATATCAAGAAAACCAAAAAGAGTCCCATTTAAGGATTGTTAAACATATTTTTCATTATCTAAAAGTTAGTACTAATTGGAGACTTTGGTATCCAAAGGATTCCCCACTTGTTCTTATTGGATATTGTGATATAGATTGGGTAGGTTGTTCATACGATTGTCAAAGCACAAGTGGAAATTGCTTTTTGCTAGGAAAAATCCTTGTCTCTTGGACAAACAAAAAGCAAACTTCCGCAACACTTTTTATAGTAGAAGTTGAATATAATTCAGCTAGAAGCTATTGTGCCCAACTTTTATGGAAGAAACACTCAATGTGACATCCCATCCCAAGATGTCATGGCAAATGTCAAATATACGTTATATTAGACATTGTGTGTAAGAACAAAATATACCAAACATCAAATATATGTAACATTCAACATTATGTGTAATGAAAATAACTAGAAAAATTCAGAAAAAGAAAGAAAAGAATGCTTTATTGATATGGAATGAAGTATCTGGATCATGCTTTGAGGGTGTTCCTTGGGGTTTTCTTCCTTCAACATTGTGATCACATTTTCACCATTATTATGAAGCAATGATAATTCTTGGTAGGCTTTTAAAAAGTTGGTAAAGTTATTCTACTTTGGCTTTATAAAAATATATTTGAAGCTAGCTTGCCAAACATCAAATACAAGGGAAAGGTTTTGAAAGTGATATTTCAATTAAAACATCAAAGCAATGTTGGAGGAGAATATTGGATTTATGTGAGGGATATATCCAAGTAATTCAGCTTATATTTTAATTGGAAAATTAATAAAATTTCAAAGGGAAGTTGATAAAATTTCAAAATGAAATAATCAATTTCAAAATTCCAAAATGGTGTTCATCAAAATATTAAATTTTATCCAAATTTTTTAAGAAAAGTTACTACAATAGATGTCTAAGAAATCAATGGCCATGGCATGATGCCTAGTGTTGATTTGAACTATGGGAAATACCAAATGGTCTCCAATGATGCCAGATTTGTCAAATTCCAGAATCAAACCCTTGCTTATTCAAAAGAAAATGTGGCATCCATGACTAGAAATGTGGCCTAAAACGTAGTAGTTGGTCATGTGCATCATGAATTATAGCCATAATAGGCCACAGGGATCATTCTACATAATACTGGGCTCATCTGAGCATTAATGCTCTTAAATCCATGGCTTCCACAGCCATTAAAATCATGCATTTGTAGACAAACCTATAGTTGTAGAAGTCTCCTTCATCCATGGATACCTTGATAGCAAAATCCTTGAAACTATCATAATACTTACCTCATTTCCAATGCCTATTTCTCAACAGAGGCATCATGGAAAATCATGGTAGAAATTGCAGAGGCTTGGTGGTGGATTACCTATCCATGGTGGCACTCATATAGGTAACAAAGATGGTGCTATTTTTACAACCTTGCATGTTGTAGAGTGGTGTTTGAGAAATTAGTCAAAGATGATCCACTACTATGTTGGACATGGAGGTAGAGACAGAGCTATGAACAACTGGTTGCTACCTTACAGAGGCACATGGTGTTGATGGAGACTGTGAAAGCACATTGTGGTTTCTCACTAGTAGTTTGGCCATGTTTATTATTGCGATTTTTATTTTCCACTAGCATCCATGATTATTTTCCAAAATATTATGGTTTTGCATTACATATATATGCATTAAGGTTCTAGTATGGAATTATAAAATGACCAAAAAAATAATCATAAGATTAAACAATGATATGGAAAGAAGAAGAATAAAATATAATGATTAAATATGAACAACTCTAGATTGGCTATCTTGCAATTATATTTGGGTAACCTAGAATTGAAGAAGGCACCTTGACTTAGAGTTATCTCTACTTTAAAAGCATAAAATTATTTCTACCCCATAGGAAGATATATTATAAGGGTTGATGTGCCAAAAAATGAAGAGCTCATATTAAAGATAAATTCACAAAAATATTAAGAAAAATAAAATGGGATATTTATAAGTTAGTTATTGTGCAGGACACTTGGCAACTATGGCTTAAATTTCTCATGAAAGTTATAACTTCTTAGTGTGGTTATGAATTAATCCCCTAGATATTTATAACACCCTTAACTTCTCATGATTATTGTAACTATCCTAAGTCCTTCAAAGGTAGAAAAAAAAAGGGAGAAGGATTTTGGGGAAAGAAATAACTTTGAAGAATTGTTGTAGATTTCTTGTAAAGCATGGCTTGTGAAAGGCATCAATTTAACTACTTTGTTTTAATCATGTGAGTTCATTTCTTCCTATTTTGTTTTAGTTACTTAGCTAACAATTTAGATAATATTGTGCTTAGCATTTAATTTTCAAATTTTTCTTGGTTGTCTTTATAGCTCTATTTTTGTGTAATATTAGACTTCTATTAAGGCTTGCCAAATAAGAGCTTATGTTGTGTTAGAAAAGCATCTTGAGGAATTTAATAGTAATGTCTTATAGAAATTCCCTATTTGAGTTTAGGGAATCTAGAAAATATTTGATATTTTGAGATGATTGAAATAACTTCTTTATTTTAAAAGTTTATTGCCTTAATATTACAATCTTGAAATTTTTAGATTTTTCTAGAAGTTCTATTATTTGCAATTCTTAACCAATATTAACTAGCCAAATAGAAGCTTGTACTTTATCATTTACAAAGCATATTGGTAGTTAAATAGAGTGTCTTTTATGAAATTTCTTATTGAGCTTAAAAGGTTTGGATGAGTTGTAATAGATTGAATTGGAATAGCTTTATTGCAAAGTGTTTTCTCATGGCAATTTATCTCACTTAAATGTTTGAGATTCCACACAAATATGCTCTCTTTTCTTTTCTCTTTATAAAACCCATTGAATCTCACTCTATTTCTAGTTTTCTTGTGGAATTTTCGCTGGGAAAAATTAGAAGTAGATTAGCATAATTATGGTTAAACGTTATTGTAAAATTTTATTTTTTATAAGTAATATATTATAGGGACTATATAGACTAAGTGATTTGACAAAATAGGAACCTTTAACAACTCACAGTATTTGACAAAGCTAGCTAAATTTCTTTTATGATAGCCAATTATAGTTTCATACACAACTCACCCATTTTAACATTCACAACAACAAACATATACTCATGTTTAGTTGTTTCATAACCACTGAGTTTATTTGGACTTATATGGGCCTTGGTGTTGCCAGAGACCAGCAAGCACCTAAACCTTGTTTGAAGAACACCTTTGCATCCTATGACCCAAAGCTCACAAGTCTAGAGGTCCCCAACATTGGTGGTTCCACATGATCACCAACAAGCATATATTCCCTTTGACATAATCCAACACTACCACCACAATTAGGCCTACAACCAACCAAAAGGGATGGCTAGTCCACTTTCCATCCCACTTCACTTGGCTCCCATGACTTACCTTTTTTTTTTTTTGCTCTGCCACTCCATGCTAGCATGACCTCTAAGCCCAAGTATAAATGCCTTAGCTCAAACTCTGAAAGCTTACCTCAAGAGACATGTTCGTTATTACAATGCACCCTTTCGAGTCTTAATTACAACATGCCCTTTCAAGTCTTGTTATGATAACAATAATACTTGTTATGAAGAGGCACCATCCTTGTTCTGAAGAAACACCATTTGAGAACAGGGACATTACAATCTACCCCCCTTAGGTTTTGTTCATTCTCAAATGAGTCCATGTTCATTATCTTTTTCCAGCTCTAGTACTTCTATTATGCTTTAATAATTTGATTTCTCCTTTGAACTTAAAGTTGTTTCTTCCTTTTTCTACAAAAAATATATGTGAGAAAATTATATGAAAATTTAAATATTATTTTATTAATACTTACCTCATTTTCTAAGATAATGATAAGATGTGAATTAAAGATCTACCAACCACCAATCACCAGTCTTAACCAAGGTTACACAAAGTGCAACTCATATCACCTTACCCAAATGGAGGTAGGGCAAATCCTTTATTTCCAACTTCCATTATCTTCAATATTTTACTTATCTAATTAAAATATAAATTAAATAATTAAGAAAATAATAAGATTATAAATAAAAGTAAGGATGAGATACTTCTTGATCTTGATCAACCTTATGAATTGAAGGAAGTGATTGTAATTTTACCATAAGTGGTATATGATCCGATGGTCTTGTTTAGGATGGAAGGGCTTGATCTTGATTCTTCTCAACTTCTTCTTTAGAAATAAATTCTAGTAACTTGGTAACTTGGAATAACTAGACATCATACCAAATATAATCTAAGCTCTTAATGAAGAATGCAGTTGACCTATCTTCATTAATCATAGTAGAGTAATAGGTAAATTGTGGTTCTTGATGAGTACTATCCATCAACATCATCTGTTCATGAATTTTGGGATCTAATTTATTTATTGAAGATTTAAAGTAAGCAGAATATGCATTGGCCAATGGAATTGCATGTTGAATTGATGGAAACATCTTCTTCAAATCAAGTTCATCTTTCAAGGATTCTTTTACACATCCATATTTTAAGAATTAATAAATACTACTTCCAAATTTCACATTGAAGTCTCCATAAATAATAAATGGAATTTGATTACTATAGCTTAGGAATAACTTATTCTTCAAACTTTCCTTTATTTTCTTAATTAAGTATGCTCCTTGACATAGTTTAATATCTAGACATGTTGATTTTGCAATTAAATGTGTGTTAACTACACATACATATCTTTTTGATAGATGGATTTTTAGTATCAATACCAAGGCTATGTGACCTTTTGAAAATTTTGATCAATCTTTTTTTTTCCATCATTTGAAGTTTTTGAATTTCAAAAATCATATTTTCTAAACTCCATTTGAATATTTGTACTAATTCAAACTTGAAGTCTTTATAAAAGATTGTGCAACCATCCATGTTGTGATTTCTGCAATAAGATAATCTATATGGCTCATAAGAAGAACTTCCACAAGAACCTTTTTGCTTAAAAATACTTCTGTATCCCATCTTTTCTAAGTCTGGTTGGAATTAATATAGAAATTCTCATGGTAAGACTTCTTGTAGGCATAAGACATCAGCATCCAACTCTTGTAACTCTGCTAACATGCATGAAGATCGATACTCATGCTAGTTCAAGGCCCATGGTGGACATAGCAAATGTTGTTTCTCACTATCTAGGGATCTTGCAAGCACGTTGTATGTTGCAACTTTCATTCTCATTCTTGGATTCTTTTTTGGACCATTACTCTTTACGAGTTTATACATCTTATTGAAACGAGATTATGAATTTTCATGTTGATATGAAGTATTATTTCATTGCAGAATAAATTGATATACATCTTCTTAACTAGTATTATTCATCAATTAATTCATCAAGTGATACATCAACTAATTAACTGATTTACTACATTATCTAATTCTTAATGACTTATCTAACCCCCTTAATAACATTGAATTTGATAGTGTACTAATGAAAAACTAGAGTTTTAGGAAGCTATGATTATCTATCTACATAGGTTAAACCCTAAATCTTAAGTTTTAAGAGGTTACATTAAGTCTTAATAATTAAATGGTAGGTATGACTAGCTAGTCTATGTTATGGCTTCTTAAGGCATGATTTAAGGCGTTATTGAATTATCAAGTACCTAGATGATAAATATGACCTCACCATTGATTTTAGAAGGGTGAAAAATATTGGAAATGACTATTCATATGTTGAAAAAGAACATTGTATGATCAAGTTATGCTAAAATTAAGCTTTTGAGGGTGTTGAGGCACTATGTTGGGAAAGGGGTGAAAACTAAATTTTTAAGTTTTATGGGTAGATCTGACTTCACCATTATGTTTAGAAGGTTGAAATCTATAGGAAATGACTCTTTTTTCATTGAAAAAGACTTCTAAAATCAAAAGTTATGGCTTGTAAGGTCTAGAACCTTTGGCACAAAAAATGAGACTTCCCAAGAGGTCATCCATCCTAGTACTACTCTAGGACAAGCATGCTTAATTATGAATTTCATATCTTCTTCCCTATCAAAATTTCAATTTATATTTTTAAAAATTCTTTTTCACATAACAAATTTTAATGGTCTTTTGATAAAAATTTTGAATTTTTTTGTTAGTTGATAGAAATTTTAGATTTTTCTTCGGTTAATAGAAAATTGAAATTTTTTGTTGGTTAACACAAAATTTTCCCATCACATGGTAGGGTAAGGATGATGGCAAGGGCAAGGATCAATGGTAATGGCTGCAATGATGTGGGAGTGATGAGAAAAGTAAGCATGATGAAGGTGGTGGCAGTGATGGCATGTAGAGAGTGGCAGTAGTGGTGGGTAGTGGAGGGTTGTCAAGAGTGCAATGGTAGTAGGTGGAAGAGGTGCATTTAGATTGTGGCAGCGTTGGGTGGACCTTTCCCTTGCCTACATAGCCTAGGAAGAGGCTTGCATGACTTATGCAAGGGTCAACATGGTCCAACGGTGCCAACATAGCCCGAGTGGGGCTAGCATAGCTTACACAAGGTCCTGCGCAACCCAAGTAGGGGCTGCATAGCCCACACAAGGGCTTGAGGGGCCTAAGTGGTGCCTATAAAGTCCTAACCAAGACCTATGCTGGCACAAATGGCCAACTCATTATTGTTGAGGGTTTTATTATAGTGGTAGCAGAGTGGATGCTAGAAGGAGTACTGATTCCTAGCATTAGTGGTGTCCATGGGGTGCCAAAAGGGGCAGTGATTTGTGATGTCATCACTATCCACAGTGCACTGGAGAGAGTAGTTATCCATGGCATCATCAATGTTTGTAGTGTGCTGGAAGGGGAAATAATCTAGGGCATCATCAGTGTCCATGGTGTGGTGGAGGAGGCAATGATTCGTGACACCAATGATGTCTACAATGTGCTAGAAAGGGCAGCGATTCATGGCATCATTGGTGTTTGCAGTGTACCAGAAGGGGTAGTGAGCCATGGTGTTGATGGATAGTGGTGACATGAAAGGTAATGGAGGGAATGCATGGTGCAAGGTGAATGATGATAGTGTGAAATGATACATGGCATGATGACGACATATGATGCAATGGAGAGTGGTGCAATTGAGGGAGACAATGGTGAGAAGTGAGCAACGTGCATGGTGGTAGGAGATGATGAGCGAAAAGTGATATGTGTCAGGTAGTAGAGGCTAATAGTCATGGAATGAATGTCAATGTGGTGAAGTGATGTTGCATGGAAGGTCCAACTTCACTTGGTTGGCCATTGGACTAGTTGTGATGCTACATGGCTAAGCCCTATGACCTTACCATGCAATGACATGGCAAGTGCTATTTTTGTCAACTATTGGGCTGGCCATGATGCTACATAGCAGGTCCAGCTGTCTCTAGCAATAGGGATTGGTCATGACCTTAGGCTCTCCTTAAGGTTAGGGCTTCAGTTAATTTTTTCAAAGATAAGTATTAAGGGTTGGGATTGAACCCATGACCTCTTACTCCCATTTTTTTTTAAATTTTTTAATTTTTATTTATAAATAAATTTGAACGGAGGAGGGGGGGTAAGGATGTTGGGGTTTGAACCCATAACCTCTCATAACAATAAATTTAAACATTAATTTTTTAAACTTTTTTTTTATTATTTTATTCTACCTTGTCTTAGTGGTTGACATGGTGTTTTGGCTAATTATAGGACATGGGTTTGGTTTGGATAAACGATGATTTCAAGTTTCATTTCCAATCCTAAAATTTTTGACATTTTTAAAAATAATAATTAATGAGTGATGATTATACCCTACATCAAACCATATGAATCACTAGTATTCACTCAGTGATCAGGTTGAACTCCAAAGACTTTAGGTTTCTAAGTACACTGGTTCTAGGAAGTAAATCTAATTGTTGTAATCATTGTCTTCCCAGTTCCATTTATGAAGTGCAAGTGCATGGTTAAGTGTAGTTGAGGCATATGATTTTTATCATTTTTATATTTTATGAATTAAGTCACCTAATAAACAAGAATAAAGAATAAAGTTATTTAATGGTTAACTAATCTAATAATTAGCTATCACTTAACTAATCCTAACATAAGCATCGGTTCCCACTTTCTATACACATCTTGAACATGTATAGCACTACTAGGTTACTAAACATTATGTGTTATTGGGATTATTAAGTGTTAAAGGTATGCTTAAAGTGGTTGTACTTATGTTTACTATTTAAATAATAGTAATTAATTAATTAAAAACATTAAAGTAAATTTCTTGAATATTAAATGCTTAAGAAAAAAATTAATTTAATCCAAGTGCTATAAGATTTGATCAAGAAAGCTTATTTTTATTGTTGTTCATACTAAGGTGCTCAGGTACATTAGTGCTCAAATAGAGATTCCTAGACTCTTTTAACTCCTACTGTAGGCACTTGGAAAATATTCTAACTCTCAAATGGAAAAACTAAAAGTACTTCACTATAACTATGAAAAGATTGCCATAAATGTGGTGGGTATGAACACATTTATAGGAGGAAATAGGGTGCCCCGTTGATGGGATCACGTTGACGAGATCTTGTTAATGGGGTCACCTCAATGGCATCTTGTCAATACAACCTAACAATGATGATTCATCATATCCCCAAAACTAAATGACAACTTGTCCTCAAGTTCTTTATAAAATTTGGAAAGGTATGGGATTATTAGCTAACTATTGACACACAAAAAAAAAACTTAATAAAAACTGAGTGCCCAAGTGTATAGTTTACAACTGTTACAAAATTTTGATATCTAGGGCAACAAAATTGAACACCAAGACAAGAATGAAAAACACAACTCATGCTCTTAGGTAGTGGAGGCTTTTGAGGTTTCAAAGGACCTTCTCCTACTTTGAGCACATGCGGTGGTTGAGGTGGTTATCATGTGGTAGTTGCAACTTCTGGTGGAAGATGGAAGGCATCCAACAATGCCTTCATCTTCTTCTCCTTACTTCCAGGATCATTCATGATTCACATGGCTTCACCAATGTGATCTGGAATGGTAATATCCCATAGACTGGGCATTGTAGGGAATAACTCCACATTCATAAACTAGGCAGTGAACTATTTACATTCGATGTTGAATGCTCTAAATGCATTATGCAGCTCTTGGTAATCATTCATCCTTTTGGTCAAGTTCTCACCATTTGATCTTTGATCAGTGAACTTTGCCTTAAGAACCTTTAGTTTCGCATTTTTTGTCTCAAGCTTCTACTTAGTCTCCTTATGGTATTGAACTCTACCTTGTACAATAAGTACAAGTTGGCCACTTATTTTTCCAACTTTGACCATGATCTTCTAATAGTTAACATCATTAGGTTTACATAGTAGAAAATGGAAAGCTCCATGTATTCTATTATTTCCTTAATTTGCATATCCTTTAAGCAAATTTCTACTTTGTTGTACACGTTCAGCCCATGAAAGATGGGTTGCCACATGTTGCCTCCTTGTTGGAGCTATTGGTTGGGCCTCATTGACTTTTGCCTTTGTCAATTGGATTTCCTTACTGATTTATTTTTGCAATCCCACCTAGTTCCTGTAGTGATTTTTCACTCTTTTGAACTTCAAGGCCTCATTTTTCTAGGTTATGATCTTGATTATAGATTTCTAGTGTAAGGCATAGACTTCCTCCATAGAGAGGTTTCAATTTTTTGCTGCCAATCTCCTTAATTCTGCATTCACCTGGGCTAGCCAGTCCTACTATTGATGGATAAATTATTCTATTTGCTACTTCTACACATCAACATTCTATAGGTGATGGTTTTTTGTAGTCAAGATCTCATTCTCATAATGAATTTGAACCAAGTCCTTTTGGATGTTATACATCATGGCATTATCCAAGGATTGGTCAAATATTATCATCTCCTTGGCATTCTCAACCTCTTTGAGATGCTTCTGAACCTGCTGGAAAGCTTCATCTCTTATGATTGCTTTATTGAGAAATGTGAGATTAGCAAGGTAGGCTCTCATATCAACAAATTTTCTAGCCAAGCATCGATTTTTAGCCCTAGCTATTCAAGTTGCTCCTCCATTATGATGCACTTATCCCTTACTTCTAGCAGCTTCAACTAGGTTGTAGTGATGGTATCTAGTTCATGCATGTGCTTAGTGGTAGTGTAGGTCTTCAGCATTGTTTCATGAGTAGGTGGTGGAGGTGGTGGTTGTTGCTTCTCTTCTTAGATCACTTTTGTAGGCACCTTTTCCTTCATCATTTTTACCCAAGAGGTGATTGATGCATGTTGGATGACATCATTTATGTAGCATGCTATGCCTCCCTTCTTACATAATTTTCTAATAAGGCATGAAAACAAAATTTCTTTTCTTCCATGTTTATTCTCCTTGAATTGCTTCTCTATCTCAAGATAGTTGTGGAAAGTTGACTAGGAATCTTCCATTTAGAGCATCACACACACAAGCAAAGAAGGCTTTGAATTTTCTTAGCCTCACCGTTGGATTGAGGTGAAAGGTTGCATTCCTAAAGTATGCATGTTTCATCATGGTAAGTGCACCAAACTCCTGGTAGTCAACTCCATAGCACCGCTACATCCATTCTTTCTTGATGTTAGGATCTACCTATGTTGCAATTTCAACAAGAGTGGTCCTAGTCTCAGGAAACCCAAGGGTCTTTGAAATTACTTTCACTGATTTTGACATTGAACCAACCTTCCTATTATTTTAGAAGAGGTAGGTCTCTCCCATGTACCACTCCTTGCTAGGAGTGATGATGTAACACATGGGAGAGTTTTGTAATTGCGTCGTGACTTCTGAAGAAGTGAACTCCAAGAAAGATCCAAAGTTTAACTCTTGGAGCATAGATTTCTGAACCTCCTTAGATTTGATTTGATTAAGGCAAGCATCGATCAAGGTGATCTGAAGGGTTGGTCTTGGCCTTGGTTCCTCATCTTAGTGTGACTATTCAATTGTAGCAACTTCTTCAGAAATCTATCTACCAAATACCACTTCAGGCTCCTCCCAAAGAGGTCCCATTGCATGGGTTTCTGCTACCTACTCCTAGGCCTTTTCTTGGCCGCTTCCTATTTTTTTCCATTTGTCCCTTGGTTGTGATAATCATCCCTCCTGTGTGTGCTTTCCCTTAGATGTCATTTGTGCTTACAACAAAACCAAGAATTAGGATACAATGCATAACTTTATAACTATTAGGTACCTTATCTCATTGTGTAGTTATACTTTGACTAAGTTATGCCTATGGAAGATTAATTATTTTAATATTATTTTAATGTTATTTCATTTATAATGTCACCAAAGTTTGTTGAAGGGGTTTAACTCTCATGAATTGATGTTTTAATGTTAGTTTCTTAGTTAAATCTTTGTGGGGGTTAGAAAAATTTCAAAAACTTTTTTGTAAAAAACCTAAGGTTTGTGATCGCCACGACAAAGAGCTTAGCTCTGGTAGCTACAAAACTAAAGAATGGAGTTAATTGGACAAACGACTAGGAAGATATGACTCTTGGAAGATTTTGGGCTCTTGGAAGATTCTGAGCTCCAAAAAGTTCAAAACCTTCCCCCTTGTTTTGGCTCAAATGTGAAAAATTGCAAAGTGTTCATGCATATCTATAGAGTTTTTATCTTTCATTGATGGGGTCTCGTCAATGGGGTCTCATCTACACATCCCCTTTGTCAATGGGATCCCATCAACGAAGCCTATGTAGAAAATCTTTCATAATTAAAAATTCAAAACATAGGAGTTTGAGCATGAAATTGGGATCCTCAAAGAACCAAAAAAGCCATGAACATGATGAAATGCTTGAAGAGGGCTTTGATTATGCACAAAGTTGGAGAATGAGATTTTATGGAGAAATGCCATTAGCGAGCACACAGTTGGATGTAATCAATGGGAAATGTAGAAGATTTGATTGCACAAATACCTAAGGATAAGGAACTTAACTAGCCCAACCAAGAGAAATGCAAGTCGATCCTCCCCATAGCAAGCTCATGCCCTTTTTACCCTTGCATATCCTCAAACCAAGGAATCCATGGACCTCGTGGTTGATTAATGGTTATGAAAAGTTAAGGATCAAATCCTAGAAGAATCTACTTAATAATTTTAACACATCAAAATAAGACATTAAACATAACATGGAAAACCAATAGTGAGGTGAATAATGAAAAGCATTGGTGGATTAGAGAGAAAGTGGAATGGACTTCTGCATCACAGTCACATGAAGTCCCTTGTGGATTTTGTGGTTAAATGACTTGATAAAGTTCATCCTTAGTCTAGATTAAAACCAACCACTTTCAATGACTTTGCATTAAAACTCTAAGACTAGTCCATGCCCTCAAGATGCAAGAATGCTCCCATAGATCAATCATTATTCCTTATTGAGAATAAAAGAGAAGTAAGAAGTGAGAAAGGCTTTAGTTAGAGGGGACCTTTAAGCATGGGTAACATGTTTTTCTAGTTTCATAACCAATGCTTGTAGCCTGTTATTGTCTAAGGGGTGTGCTTTGAATTCCCATGGTTTTTTTCAAATTTTTTGTTTTTATGGTTTTTTTGATGGAAATCACACCATGCAAAGACTTTACTTCCTATTATTGGTTGACAATGGAATAGTAAGAAATCCATGAGAACAGTCATGTACTCAAGAGTTTATGCAAGTATAGAGAGCATTAAGTCCCCTTGAAGTCACAACCTTATCAATTTATTTAATCCTTCCTAAGTTTGGAAACTACCAGGATCACAAGTTTGTTAAAGTTTCATCAAGGAAAGGAACTTTATATTTCCAAAACAAGGAAAACCATAGAGTGTTGTGGATAGGTGAATGTCATGGACTCATTGCTTATTCAATGAAAAGGAAACTTTATCTTAGTTATTAATATCAAATTTCAAAGAGAGAAACCATACATTAGCAATCAAAAACATTAAGTACAAACCACCATTAGCAAATAGCTATAGCATCACTGTGTCTTTTTGGCAATGAAGGAAAAAAAATAAACATAAGAAAAATCAAGCCAAGATAAAGTAAAATATAGAAAAATTTGAAAAATATTTAAGAAAGATAAAATGTACTAACAATGGTGTAAAAATAAAAAGTGTAAAAATAATAAAGTATAAAAACTAAGGAGCCACTTAACTAATTAGCATGGATGGCCATCTTCCCTACAATTGAATTGGAAGAAGGAGATTTAAAAAATTGAGCATGGATGTTCATCCAATGAGGTGTTGCTAGCACTTGCTCTTTGAGGTTCATGGAAAGGTTTTACTTGCTACATGTTGACCACCTATTTCTTGTTTGGGCTCTCAAGTTTGTAGATCAACATGGCTCTAGAAGGAAAGGTTTCATAAATGATGTAAGGCCCTTCCCACAATGTTTGTCACTTTTTTTGTTGTGGCACATGTGTGGGGTTCCAGTAAAGGACCTTGTCTCTAGGTTGAAATTTTTCTTTTCTTATTTTAAGGCTATGGCATTTTTTATTAAATTCTTTGTGCACTTCATTCAAAAATAGGACCACTAATTAGTTCTTATCTAGCATGTTAAGGTTGATCAATCTTTCTTTTTATGCTAGACTAAGGTCAAGGTCAAGGTCACAATCTATTAAAAGTATATGAAGCTCAAATTGAATAGGAAGAGATGACAATTTTTCATACACCATCTCATAGGGAGAATAGCCTATAGGGAGTTTTCATGTGGAGTGATAGACCCAAATGGCATCATTAAGTTTTGTGCTCTAGTCTCTCCTATATTTGCTAATTGTTTTAGTTAAGATCTTAGTGATCTCCCTATTTTTAACCTTGGTTTAACTGTTGGCTTAGGGGTGGTAAGGTGTTGTTAATTTATGTTCTACCCCCAAGCGTTGTGTGAGCTTTCAAACGGTGGTGTCTATAAAATGAGTACCATTGTCAGAAATTAGTGCACGTGGCATCCCAAACCTATTTACAACATTCTGTTATAGAAACTGAGTATCTGTAGAAGATGTATAGTTGGTGATGACTACTGCTTCTATTCATCTCATACAATAGTCAATTGTGACTATGATGTACACCTTTCCATTTGACATGGGTGTGATGAAATCCATTGCTAAGGTTGGATCCATTGCTAAGGTTCCTCCATTCGAGTAATCATCTCATCATCATGTTGACAATGATCATAAGAGTGGACAAAGTGATGAGCATCCTTGAAGAGTGTTGGTAATAATTCCCTGCCATCAGGATCTTAATGATCATACATCTCCTAACATAGTGACCCCCATAAGGGCCCTCATGGGCATCTTAGAGGACATGTAATTGATCAACATCAAGAACATACCAATAAACGAGGCCATTGGCATACACCTTGTAAAGATGTCCATTAATCTTCATGAAGTTTCCTAGTTAATAAAATGTTATTTCTTCTTACTGTCCAACTCTTGTGGCACCTCCTAAGTGAGAGTTGAGGATTCCATCATATCATGTAAGTTCATTGGGCCCTTATTTATTTATCGCATCAATAGAGAGGAGTTTTTTAGGAAATTGATCAAAAAGTAGGGTCTTCTTCTTCTTGTTATCCCATCGTAATTGAGACAAGTGGTCAGCAACCACATTCTTGATTCCTTTTCGATCTATCATCATGAGATCAAATTCTTGCAAGATCACCGTCAATTTGTTCATCAGGAAGTGAGTTACATTATGGTCGGTGTGCACAAACACCTTGTACCCAAGCACATGGTGCCTGAATTTCTCTAAGGCATACACCACCACCATCAATTATTTCTTTGTTGTGATGTAGTTTAATTTTGCACTCATAATGCTTCACCTAGTGCAGTTGATGTAGTAAGGACATTTCTAATCTTCCAACTACATGAGCACATCCAACTACATCTATCATGATGTGCAATGATTTGGATCAATCAGGTGCTCATAGAATTGAAGTTTCTACAAGCTTCTACTTAAGTTGATGGAATTCCTTTTCACATTTCTCAATCCATACAAACAAAGAAAATTTCTTTCTCAACTCTACCAATGATTTAGCAATCTTAGAGAAATTCTCTATGAATTGCTGGTAGTAGCTAGTGTGGCCAAGGAATGAACAAACATCTTTGACAGTTTTTGACTGATGGTTAATTCCTTGGATGATCCTTATTTTTTTAGTGTTCACTTCAATCCCTGCTTGTGAGATTCTATGCCCCAAAATAATGCCCTCCTAGACCATCAGATGAATCTTTTGCCAATTGAGCAAAAGGTTGGTCTCCACACATCTTTTTAGCACTTGCTCAAGGTAGTATAAGCCTTACTCAAATGTAGCATCATAGGTGTAGATGTCATCTATGAAGACTTCCACTCTACTACCAATTTGCTATTGAAAGATGCTTAGGACAAGGCGTTGGAAGGTTGCATGGACATTGCACAAATCAAATGTAATTTTCTATATGCAAAAGTCTATTAGGGACTTGTGAATGTTTTTTTGGCCTAATCCTCAAGTGCAATCTAAATTTGGTTATAGCCACTATAACCATCTAGAAAACTGTAGAAGCAATACCTAGAAATAGTATCCAACACCTAGTCCATAAATTACAATAGGAAATGATCTTTGTACATCACCATGTTCAATAGCCTAAACTCAATACAGACCCTTCACTTGCCATCTTTCTTTAGCACAATCATAAGTGGGCTAACCCACTTGCTATCTGCAATGCGGCAGATGAACCCCACCTTGAGGAGTTGTTCAATTTCCTCCTTGATGATCAACTACAACTTGGGATTTACCCATTGCTACGGCTACCTCTTTGGCTTTGTGAAAGGATCAATATAGATGCAATGCTAGCATATCCTAGGAGAAATTCCAATGAGTTCAAGGTATGACCAAGCAAAGGTTGTTGGCCATTTGCTATCACCTTCAATAGTTTCTCCTTTTGTTTAAGAGGGCATTGATTATTACTAGCTTGTCATTTTTCAAAAAAGCATATTCCATGCTAGTAGGTAGAGTTTTCAACTCTATATGCTTCTATTTAAAAATTTTAGGGATTTTCAACTCTCCCTAATAAGTATCATCAAGTTTATGATTGAAGAGTTAGTGATGAACTTGCTCCAGTTCATCCACGCCTTCAACATAGGCACTCGTTAAGCTCTTAGTTGGTTCCATGCAAAGTGTGCTACATTCAAGATCAGCTGTCATCCACTAGGTGCCCTCCTATTTTTTGGCTATTGTGTATAGGAACCTTTGAATTTCTATCTCATCTGCATACTATCTACATGTTGTGATTGATGTACTTTTTATGGCCCATAGTTTCTACATACAATTGCACCCACTATCCATGATGCATGGAACTCTCTTCTTCTATATCTTTCCAAGTGCATTTTCTTTGAAAACCTCCAAGGAAAGGTCTCTAATGTCCAATCATGTATCAATAGTACTTAGCCAAGCCCTTCCCATGATGATTGGAAAGTCCCCCTGTAATTATCAACTCAAATCACTAGGAAATTGATAGGATAGGACCACTCACAAAAAATGGTCACAATGTCCTTCACTAGTCCAAGGGGAATAGTGATGGACTAATCTACCAACTCAAGATGAATGTTGTTCTTCTTGAGTGAAGGTAGGTTCCAGGCTTTGTACATCTCATGAGAAATCATATTAATACCAGAACTTAAATTAAGAAGACCTTTGCAAGGCTCATTTCCATCAATTTGCAAATAGATTAAGGGACTTCCAGGATTAGATCTTTTCATGGAAAGGTGACCATCCTTTATCCAATTAATTACCACATGGATCAGCATGATGGTATGCACTTTGAGAGGCATTTGATTTGAAGGGAACTCAAATGAATTAGATATAGAGGATGAGGGAGAAGCAGGGCTATCAGCCACATAAGTATGTGAGGGCTCTATAGGACTATTAGTTTGGAAGAATGGTCTTTTTTGGGATTTTGCTTTTGACCCACTCATCTGAAGAGCCAATTGTAAGTTAACAACCTTGGTAGAATTATGTTGTTGTGGTTGGGCTGAAATTTTTCCTTGCATTGATGAAGCAAGTGGGAATTGAGTTGAGGGTAGAGGGACATGTGTAGAAGGATGAGGAGGGTAACATAGAAATGGGAATTCCCCTCTTAGAGATTGGACTCTATAGAACTCAAGAGGGTAGTAGTGATGCTGAAATGAAGCATGATTGGAAGAGTCATGTGGAGAAATAGGCTGCTGAACATAGTATGCATATAGATCAGGCTGCTAGTAAGGGTACTATTGCCTTAGTGGTGGCATCCCCCAAAATTGTGGGTATTCCCATTGATGGTACTACTCATAAGGTTATGATGGAGCTCTACTTAGATAATAAGCTTATTGTTGGTAGAACTACCTTGGATTGTCTTGTAGATAAGGTAATCTTTTGGGTGCTTACCTTCTTGCTAGTTTAGGATTTAGAGCATACACCCTAGAGTCCTACAAGTATGACACAATGGGGAAACATCCCTTAGGATGTTCATAGTGGTAGATGTCACATCCACCATCATCATTTATTTTGGATTCCACAACCTTCTCTATTGTAGCAACCTTGTCCTTATCCCTTTGGTAGGCATGTTCAACTTTCTTTCTTCTCTTGTGATCATGATCACTATGCTCTTTAGATGCCTCACTATATTTAGAGTGGTTTGAAACTTTTCATCCAAAGAGTCCCACATTTTGTTTATCTTAGCTAAAATTTTGCAGATAGATTTCTGAATTGGCAAGTTTTTTTCATTACATCATCTCATCTAGTGGTGCCTCCTCCTCATTATCACAAAATTGAACCTCCCTTTTTCTAATGAAAGAATCCTAGTTATACTTCTCAACACTTTTCCTTTTTCTCAACTCTTCTTCTTTCTTGGAAACTTACTTTATTAGCCTTTGAATCTGATGGACCCTTAATTTCAAAATTCTTCCTTAAGCATAGACCCCAAGAGTTCTCTATGTTTCTATGCAGAACCCATCAATGATATGGCAAAGCTACTCCCTTTGAGAATAACCATGGCCAAGACATTAGTGCAAAAGATAATAGTATCTACCCATGACTACATCCAAGGGTTCATGTGTCTCTTTTTTTCAACCTTAGATCTACTTTCTTAGGTTGGACACTTGGGAGTACATCTAATACTTGTTGTTAAAGAGCTCAAGCATTGTACTTCATCTATGGATTGATTTTGGCTCTAAGGATTGGTACTAACTTTTACTTCTTTTATGAGTGTTTGTGGAAACATCTTTAACTTTTTCCATTCATTCTCCATGTTTTGTAAGGTGTAGGCATCATGAAAGGCTTGAAGATGGTTCCATAGATCTAAGTTGTATCCCCTTTCAAACTTGGGAATATTCTTCATATCCATCAATTTTATTCTACTATCTTTCACATGTTTTTTCAAAATTCTCATTGCCTCTACAATATTTAGCATGTTTCGAGTTGCAAGAAAAAGTTCATCATAGTCATAGCCTTTTTGATGACCATGATGCCTATGATGTCCTTTGCTACCCTTCTTTCATTATGGTGGGCCTCCCTTGATTAACCATGCCCATGATCTTGACTAATTTGAAGGGCCCTACAATCATCTCTATCCCGTCGGTCACCTCCATCATAGTCACATCCTCTGTAGCTTCAGTTGAAGCTAGAAGAGGAAGAAGAGGATGATGAAGGTGAAGAGGAAGGAGGACTAGCACTACAATTCTTTCCACCCCCTCTTCTATGGTTACATCCATGATCATCATTATGATGCCTATCCTTGTCCCTTCCACAACTCTCACCTTTGGATCCCCCATGATCATGGAACTTGTTCTTGCCTAAACTAAGATTTTTCAAAATGGACTATAAGTTCTAGTTCAAGCCCCCTTCATGAAAACTAAGGGGAGGAGAGTCAGTGAAATCCCTAAAGAAGGTATCCTCACTATCTTTTTAGCCCACCAGGAATAAAGCGTTATTAAACTGTTTTCTCTTTATACCTTCATAGTGCTTCTCCTATTACCAATCAATTCTACATTATGCCTCAATGAGATGGTAATCCCTAGAGCCATGGTCTTGCACAACATATTCAAAATGGAGCCCATGGATGCCCAACCTCATAAGAGTTTGTTGGAGCACCACAGGAACTGATTGATTAAGCGACAACACAATGTTATCCTTCATGTCCCTCCACTGCATCTATTCATATTGATGTAGGATGAAGGTGAAGTCGAACACATACTCATTAGGATAAATATATACCACTCAACATTGTTGGGGCATTGGTTGATTTGATTATTCATTCCTTTGATTGTATGTGTGCTCAAATTTTGGCGAAGAATCATCCCTATGAAAAGAAGACATTTTGGATTAAAAGAAAACAATAGTCTACTTACAATTATTATTGTTATTATTTGAATGATTTTGACTTTAAGGTTTGATCCAAAGATGTTGAATAATTTTTACAAATTTCTAGATAGCACACATAGCTAACTAAAGTCCATCATAATCACACTAATGATGAGCAGTGAGTATACCCTACATTGAATCATACAAATCACTAGTGTTCACTTTGTGATCTAATTGAATTCCAAAGACTTTAGGTTTCTAAGTACACTAGTTCTAGGAAGTGAATCTAACCATTGTAATCATTATCTTCCCAGTTCCACTTGTAAAGTACAAGTGTAAGGTTAAGTGTAACTTAGACATATGATTTTTATCTTTATGAATTAAGCTGTCTAATAAAAAAATAAAGAATAAAGTAATTTAATGTTTAACTAATCTAATAACTAGCTATCACTTAACTAATCCTAACATAAGCATCTATTCCCACTTACCATACACAGCCTAAACACGTATAGCGCTATTGGGTTACCAAACACTAAGTGTTACTGAGATTACCAAGTGCTAAATGTATGCTTGAAGTGGTCATACTTATGTTTACTGTTTAACCAATATTAATTAATTAATTAAGAACATTAAAGTAAATTCCTTAAATATTAAATTCTTAAGGAAATAATCAATCTAATCTAAGTGTTGCAAGGTTTGATCAAGAAAGCTCATCTTTATTGCCATTCACATTGAGAAGCTCGAGTACATTAGTGCTTGAATAAAGATCCATAAACTCTTTTGACTTCTACTCCAAGAACTCAAAAAATATTCTTCTAACTCTCAAATGAAAAAAATATAAGCACTTCGCTACAACTATGAAAAGATTGTCATAAGTGTGACGAGTAGAGGCACATTTATAGGTGAAAATAAGGTGCCCCATTGACAAATACACATTAACTAGTCAATGAGATCCTGTCGATGGGGTCACATTGATGGGATGTTGTCAACATGGTCCAACAATGATAATTCATCCATAATTTAATAATTTAATAGTATTTTAATGCATGCATATTAAGAAACTTAAAACAATGGTATCTCTCAAACCATAAGTCTGATTGAGATGAAATTTGTACCATTGGAATCGTCTCAATGAGTACTATACATTGGACATAGTCTTAGGATTTAATAATAAATTTTAATTTTTAAATATTTTGAAAAGTAAAACTAACTTATTTTACCAAAATGACATTACTAGGTTGATTTATAAGTAACTTTAGATCTTCTAGATTATTTGGATTTGATTGTAAATGATGTACCAATCCTAGGATAGGAATATAATATTCATACCTTATAATTTAACAAGTAAGATGGTTATACCTTCTCATATCATGGTTATACCCTAGTGAGGTACTAAGGAGAAGATTATGACAACATCATTCACTAAATATTGGTTTCCCTATGATGATCATACAATCTTATGGATGTGTTGAGTTAACTTATTTATACATGGCTCTTGGTATGGTGAATAATGTCAAGTTACAAGGGTTAAGAACTTTCAACAAAACAAGATCAATTCATATCATGGTTGCTAAATTTTTGAAAGAAACTTAACAATGACCTTAATCAATTAATATTTATAGTATTAATATGGGTAAGAGTTAATTGGACTAGTGTCTTACCAACAACTCTTACAATGATGAATCTTGATGAAATGTAATTAGATCTTTGTTAATTAATGATATTCCTAAAGGAATTTTATTGGTTGGTGGGATCTATGTCTTTTGTAGATGTTTGATCCATTATTCATAAAATCGATGGAAAGGTATCTTCTAGCTTACATCTTAGACATATGGTGCATCCCATGATGATCAATGACTTTCCTTGTGTTGTGGCTTCCTAGTTCATCATTAGGTTCATGTTGTAGTTAGCCCATGATCCTGAATGGCTTTTGGGTCATGGTTTGCTTTAATACCAATTGTGACATCCCATCCCTAGATGCCATGACAAATGTCAAATATATGTTATATTAGACATTATGTGTAAGAAGATAATATACCAAATGTTAAATATATGTAATATTAAACATTATGTGTAATGAAAATAACAGGGAAAATGTAAAAAGAGAAAGAAAAGAATGATTTATTGATATGGAATGAAGTATTTAGATCATGCTTTGAGGGTGTTCCTTGGGGTCTTCTACCTTTGGAATCTATCTCCTTAGAGGCAATCTAGCACTACCACCATAGTTAGGCCTACATGGGCCAAAAGGGATGGCCAATCCACTTCCTATCCTGCTTCACCCAACTCTATGACTTATCTTTTTCCAACTTCACCACTCCATGCCAGCATGACCTCTAAGCCCAGGTATACTTATCTTAGGTCAAACCCCCAAAGGTCACCTCAAGAGACATGTCCATTATTACAATGCATCCTTTCGAGTCTTAATTACAACACACCCTTTTGGGTCTTGTTGCAGTAATGATAACACTTATTATGAAGAGGCACCATCTTTGTTATGCAACAACACCATTTGGGAATAAGGACATTACACTTAAGGACTTAGGAATAAAACCTTAATCTATACCAATTTATTATGACAATAGAAATGCCATGAATATGACAACAAATCCAATCCAACATTCATGTACAAAACACATCAAAATTTTCCATCACTTTATCTGAAGCATCTAAACCTAAAAAGTGGTCAAGATTAGTCAATCCTCTATTTATACGTTGGCTCCAATACAAAACATGTAGGCTAGTTGATGAGTGGTGAGATACCCTCAACCATACGAATACGAGTGTTACACTCGTGATTCGGTTGAACTCCGCAGACGAACTAGTTGTGGCATCTAGATAATTAGCCTTAGGTCATAGTTTGCTGTCTTCCCACCTAGACTACTATTAGCTTTGTCACGCATGGTTTAGTCCAGAGTGAGGTGTATGATGGGTTTCTAATCTAATGCTACTCCTGAAGGCAATGAAAAGTAATATTAACAAAGCTAGGAGAGAAGGGTGAGAGAATCTAAACTAGCCTAAGTGCGATGAGCATATGTTCCTTGATTATCCATACACACCTTGGACTTTGTGCACGACTACCACTAGGATTACCAAGTGTAGATCCTAGGTATGCTATTAGGTTACCAAGTAGTCACACTTAAGTGCTCGTAATCAAGTCGTACTCATTCCGTGTTTCAACATGAGTTTAAGGGTGAGAAGAGATTAACTAGGAAAAAATAAATAACAATTAATTAAATAATTAAACTTAGTGAACGTTGCAATGATGAAGTAATATTGATCTTTATTGTTGGTCATGTGCATGTCCAAGTACGTCACACTTGAATAAAGGATGTCGTACAATTACAATCACCACACTGCGGGCATACACGGAGAGGAAAAGGGTTGAGAGAAAGAAATGAAAATACTTAACTAAGAACTAACTTACTAATGATCTCCCCCCTTCTATCTACCTCTTATTTATAGATGAGGAGACAAGCTACGATATCACGTATGCGATATGCGGTCGCCCAAATGATGACTCATCATACCCCCACAACTGAATGAAAACACCCCCTCAAGTTACAATGATTACACAGTGGATAGGTATGGGATTATTAGATGGGAAAAATGGGATTATGCTGCAGTGTAGAATGAAAAAAAAAAGACACAACACAAAGAATGTGCTACAACTATAAAATTGTGGAACTCATGTAGTTCCTAGTGGCGGTGGCTCCTCCATTGGTGCTTTCTCTTTGCCTTGTGCTCCAGGCTTTGAGACTTGATGGCATTGAAGTGTGGCCCAGAGTTTCTCTTATTCATTCTAAGGGTCTTGTGTCATCCATGCTAATGTTTCGATGTTTGACGAAGTCGACACTTCCCATGGACAGGGTAGTTGCAAAAACATTTGATTGGCCTTGACATACCAAGCCCCAAATACCCGACATTCCTCTTCGTAGGCTTTGGCTTTATCTTTGTGTTGGTGACCGTTTGGGACCCGACCACCAACAAGTGTCCTCGAACAGGATTTAGGTGCCTGCTGGTCTCTGGCAACACCAAGGCCCAGATACCTCCAAATAAACTCAGTAGTTAATGTGAGTATGTGTGTGTGCTGTTGCGGCGTGTGGTTGTGTAAAATGTAACAATTGC
>MNCI01012859.1:0-11803 GCA_015680685.1 Gnetum montanum
TCTTCCTAAGAGGAATAGCTTCCACCCACTTTGTGAAATATTCAAGTGCAGTGATAATGAAGCTATGGCCTACTGAAGATGATGGCATTATTGGTCCAATTAAGTCTAAACCCAATTTTTGAAATGGCTATGTGATTTGTGCAGTATGCAAATCGTTGGGTGGTACATGTATTAGATTACCATGATTTTGGCAAATGTCACATGTTCTGACCTTGGAGAAGCAATCGTATTCCATGTGTGGCCAGTAGTAACCTAAGTGCCTAATCTTTGTTGCCATTGCTATAGGTGTTATGTGTCCTCCACAAAGTCCTTCATGGATTTTTTGTACGATCATTTGACCATCATTGCTACTAACGCACATTAGTAGAATACCTTCATATGATTTACGACACAAGGTGTCTCCTATTAATGTGTATTGGTGGGAACATTTTCATACGACGTCCTTTTGAGCATTTGTCAAGTGTTGTGGAGGTTCGCCTCTTAGAAGATACTCTTTTACATCATCATACCATTCTATTACGTGTGTTGTACTAATAGATGCTACAAGTACTTCATTTAGAGTGTTAATTACAGGTTCGGCACAACAGGTTATAGAACTATGCAATGCATGGAACATTTCAGGTGTCATGTTTAAGGATAGTGTGGAAAGTGCATCAAAGATGCTATTTTTTCTTTGAAGGACGTGTTGTGTATCCACTTATACTAGTTGCCTTACTAGCTGTTTAGTCAAATCACAATACGGTTGCAAATGGAGAGCTTTGCATGCGTAGACTTCAGTGGCTTCATTAATAACTAATTGCGAATGACCTTGAACCACAATGCATGAGATGCCTAAAGTTAACGCTAATTGAAGGCCTCTAAGAAGACCTTTGTATTCTACTACATTATTTGTGTAAGGAAAGTTCAAGCAGTAGCCATAAGGTTGAATTTCTCCAAATGGATATGTTAAAATGGTTGCAGCACTTCCTCCTCAAGAGGTTGAAGCTCCATCGAAGTAGAGGATTGTCTCATAATTATCAGGTACGGTGTTTATACTATTAACATTTTCATCTGGGAATTTGGGGTTTAGCTTTGCTTGATCATGCGTCAGCAAGACAGTTAGTTGCATGGCTATGGCTTGACCTTTTATGGAAGATTGAACAACATAGTGTAAATAGAACTCTGCAATCATCACTTTCCACCTAGCTAACCTACTTGACTCATAGATGTTATTAGTGATGGCATGGAGAAAATTATCCTTGCAAATGATGTAAACCTGATTATGGAAGAGGCATGATTTTTCTATGTTGTTGTATCGTTGTTTATAGGCTATTAAAGCATGGCTTAGATAATATACAGGGATCTTAGCCCCATCTTGACATTTTTGACAAAGCATGGATGCGATGGAAGAACTGAAAGTTGCAAGATATATGGAGAAAGGTTTTTCACTTTGTGGAGGATAAATAGTTAGTAGTTGGGCTAACTCTTTTTTTATGTTATCGAATGCTTCTTGGCATTGTTGAGTCCATTGGAAATGTACATTCTTTCATAATAGATGTTGCATGGGACTCAACTTATCCATCAGCCTTTTGATAAAGCGTCTAATGAATTGTAGCCTACCTTGGAGGCCACGTAGTTTGGTAAGGTTTCTTGGTGGTTGCATATTGGTTATTGTTTTAACCTTATTGGGGTCTACCTGTATCCCTATTTCGGAAACTAGGAAACCAAGCATTTTTCCCATTTTAACACCGAAGACACATTTTTTGGCTTCAGTCTAAGGTCATATTTGAGACAATGTTTAAGAGCTAAGTCTAGATCTTTTGCATGTTGTTCAGTTATTTTAGACTTGACCGCTATATCATCAACATAATCATTGAGCAAATTAAGCATGTAGTCACTAAATATGTATGTCATTGCTTGTTGATATGTAGCACCCACATTTTTAAGGCCAAATGGCATCATCGTATAACAAAATATCCTCCAAGGTGTCATAAAAGTTGTTCTAAGTTGATGCTCTTGATTAATTCTTATCTGATTATAGCCTAAAAATCCATCCATAAAGGATAACAGTGCATGTCCAACTATCGTGTCAATAAGTTGATCAATGTTGGGCAGAGGAAAGTCATCTTTTATAGTGGCTATGTTGAGGTCATGGAAGTCAATTCATATGCGTATACTACCGTTCTTCTTGGGGACTACAACAATGTTTGATACCCAATCAGAATAGTCGACGGCTCAGATGAAACTGGCTTGATATTGCTTTGTGATCTCAGCGTGGACTGCTAATGCCACTTTAGGTCTAACCTTTCATACTTTTTGCTTTGCTGGTTTAATTTTTTCATCAAAAATAATGTTATGTTGGATGATCCAAGGGTCTAGTCTTGGCATGTCTGTATATGACCATGCAAACATTTTTATGTTGTCTTTTAAAACCTTAGTGATGTCACCTACAAGTTGCAGATCTAGTAAGGCACTTAATTTCATGGTTTTGACTTCATCATTGACTATGGTAATGGGGATTTCAGCCAGAGGATCTTCAATGATATTGTTAGCTTTTAGATCTAGAGTTTTAACTACATTTTTAGGCTAGTATGATGTTTCTTGAGTGGAGGCTATCAAATCCGTATAGGTGGATGGATTTAGATCCAACGATTCTAGGTGGATCGCTCTTTCTACATCTCTGTATGGTCTGTTGAGAGACAATACTGAGAGGATGTTGTTGGTGGCCATGATGCTCGCTCTTGACAATTAAAACAAGATTGAAATAAGAGACACTCCCTCAGTAGGAGAGTTAAAAAGTGTAAATGAACATAGGATAATTAAGCTGGTGGAATGTATAAAGACTGATGTAATGGCCTGAATTTAATTGTGGTATAAAATGGTTGCATTCTTTCATTATCTTGATTTTTTATATAAATATTTTTGTTATTTCTCATGTTTTTTATTATTTTTCTTTGTTTTCCAAAGTATTTGTGTGCAACTAAATGTAACATAAATTTCTAAAGTGTAAAGCAAGATGTAAGGTAAATACTTGGAAAAGAAAGCAACGAACGTGCAAGAATGTAAATTGTAACTTGTAACCTAGAAGCGAAAATTCAATGTAAAATAACGAGAGTTCATAAATCTGTAATTTGTTGACTTTAGTTTAAAGCTATTTTGGGCTTGGTACTTCAATTTAAAGTCTTTATGGACTGTTGCATCTATTGTTAAAGAAGGGATTACCATTTTTATGCCATGGTGGGCCAAAGGTAGTAATGTTTTCAAGAAGTTTTAAATGGAACCAACCAATTCTGACCGTGGCTAGTTTAATGTCATTGCAGACGTTTATTGGTAGTTTTAACGTCATACCGGATGTGTCGTTGTTTAACATTATTTTGGACAGTTCGTAGTTTAACATCATTTTGGACAGTTCGTAGTTTAACGTCATTTCGCATAGTTCATAGTTTAACGTCATTTCGAACAGTTTATAGTTTAACGTCATTTTGGAGAGTTCGTAGTTTAACATCATTTCGAACAATTTGTAGTTTAACGTCATTTCAGACAATTCACCTCATTCATTCTAGTTGTTAAGTTACCTCTTGATCTTTTGTAGCTTAATGTATGGGGTTGGGCATATGGGTATTATTTTATATTCACGTTCCCCTTCATCAATGATGTCAAAGTGTAGTTCTAACCAAGAGACATCAGTAGGAATGGCTCCTATGTTTGCATCTTCTTGTCTTTCTTCAGTGCTAGTTGGATTGTGAGTCAACATTGGGTTCACATTCTGATGTATGTTCATGGTTTTTTGTTTAGGCTTAACGAACTTAATTTCTGACCCTTCACCTACCTCAAGGTATGAGGAAGTGATCGATGTTGTTGTATCACCATGTATGATGATCTCACCACTCTCGTAAGGTAGGTGGATCTCCTGATAGATTGGTGAAGATACAGCTTTAAGTTGAGCTAGCCAAGGACGTCCTAGGATCATATTAAACCCTGTCATTTCGTCAACCACTATGAATTCAGCTAATGTAGGGAATTGGTCACCGGCTATGAAATCTAAGGTAACCATGCCTTTCACTCCCACATGGGAACCACTGAAAGATCTCAAGAAAGAGGTTGTTGTGGGTTGTACTTGTTTAGTGAGTCCTAATTTTTTGATGATGGAAAAAGGTATTACATTTGTTGCCGCACTATCATCGACATGCACCCTATGTATTTTGAAATGATCAACCTATATTGTTATGAACATAGGGGCCGTGGTGATTTCCCCTATTTTCTCATCTAGCTTAATGTTCTTAATGTGAAACTCTAGGGATGTGGTCTTCGATTCCTAAAGTTGTGGGGATAATACTGCATAAATGGATGGTTCATCTATAGGAAGATCCTCACTAATAGGAATTGAGATTAGCATCCGTACGAGAGCCTCTCAGTGTACTGGTGAATTCATTACTAGGTCATACAAACTTAAAGAAGTGTTCTTTTGTTTTAAGGCTTGTGTGACCTGGGTTAATGCATTTTCTAGGTCTTTACTGTTGGGATATTCTTATCCATAGAGATTTGGTCCATTTGACCCAACATTCGTATTTCTTGTGGAGGGGTTTTTATGTTAGTAGCTAAGGATGCTGGGTTTGGGATACGACTCACGACTTCATCTTTGTTTTGGTGCCTTGTACTAGGCTCATTAATGAATAGACTCATGGGAACGGTATTTAGCAGTGTAGGCTTTGGTGGCCCTAATTCATGTCCACGGTTTTCTCTCTCCATGTGCTCTCTCTTTTCTCTTTTCAAGCACTCTCTTATTAGCCTATCGACAAGACGTTCTCGCAAAGGTCATCGAGAAGTGGAGGCGGGTTATGCACCAAGGTGTTTTGGCACCTCAACCACAAAGGGAATGGGTCAGTTTTCAGATGGTATGTTTGTTGTGGTGGAAACCAAAGGAGGTATGCGGGTGATGAATGGTTTTGTTGGTGTGGGGGACATGCACATGGTGAAAGGGGTTTGAGAATATATTGGGGTAGGTGTGTTTTCTAAATGCCCACGAATCACAAAAGGCTTTCGAGGAACATCTTGTCTATCTTCCACATGGATGGTATTAATCACATATGGGGCATCATTAGTATTGGTATTGAGAGGATCCTTGTAGATCCCCATGGATTGGTTTTGGGGTCTTATCAAGTTTGTCTCATCGAACACCACTTCACCCCTATCAATCATGTGTTGTATGTCTTGTTTCAACGTAAAGAAGTAATCAGTTCAATGACCACACCATTGGTGATATTCACAAAACCTATCCAACCTAAAGCCTTTTGGAATTGGAGGTTTCTTGATTGTTTCTAAGGCTAGATTTTTGGCCAATTCACAAAAGTGATCATGTCTTTGTGAGGCCGCAGGAGATATTTGTTTGTGTTGAATTAGCCTAGCCTTTAGAAGTTGATCAAGTAGTTGTGAAGGCTTCATGGGCAATGATGTGTATTGAGCAGGGTCTTTCCTTTCAAAGGTACGGGCATGACTTGTGTTGTTGTTTCTATTTGAGGAATTTTTAGGTGTATGAGTGGGTGTGGTTCTTTCATAGTTGCTTGGAATAGCGGGTTACTTTTCCTCAACCACTACTACTACTATTGTTTTTTTTTATCTTTCCTTGTGTGTTGGCTCCTAAAGGTTGAGTAAGCTAAGTCATTACTTGTTTGTGCCACTTCTTTTATGTTTTTGATTTGCACGAATGCTTGGCTCAATGTGTAGGTTTTCAGGTAGTGAAGTTTTGACTTAATAAAGTCATTCACGGCCTACTTAAGGATGGTGAGTAAATATGTTTCGGGGATAGGTTCGTGAAGTTCGTTTAAGGTTGCACTCCACCTTTGGATAAATTTCTGCGCTAGCTCTAATGACGCCTGTTTAACTTGAATCAAGCTATCTAACGTGGCTTCAGGTTTCATATTGTACTTGAAATGGGTGACAAATTGATACAAAAAATTCTCTAAAGAAGATATGGAGCTATGGGGTAAAGATCGACACCAGTCTAAGTCTTTCCTAGTTAAGGAAATTGCAAACACTCGCAAAATTACATGGGGCCATGCTTGAAGTAAAAGACTTTTAGTTCTAAATGTTACTAGGTGGGAATTTGGATCTCCTTCTCCATTGTACTTGTTCAGTTGAGGTAATGAGACTCTTTTTGGCAAGTTCAAGGGTGGAATTGAGGGGTCAATTGGGTCATCTTGATAGAAATCTAGTACCTTGACTTCCTCCGTGTTGATCGTTTTAAGGGATTTCAATTCTTCTGCCAGTGAGTGCATCATTTTTTGTGTGTTTGCCCATTCTTGGGCAGTAGGAAAACTAGTGGATTACACAGATTGTGGATGATAATGGTTTAATTATTACATTGGAAAGGGAGGTTGTTGGGCTGATATTAGTTGCGGTGGGATAGTATTCTAGACTGAGACTACAACGTGTGGAACCCACTGCTCGGCCACAAGTTGTGAAGTAACACCGTGAACATGTTGGATTGGGGTAATCAATGGTGCCCCATGGATCTACACCTAGGGTATGTAATGGATGGATGTGGAAGCTGGTATGACTGATGGCATTCCAATTACTTGAGGTTGGAAGATCAACCTTGCGTTGATTTGGGGGAGTTGTTGGGACTGTACTTGTGGAGGAATGATGGAAGTGGATGCATTAGAGCAAATGTTATTGAGCATGAAGAAAATAGGAATGGAATGGGGAATAGGTGCTCAAGTGTTTGCAAATGAAGGAGGAAACACAGTTTCTTCCAGGAAAGGATGGAATAATGGGTTTGTGTGGGCATGGGGGCTAACAGTATGGTATGATTCTCCATGTTCAGATTGGGCTACAAAGTCATCTTCTTCATCTTGAGGCTCTATGGGAGGTAGTTGTAAGGCTTGACTTCTAGCCATAAGAAGCTAGGATATGAGTTTATGATGGTTTTCAGACATTGGGATTATGTCAAATGCTGAAGGGATGAACTCACATCCTCCTTTCTGGATAAATTCACATTCTCGCTTAGCTTCCCTCTCTACATGATCAATGGGTAGGTTGGCTTGGATTTTGACACAGATAAAGTTATACTGTTCGGGTGTAAGAGTAGCGTGAATAGGGCCTTTTCCCTGTAGCCTAAGGGATTGGTGTGTAAGGCCTTGAGGATTTATGTGTTCAATAATGGTTATGGAGTCCATAGCAGTCATAGGGTTTGAAGATTCGGCCCCAAAGTTAGCAATCAGTAGTGTTGCTGGGTTGACTTGGGAGGATTCCATGATAAACGTGAGTGGACTGGGGTAGATGAATGGAGTTGGATTGCAAGTAGTTGTAGCATGGCGTGATACAAGCTTAGCATGACTAACAGGGATGTGCTCAGTGTGATAAATAGGGACAAAGAGACTCAAATGGGCAAGATGGATGAGTTTTAATAGGTAGTCATGTTTTAACCAATAACAACAAGCAAGTTGGGCCCCTTCTAGCACCAAAAACTGTACTGACCTAAATTTTCGGTGCAATGCTGGAAGGGAAACAAACACCGAGAGATCATAGAGCATGCACAGCTAACCCTGCCTATGCTTGAGGGCAAACTGAAAAAGGGAACGAAGGTAGAGTGCCTTGGATGGTTTGCATGCAAATCAACCAAGGACTTCCTCAAGCATAAGCTATGGCTAGCACTGGGGTTATCATAAATAGTGTAAACGGGATGTAAACAGAATGCAAATAGCGACATGAAATGTAAACAGAGTGTACTAAATTATAAATAAAGCATAAATAGAGCTATATTGTAAACAAAGCATAAACAGAAGTAAATAATGTAAATGGAAGGCAATAATAAACTGTATTGTATTATTTTTCTAAAAAATATGCATCGGTCAAAGCATAGTTGCACACATATGGATGGCAAGTCAAATGCCTAGCCTCGGAATGATATGACGCAATGATGTGATGAACATGAGAAATGCTTGGATGCCAACAAACAGGTGTGCCGAGCACCCAAGGATTACAGGTTTTTTCCTCTCTCAGAATTGCCAATCTCTCCAATTCTTTTCCTCCTCTATTTATGTGAATTGATAGGGTATTTATAGGGCTGGGCCAGGCTCAGGCACGAAATTCAAGAATGGAATCAACGGCTGGGAGTTGAGAGGAGATCAGATCTAGTGACATGTGTCCCATGGATAGTTGGCACGAGTTGGATGTATGCTAGATAGTTATGCACGAGTTGGATGTGTGTTGGATAGTTGCATTCTTGACCAGGTTCAATGTATCTCACAACGTGTGGGTCATTCAAGCCCATGAAAGTACAAACAATTTAGAAAAGCCCTCAAACAATAAAAATTTATAATGAAAATCAAGAAGGATTAACTCCGGCTCGCTTGAAACTTTTTCATCCCTAAATTGACTGCAATGGGATGCCAATTTGAGGGGTTTTGGGGCCGTTTGAGGTGTTTGAACCTCTAGCATGTGTTCATTTTGGGCTTTACAATGACTTGGCCTGCACTCATGCCCAGCGTGACTTCTAGTGTGTGTCCAGCATCCAGCGTGACAATCCTATGCGACATTGATGCATGCTTGATCTGCATTGTGCCTCCTAGTGTTGCTCACACTTCCGGCCGAGGTCCAGGAAATGGTGGCCAAGTACAAAGCCCTGATGCTGGAAGAGCAGAACAAGAAGAAGCTGAACATTTCTGTATGTCTTGTTCTCAAGATCGACGAGCTCAAGAACCTGCTCAGTGCAAAGATGAAGGAGAACAAGGACCTACAAGTGTAGATTTCCTACCATTCTCAGGAGTAGTTCCTTAACAGATTCGGGCTGTAGGAGCTCAAGGTGCTGCTGCATGAGCCCGATTCCATAATTCTTGTTGTTCATTGTAGAATCTAGAGCCTTCATCATTGTCAGCAGTAGTAGCAATAGTAGTCTACCATTAATTTGAGCATGTTGCATGCTTCAAGCAAAGTAGCAGGAGTAGTAGATGCAATACCTTTGGTGAACCAGTTCATGATGATGAAACAGGAGCAGCAGCAAGACCAGGTTCAGGGCTTGGATTTCAATGATCTTCCCAACAAATTTTGCAACAACAACAACATCATGGGCTTCAACATGAATTCTCAGTTCCTCCATGCCATGAATTCCCGCAGCCTCAGCAGCAACAATGCCAATCATAATGATTGGACTCCATACAACTTCATGAATTTGCATATGCCGCTTCCTCCTCCTCATCTTCTTCAACAGTAGCACCATGCACAACAAATGCTAATGTCCAATTATGGCTACTATAATAACAATAATATTACAGGCAATAATTTGGTGCAGTATTCTTCTAGTGATCATGGAGGTAACATCTTTGATGCTGAGCTTTTGATGGATTCCCAAAACTCCAAAGCCGAGCTTATCGAGCTTGATGTTGTGGGCCAAGAGTTCTCTTCTCCCCACCACCAGGTTGATTTGTAGATGTGATTATACTAACACACTAACTATGGATGTCCTTAGATTGCTTTTCCTCTAATTTTTAAACTTTTTTTTCTTATTTTGCATGGAATACAGTTATTGAAACTTACAAGGACTGATGTAGCATTTTGCCTTTGATCAATGGACCATTCTGAAATAGTGTTGGTGGTGCTCTCTAGATCTAGGAATGTTCTGATGTAAAATAGTAAAATACAAAATTTTTTTGTTGAATGCTTTGAAATAAAACATTTTTTTCCTACTTCTTTCTTTTTCTTGCGATCCAAGTCTTCTTTGTGTGATCTAGATAATTTTGGATGCTGGGCACTCGACATTGGAATTTTTGAACTTTGGATAGTTGGCACAAGTTGGATGTATGCTAGATAGTTGTGCACGAGTTGGATGTGTGTTGGATAGTTGCATTCTTGACCAGGTTCAATGTATCTCACAATGTGTGGGTCATTCAAGCCCATGAAAATACAAACAATTTAGAAAAGCCCTCAAACAATAAAAATTTATAATGAAAATCAAGAAGTATTAACTCCGGCTCGCTTGAAACTTTTTCATCCCTAAATTGACTGCAATGGGATGCCAATTTGAGGGGTTTTGGGGCCGTTTGAGGTGTTTGAACCTCTAGCATGTGTTCATTTTGGGCTTTACAGTGACTTGGCCTGCACTCATGCCCAGCGTGACTTCTAGTGTGTGTCCAGCATCCAGCGTGACAATCCTATGTGACATTGATGCATGCTTCATCTGCATTGTGCCTCCTGGTGTTGCTCACACTTCCGGCCGAGGTCCAGGAAATGGTGGCCAAGTACAAAGCCCTGATGCTGGAAGAGCAGAACAAGAAGAAGCTGAACATTTCTGTATGTCTTGTTCCCAAGATCAACGAGCTTAAGAACCTGCTCAGTGCAAAGATGAAGGAGAACAAGGACCTACAAATGTAGATTTCCTACCATTCTCAGGAGTAGTTCCTTAACAGATTGGGGCTGTAGGAGCTCAAGGTGCTGCTGCATGAGCCCGACTCCATAATTCTTGTTGTTCATTGTAGAATCTAGAGCCTTCATCATCGTCAGCAGTAGTAGCAATAGTAGTCTACCATTAATTTGAGCATGTTGCAAGCTTCAAGCAAAGTAGCAGGAGTAGTAGATGCAATACCTTTGGTGAACCAGTTCATGATGATGAAACAGGAGCAGCAGTAAGATCAGGTTCAGGGCTTGGATTTCAATGATCTTCCCAACAAATTCTGCAACAACAACAACATCATGGGCTTCAACATGAATTCTCAATTCCTCCATGCCATGAATTCCCGCAGCCTCAGCAGCAGCAATGCCAATCATAATGATTGGACTCCATACAACTTCATGAATTTGCATATGCCGCTTCCTCCTCCTCATCTTCTTCAACAGTAGCACCGTGCACAACAAATGCTAATGTCCAATTATGGCTACTATAATAACAATAATACTACAAGCAATAATTTGGTGTAGTATTCTTCTAGTGATCATGGAGGTAACATCTTTGATGCTGAGCTTTTGATGGATTCCCAAAACTCCAAAGCCGAGCTTATCAAGCTTGATGTTGTGGGCCAAGAGTTCTCTTCTCCCCACCACCAGGTTGATTTGTAGATGTGATTATACTAACACACTAACTATGGATGTCCTTAGATTGCTTTTCCTCTAATTTTTAAACTTTTTTTTCTTATTTTGCATGGAATAAAGTTATTGAAACTTACAAGGACTGATGTAGCATTTTGCCTTTGATCAATGGACCATTCTGAAATAGTGCTGGTGGTGCTCTCCAGATCTAGGAATGTTCTGATGTAAAATAGTAAAATACAAAATTTTGTTGTTGAATTCTTTGAAATAAAACATTTTTTTTCCTACTTCTTTCTTTTTCTTGCTATCCAAGTCTTCTTTGTGTGATCTAGATAATTTTGGATGCTGGGCGTTGGACATTGGAATTTTTGAACTTTGGACAATCATCTTCAACTTTTGATTTGATTTTGGAGTTGTTCATGTTGAGGATGAGCAAACTGCCTTGGGCAGGCTACGTGTGAGCTTAATTTCTTAGCCGAATTTTTCCTTATGAATGCTTGAAAGGGATCAAGTCATTTTCAATTCAAAGTGCTAGGTTGAAATTAGTGGTGTTTTAGCCTTGATAAGGTAACTTGAGGTGTTGGGTTCAAAGAGGAAGATGCACCACAGTGTTGGATTTGTGCTGAGTTGCTGGATGCAATGGTTTTTGAACTATGGTGTCCCTTTCGATGATCATGTCTAAAGAAGGGATGCCTTCGATGTTGTGAAGGACCTCTATTGTTGTTGACAGTAGCAGCACAAGTAACGTTTGCGGGTTGACGTTGTGGTGCAAAATCTTCTGGCATAGCTGGCAGTGATGTAGGAG
>MNCI01012865.1:0-24353 GCA_015680685.1 Gnetum montanum
TGCAAATCTCTCCATCGTAGTTGTTCGTCTTGATGGAGGATAAAATTAAAGTCTGGAATATACTCATCGGGATGAGTATAAACTATCTTGTATTGTTTAGGACTTGGCTGATTTCAGCTATGTGTTTTATGTTGCCGACTGTCTTGTGTATGGTCCTTAGGTGGTGAGTTGCTCTTATGAGAAGAAGGCATTTTTATTGGTGTGCTAATTCACCGTTATATAATTTTTATCTTTTGATTAACCCAAAGGTTTGTTTAGGCTCACAATTATGTGAGTGATATCCCTTATGTTCTATATGGTGCACAAACACTTAGTCCCCAGCAACGGCGCCAATGATGAGTGGTGAGGTACCCCTACACTTAACCATANGGAAGATGAGGAACCCCTTATCACGGGTTCTTTAGTGAATGATGTTCCCCCTCCTAANCACTTGGGGTTAATCATTCATTGTCTTCCCAGACTTACTTGTGTTTTTCACAGTGTATGGTTAAGTAAGTCCAATTTATATGATTTTTATGGTCTTTTATGGTTTTATGTTTTCTATGCTAAGGAGTGAAGGGTTGAGAAACTAACTAACTCTAACTAATAAACTAAGTCTAAGTTAACTAGCGTTAGCATCCATTCCCACTTACCGTACACACCTTGAACTATGCAACTTTGGCTACCCAACGCTAATCATTACTGGGATTACCACACGTAACGCACGTGCTCGAAGTGGTCATACCGAGGCACTTAACTAGCCTAAACGTAATGAGTAGCCGATTCCTTGACTAGCCGTACAGATCCTGAGATGCTCGTAATCAAGTCGTACTCATTCCACATTCTAGGAGTTGAGGGTGAGAGAGACTAATCGCGATGAGCAACCGATTCCTTGATTAGCCGTACACATTTGTCAATGCTCGTAATCAAGTTGTACTCATGTCACGCTAATGCAGGTAATAAATAACAGGTAGGAAATAACATGTAATAAATAACAAATAATAAATCCTATTCCATGCACTGCAAGGTTTATCCACAAAGCTCGTCTTTATTGCCATACACAACTTGCGTTTAGGTACAAAGCTGCTCAAATAAAGATCCGTTCACTTGGGGACTCCTACTACGAGCACATGGAAAATATTCTATGAGCAATCTGCTAGAGTTTCCCTACTTCTAGCCTAGGATGGGAAATAAGGGAAGTGCCGCCTCTTATTTATAGATTTGGCGGTGGACCGCGATATCGTGTACGCAACATCATAGGGTACGACGTGATATCACGTACGCAATATCACATGGGATGCGATATCGCAGCTTGTGCAAATCGTGTCTCATCAGTCATGTAATTATGTCATTTTGTAAAAAACACCAATATAGCATTCTAAGTCATGTAAATAGTCAATTATTCATATCAAGTTAATTCTACCTTTCAATTTTGTAAGGGACTTTTTCCTCATTTTGTTTTAACTTAAGGACGAGTTTCCAATTAGTTGTGGGGATTGATAAAGTCAAATTTTGGAGAATGTGATATTGTGGCTACAACATCATAACAACAATGTCATAGATACAATTTCATAACCCATGCTACTTCATCATTGATGCAATGTCTTAGGATCTATGCAGCCCTATAAGTACCAGCACTTGGATGTACAATCAATAACTTTTTCATTCCAATCTTAGCAAAACTCTTGTAGTTTTATTTCATAGTCGATGATAGAGTAAATTCTCATAATGTGGTGTTGAGTAGTTCTCTAAAACCTTTATTCAAGTGAATTGTACTTGGACATAATTCACAAATGACAAAAAGATTGAGATTTCTTTTCATCATTGCAGCACCACTTAGTTTTCTATGTTTACTTAGAATAATTTTTTTGTTTTCTTAGTTAATCATTTACATTCCAAGAACTTTATTTTACATGTTATTAGTAAGTGGTATGAATACGACTAGTTTCAAGCACTAAGTGTAGTTATTTGGTAACCTAGTAGTGGTGTTGCTTGATTCACTCAATAGTAATATCACTTGGTAATCCTAGTGATGACTACATGAGTCCAAGATGTGTATGATAGACCAAGACCAAACATCCATCACACTAGGCTAAGTTCGACTTATGTTTTCTAAGTTAATTAGACTTAGAAATTTATCTTTAATCATGTTTACCTTTAGGAGTATTAATGGCCTACAACATCAACCAATCACATGCCTCACTAAGAGTTAAACCATACACTTGAAGTTCACTACCTCGAAGTGGGAAGATAGTAATCTTGAACTTAACATCAATTACTAGCATACTTACATTGTCCATTTGTGGATTATGATCTAGTTATGCATGAGCACTCATGACTTGTATGGTAGAGTGTTGGATGCTCCACCACTCATTACTATTCTTACTCCACTAATTAATGTTTGCATAGATACAGTTACATGCAATTAGTCCACTTTAATATGGATACCACCACTAATATTTTTCTACTAAAACTTTATTTATGTCATCTTTATAAAACCTTCTCTTTTACAATTACTTAAGTCTCTTCTAAATTTATTACATAAAAATTTTCAATACCTTATTCATCATAGTTTTCTTTCACAATACCATATCTATTATTGAGATTTTCAAGTGACTTCGTCTATTGTTATTTCTATTATTCAAATATAATGTTAAGAATTGATATAATGTGTCAACTTCTCATGGCAACATATCAACTTCTAACAAAAGTATTGCATATGGAATATGAGCGTTGATCTTGAATTTATCCAACATTGTCTATTTTTAAATTTTTTCAATTTTATTTCAAAACTCCTTATTAAGACTTAGATCCTAAATTACACATCCATATACCACCATAGATTGCACAACTATTTGAAAAATATATTTTTTAATTTTTCATGTCCAAATATTTTTATTTTTATAATTATTTTTTATGATGTATAAATGCTTTTAACCATTTGAAACTCATTGCGATATACAATGCTATCACTGATAATGTTGAGAGCATTCTACTCCCAAAAATCTATATGTATTAATAATCTTAAGTTCCTTATTATTATCAGAAATTATAATTTTGTTAATTAGTTCTAAATATTAATATTTTGTTTTGTCAACATATTTTGAGTAACATACATAGGCCCAATAGCATAATCACTTTGCCACAACAAGGTAGATGTAACCCACTAAACAATAGTATCTTACCACAAGGCTACTCCACCACTACCACACCTAGAAGCAACATAGGAATTGAACCCACAACCTCTCCATCAAAAAGTGAGTGTCTTGACTACTATGTTTCACCCTTGGATGCATTATTTTATCAAAATTTACCTTCTCCCTTGAATGGTTACAAAAATTTTCTAGGTGATGTAACATTGCTTCTAACCCTATTTCTAAATTTGCAACTAGTATTACATCTTCTGCACAAAGATTAAAAGTTATATTCATGATTAATCCACTTGAATGACTTAATTTGCATGTCCATGTTTAATTCACTCTTCTAGTTCATTAATTAAAATGTCAAATACTATTGGTGAAAGGGACAACTTATCTTTACTTACATATTATTGTAAATTTAATAAGATTATGTAGGACCTTCATCTCTTAGTTCAAAAAATTATTTCTTTGTCGAATTCTTGATTGAGTTTAAGTTTAATGAGCTTGTTTCACAATTTGTCTCTCATAATTGAATCAAATCCCTTAGTGATGCCAACAAAGCAAATAAATGTCTTGCTCTCTTTTCCATTAACTTGTTCAATGTAGTATCTAAGAATAACTATATGGTCTAATTTGGAATATTTTCTTCTAAATCATACTTATGAGCTTGCACATAAATGATTTTCATTTTCCTAGTATTTTAATTTTTTTCTCCATAGTGATACTTATAAATTGTAAAAATAAAATGCTAATCATGATAAATCTATAATTTTTTAAACTTGATTTATCTATTTTTTTTAAAAAAAAAAAAGCATAGCACATCTACCAGTTGTTCACTATCTATTCAAATCTTTTTAGAGCTCTTCATTAAGCATTTTCTAAGTCTCTATCCAAACTATTTTTCTCTTGTATTCTAATAATCAACATATGGAAATTAGAAACTAGAAATTGGAAATGTTTATCACATCCAAGAAGTCACAAAGGATTTTTTGGATGGTTATAAAGCCTTAACACATTTTGAAAGAAAGTTAAAAATATCATTGATGCAATGCCCCAAGTAAATAGGGTCAATTTAAAAGAAAATAGTTAGTAGATTATAGTTAATATTATAATTCATTTGAATGAGAGCCAAAAATGGACAAAATAAAAAGATAGGTTCTTCATCATGTATACTTTGTTTGCATAGTCTACAAATATGCTCTTCTCTTGGTAAATTGATCCAATGACCTATCTCAACAAGGATATGATGAGAGCCTATTCTTGCTCTAGTATTTTGATTCCTTAATAAGAATAACCAAAGTTTGTACTTACATCCACTAAGAGCTATTGGATCTATTAGAGTAATTTCAAAATTCCTTTTATATAATTTTTGTTAATTCATAACTTAATACTACCTAGTAGAATTGAATCTGTGACTTGGAGTTACCAGGCTAAGACCCTTACCACTAGGCTAACACATCATTGAACTTAGAATAGATACTTTTAAGGACTAAAAAATAAACCTCTTCTAATAGAATGTCATTAAAAATATTTCTTTCCTAATGTGTTCAGCTAAACTTTAGCTAATGCTTTTTTCTTTTATAGTCTTCCAACAAAGCCTTTTGTTTAAAGAAAGATCCTCCTTTACAATATTCCATGACTGAATTCATAAATATCCTTTATGCAACCATCCATTTTCTTGTGTAGCATTCATTATTTACATCGCATAATTGACTTCATTTATGTGAATTAACTTTTAAGGATAAGTAATAAATTGACAAAAGGTTTCAACTTCAAGAGGAACAAATAAGCTTCTAGAAGTAATATATCATAAGAAGCATATATTTTTACTTAAATTTATGTACAAGAAAATATTTTTTGAACATGCTCTAATTTTTTACAATTATGTGTGGAAAGAGAAAGTTACCATGTAACACACCCATATAATAATATGGGTTGAAAAAGACTACAAAAAACTTTCCTTCTAATCTCCCATGTCAAAATTAATTTTCTACTACAATTATTTCATAGAGGAAATAAAGCTTACATCTACTTGAAACCCTTTGAGCAATCAAGGTATTCTAACTATAATTAATGGCAAATTCAACTTCCAAATATTTATAAAATTCACAAATATCAAGTCTTTTCTCCCCAATAAAAAATTGTAATTTCTATTTCTAGTACAATAAACTAGAATTTTAGTCTTATTAATATTAACTTTCATACCATAATGGTTGCAATAGTCATGGAGGATTTGGCATATAATTTAATCCTATAGTTGATTTTGCAATCAATGCCATGTCATCTACAATGAGAAGAATGTTTTAAAATAATCCATTCACTGACATAGCATGATTAGAGGCATTTTGCATCCATTCATCCAATTCTTTTATAAATATGCCAAAAAGGATAGAAGATAGAGGACAACATTTTTTAATGCCTACTGAACTATTAATAAGTGTTCCTTCTTTAATGAGATTATCTTAAATAAAAATGTTAGTTATCTCATAGATTCTTTTAATACCTAAAATGAGATTTTGTGGGTCGTTAATGTTATCCAATCTCTTCCAAAGTTTATCTCAAGCAACAAAATTATAAGCCTTGGAAAAATCAACAAAACAAATTAAAGAGTTATGGTTGGGACTCTTTGCTTTCTCTAAACAATAATTTAAAGTTATGAGATGGTCTACAATTGAATGATTCTTCCTAAATCTTTCTTGTAATTGAGCATGAAGAGCTTGCATTTCTGTGTATGAACTAATTTTATTCTTGAAAATAATGCCAAACAACTTAGTCAAAATTGAATTGATTGTAGTCAATTAGTAATGTTTAAGATATGTTTTATCTTCTTTTTTGAAAATCATGACTACTTGACTAAAACATTAGGAGTGATCCAAATCATGTCAAAGCCATTTATTAAGAAGGTCGTAAATTACTTTCCATACCAATGGATCATCATACTTAAGAAGCTTTACATATAATTTATTAACATTAGCACCTTTTCTAGAAGATAACATTTGAATTCATGCAAAAACATCATCAATTAATAACTTAAGAATACTATATTCATCTTGCACAATAGGGGTGCCTCTTGTGGTGTGAACTTGTCCTCATCAAACCCCAATTAATGTTCAAATCCAACAAACAACAAGGACCTAATTGAAATAAGAAATTAAACAAGTCTATATCCTTGATTGCAAAGATGAAAATGCACTATAAAGATCAAGAAAGAAATGCCCCAAGGATAGACAAGAACTCAAGATAATTTTACATTCACACCCACACATACCATCGCCATGAAGGCTTAAAATTAGTACTCAAGGTGACCTCACTCTTCCAATTCTTTTTAAACTCTTACTTCCAACTCTCTTGCTCTCTACTCTCTTATCTCTTACTCTATTGCTCTATACTTTCCTCTCAGTCAATATTAAGTCTTGACACCTATTTATACACCTTGGAGTAACTCTTCATCTTTCCTTGATACCCAATTACAAAAATATGTTTGTCGGGATTCCCTTAGAAGACATTTGTAGAAGAGCAAAGATGTCTTTCCCAAAGTGAAATAGTTTTAGAGAAGACATGTTTTGTCTAAGAAAGATATGTTTCCTAAGACTATCATTTCATAAAAGACACCCTTCAACCAAAGTAGATCTATTTACTATAGCAAAGACATCTTTTCTCTAAAGTAAACATCTTTCTTGCTCGATAAGACATCTTTCCTCTAGAAGAGACATCTTTTCTAGTAGTAATGTCAACCATAAGACACTCATTCTGAAGCTTGAATAACTCCCAAAAGCTTCCATTAGTCTGAAAACATCAAAAACACATCAAGAACATGCTAAAACACAAAGACACTACACACATAAATATGAAATACATAACATTTGAGGATTAAGGATGCATTGGACTAGGTGATATCCTCATCATCTCTTCCACCCTTAAAATGACACATGTTCTCAATTAGGCTTTACATTTGGAATGGCATCAAGCCCCCATAAAGTGAAGTTATACTCATTAACCCAAATGGCATCTTTAGACCCCTCCTCACTCTAATGGATCAAGTATTCATGCTTCTTCTTACCTCTTATGCTCATTACCTTTCTTGCTTGTAGCACAACTAGCTTTCTTAGTGCCTTGGATGAACTTGGACCTTTAGTCACTTCCTTGAGGAATTCAATGCTATCCTCAAGATCATATCCTAAGTACCTTGTCATTCAAATGGCTCAAATCTAAAACATTGAAATTAAAATGCTTTTTATTATGTCTAGAGATCCTTTGGGTCTAGTAGACAGAAGAAATATATATAGTACATGTAGCAAACACTTTATCAATAAAGTTACCAAGTTTCTTTGGTGATATTTCAAAAATCTCAATTAAACTATTAGCAATAATTTGTCATTTGTGATGAATTTTCATAAGATCATGATATTCTAGGAATATATGATTTTCATCTTCAATTACTCTTTGTTTACATAAATGATAAGTTCTCACTTCTCTTGGAATCTAAACCCATCTTCCTATTTTAATTCTAAAATAATGGGAGCCCAATCTTGCAGACATCATAGGTGATAGGATATAGGAGTAGATAAATAAGCTAATTTTTTGTTGATTCCTCATCTAATGCTATCTAGGTAGAATTGCTTCTTTTATGTTGGGTTACTCTAAATGTGCAAGAGTTCCTTGTTTCTAGTACTCTTATGGAGCTACCTTATATCATCATGTAGAATATTCATTTGAGTGTTTCATGTTTTATGCTAAATCATTCCCTTGTGAAACCACCTTTTCTATTATGTAGAAATTAATAATTCCTTCAAAAATTTAATTATGCTATAGGAGAAATTATGAACATATACTACAAACTAAAAAAGAGCTTCTATCTCTAAAGGTATCATATCTACTTCAAGAAGAAATAAATCATATTATACTTATCTTTTAATCCAAAATTATTCAACTACAAAATGTTTCTAAATTTTTTTTATTTTCTTCTAATATTTTCTAACAAGTCCAGGATCCCACATTACAAACCCATACAAAAGAGTTGGTTGCATAATAGAACAAAATAACTATTTTTGATGTCCCAACCTAAGATAGTTTCTTTCTAATATTTTCTTTTTAAATTAAATAAGGCTCTCAACCTACTTGCAATCTTTTGTTTAATGTACATCTTCCAAATATAATTGTAAGAAATATCTAGGCCAAGGTATCTATAAGTTGGTGTTATATTTACTAGGTCCTTTCTAATAGTGAAAGAGTAATCATTATTCCTAGTACCATACACCATAATTTTCATTTTTTTACACATTAACCTTCATTTCTAAACATTATAAAAAATCATCCAAAATAGAAAGCATTTTTTGTAGGCCTTAGAGTTGAAGAAGAGAGCATACAACAAAAGGTTAACATTATCATTAATTTTAATAGAGTATCTACCTAGAATTTTCTACATCTACTACTCAAGTTCATTAATAAAAATACATTTCATTAATAAAAATACATTAAACACATAAAAAATGAAAGATGGTTAGGAAGATCAAGCTCATAAGTATTGTCATTCACTTTAGCCCTAATTTGGAATGGGACAATCTTCTTGTACTTCAGTTTAAATAAGTTCACGTTCTTGAGCCTCTCTTTATCCAAATGCAACTACACATAGTCACCAACATTAAATGTCATCTTTCTCTTACCTAAATTCTTACTCTTAGCAACTTCTTTGGTATGGCTTTTGATTTAGCCTTGACTTAATGATGCATCATTTTCATATTCTCAACAAAATGAGTACTAAGAAATGTACAATCATTAAGTTTCTTCAAATTATCAACCATTCTAGTAGAAAAATTATTGTTAGCTTCAAATGTATGTTTCCCAATACTAGAATGACAAGAATTATTATAGCTAAACTCAGCATGTGCCAAAAGGTTTTCTCATTTATTAGGTTGATCCTCACAAAGAAATCTTAACATTTTAAGTAATGATTTATTTACCACTTCAATTTGGCCATTACGTTGTGAATGATAGGCACTAGAGAAAGATATGTATCCAAAAATTTCCACAATGACCTACAAAAATAACTTGTAATATCATGGAATATCATGTAATACTTTAATTTTTTGAAAGTACAAGTAAGCAACATGAGATGCATCATTTCTTTTCTTACCCGAAATAAAATATTCAATTTTAAAGAATCTATCAATAATATCAAAAATATAATCATGCCCAAATTGATTCTTTAGAATCCCATAAACAAAATCTATTAAGACACTTTCCCATGCAACATTAGAAATGAGTAAAGGTAAATAATGGCCTACAATACTTTTACCACCCTTGTACTTTTGACAAATGATGGATTGCCTAATAAATTTAAGCAGATCATTATGCATACCTAGTCAAAAATAATACTTGGAAACAATCTCATATGTTTTAATCTTGTCCATATGTCCATCCATTACCCTAGTATGCTTCTCATGAAAAATATTTGATTTGACTTCACAAGTAGGTACATATAGCTTCTCGTTTTTGTATAAAATGCTTTGTTGTAGATGATAGGCTCTCCACCTATCCACTTTACCAAGATATGGAGCATTAAGATCTTTCCAAATCTTAACAAAATTAGAATCACTTAGATACAAAGAAGTAATTGCTTCAAGGTCTCTAGAATAGCATATGAATTATTGACCATATGAATCGTTAATGGAGCATCTACTACAACAATACTTTTCCTACTTCTATGCTTCAACACAAAGTAAAATTATTGTACCTCCTCAATCCATTTCATATGCTTAGCACCTAACTTCTTTCGAGACTTCAAAAATTGTAATGCCTTATGATCAATCAATAATAAAATTTTCCCTACTAATAAATAATGTCTCTAATGTTTTATGGCTTGAAGTATAGTGATGAGTGGTAAGGTACCTGTACACCCAACCATATGAATCACTAAGGATTTACGTGTGATTCGGTCAAATTCCATGGACCTATAGTTATCTCATACACTAGTTCCTCTAGGAAGTGAAATGGTGTTGAGAATGTTCGTTGCCTTCCCAACTACACTTGTAAGGCTCAAGGGTATGGTCTAAGTATAATTGAGGTGTATGAATTTTTATCATTTTATGTTTTATGGATGTAATCGCCTACAACAAAAATAAGGGGTAAAATAGATTGAAACTAATGTTTATTGCCTAGCTAGCCTAACACAAGTAATCGTCCCACTTTCCTGGACACATCTTGAACACATATAGCACTGTTGGGCTACCAAATGTCCAGGGTTGCTAGGTTACCAAGTACTATATGAATGCTCAAAGTGGTCATGCTCATGTTCATTAACTGCTAGAATTAAATTGCTTAATCAAATGCATTAAAGTAGAGAACAAGAAAGTAGAATGCATTAAAGAAAATATTAAGCTATTCTCAGTGCTGCAAGGATTGTTAAAAGAGTTTGTTTTATTCTCGTCACACTGCTACACTTAGGTACATCAGTGCTCAGACAAAGAACTATACACACTTAAGACTCCTTCTGTGAGCACTCAAAAAATATTCTAACTCTAGGAGAAGAAACAGCAAGAGCTTCACTACCTTTCTTGAAAACTAAAAACTAACTAATGAATTACTTATGAAAACTAGAGCCTAGGCATGGTATTTAGAGACTCAAGGTACATACTTCGACGTCAAACATCTAATGTCAGATTGAGGCGTTGACGTTGCGTACCCGACATCATGGCTAACACAAACAGTGATTCATCATACCCCCATGACTGAATGAAACTTTGTCCTTGAATGAAGAAGAGGAGAAACAAGTTCTTTACAATATAACATATTGGGTAGGTACGAGATTATTGACTAACATAACAAACTAACTCAAATGAAACAAAAATATAGACTCTGAGTGCCCAAGTGTATGGAATTGCAATTTTTACAACATTGGTGTTCATGAGAAGAGAAGTGAACACCTTGACGAATATTGACATCCAAAACCTCTTGGCAACAAGAAAATGAGAGAGACAAAGAAGATATCATTTGATTATGAATGATCCTCATTGTGTGGTACTGCTACTTCATCCTTAGTAAAGATAGTCCCACTTCCAATCCATGCTTCCCACTACAATCACAATAGGATCATGAATTAGTATGTAATGTGTAACACATAACTATTAAATGCCTTGTCTCATCGATGGTTACACTCGGCTAAGTTACGATTGTTGTTGTTTAGTTTCTTTAATACTGTTAGCGAGAAAGTTGACAAATAGGGTTAATTAAATTAAGCGATCATTAAATTTGAAAAAGTTCAATACAAGGAAATATTTGAAGAGGGTATCATAATTCACAACAATGAAAAAAAGCATTCACTAAAAACTGTTGTAAATATTTGTACAATTGGATGTCAATGATGGCGTAAATAAAAAGAATTTAATTGTAAAATGTCTAAGGGTAAAGAACTTAACTAACCCAACCAAAAGATATGCAAGTGGATCCTCCCCAAAGTAGGCATAGGCCTTTTATGCCCTTGCATAACTTCAAACCAAAGAGTCCATGGGCTCCGTGGATGATTAACGGTTATAAAAGGTTAAGTACAAAAACCCAAAAGTAACTAACTAAGAATTTTGACACATCAAACTAGGACATTGAACCAAAACATGAAACTAGTAGTGAGGTGGAACATGGAGAGCATAGATGGATGAGAGTGTGTGTGGAATGAAGTTCCTGATTATGGTCACATGAAGTCCCTTGTGGATTTTGTGGTTAAATGACTTGATAGGATTCATCCTTAGTCTAGAACCAAAACTAGCCACTTACAATGACTTTGCATTGACATTCTAAGACCAATCCATCCCCTGAGACACAAGAGTGCTCCCACAAAATAACCACCATTCCAAATTAGAGAAAAAGTAGGAAGTGAGAAAGGAGCTTAGTTAGAGGAGATGAGTCCCATAACCAGTTATTGTAGCCCATTTATTCTACTTAAGGAGTGTGCTTTGAATTCCCATTATTTTTATTTTTATTTTTTTGAAATGGAAACCACACCATGCAAAGACAGATGCATTTATTTTGTCCAAGGAGTGTGCTTTGAATCCTAATTTTTTTTCTTCTTAATGAGAACCATACCATGTGAGGACATGTGTATTTATTTTGTCCAAGGGGTGTGCTTTAAATCCTCATCTCTCCTCTCTTTTTTTATTATTAGAACCACACTATGCAAGGACATATGCGTTTATTTTGTCCAAGGGGTGTGCTTTGAATCCTCACCATTTTTTTTATAAGAACCACACCATGCAAGGACTTGTTCAACTTCCTTTATTAATTGGCATAAAATAATAAGAAATTCATAGAAATACACATGCACCTAGGAAAATAGAAAAGTACAAAGAATACAAAATCCCCTTGAAGCCACACCCTATTCAAACCTTTGAATCCTTTCTAATTCGAGAAACTACCAAAGTCACAAATTTATCACAGTTTTATTAATGAGAAAGGGACTACATGTTTCCAAAACAAGGAAAACCATAGAGTGTGTGGATGGGTGGATGTTATGGACTTACTACTTGTTACATGAAAAAAAAACCATGTCTTAATTATCCATAATAAAATTCAAAGCTAGAAACCAAACACCAACAATCAAATAACAAAAATAGTACATACCACCATCAAGTAATGCATTACCAATGTACATGGCACTTATTAACAAAAAGTTAGAAAATCACACCAAATAAAAGAAAATATAGAAGAAAGTATAAATTATTCAAGAAATATCAAATGTACTACTGATGGTGTAAAACAAAAAATTAGAAAATATTAATAACATAAAAACAAAAATATGTAAAACAAAGAACATGTAAAACAAAAGGTTGTAAAATGAAAAATGTGTAAAACAAAATAAGTTGAAAAATTGGGGACCCACTTGAATGGTTAACATGGATGGCCATCTCCCCCATGACTAAGTTGAAAGAAGGAGATCTAAAATATGGAGCATGGTTGTTCATCTGATGAGGTTGTTGTTGTGTTAGCTAGCTTATGTTCATGGAAAGGTTTAATTTATTGAATGTTGACCAACTATTTCTGTTTGGGCTCTCAGGTTTATAGGTCATCATGGTCCCTAAAGGAAAAGTTTCATAAATGATATAAGGTCCCTCCCACAATGTTTAGAACTTAGTTTGTTGAAGTACATGTGTGGGGTTCCAATAGAGAACCTTGTCTCTTGGTTGAAATTTAACTTTTCTAATTTTTAGGTCATGACACTTTTTCTTATAAGCCTTTTGCAACTTGTTAGATGATAAGGCTACTAATTGATTTTCATCTAACAAGTTGAGATTCATTACTCTTTCCTTTTGGGCTAGACTTAGGTCAAGGTCAAGGTCACAAGTCGTTGAAAGTGTATGAAGTTCAAATTGAATAAGTGTTGGTAGTTTGCTGTACACAAGCTCATAGGGAGAGTAACCTATAGGAAGTTTCCAAGTTGAGCAGTAGGCCTAAAGTGCATCTCAAGTTTTGTGCTCCAATCCTTCCTATACTTGCTAATAGTTCTTGTTAGTATCCTTGTAATTTTCCTATTCATAACCTCAACTTGACCATTAGCTTGAGGATGGTAAGGTGTTGTGAGTTTGTGTTCAACCCCAAAGCGTTGCATAAGTTTCCGAAAAGTAGTGCTTATAAAATGAGTTTCATTGTTAGAAATTAATGCAAGTGGCATACCAAACCTATTTACAACATTTTTTTGGATAAATCAAGTAGTAGTAGAAGATGTCCAGTTGATGACGGCTGCTACTTATATCCATTTCATACAATAGTCAACAACGACTATGATGTACGCCTTTCCATATGACATGGGCATGATGGGACCTATGAAATCAATGTCCCAAATGTTAAATGGTTCTAAAGGTTGAATCCATGATTGAGGTCCCTCCATTTGAGTAGTCATTCCACCATCTCATTGGCATCATTCACAAGAGTAGATAAAATGCTGAGCATCCCTAAAGAGTGTTGGCCAATAGTACCCTACCATTAGGATTTTAATGGCCATGCATCTCCTAGCATAGTGTCCTCCACAAGGACCTTCATGAGTGTGTTGAAGAATGCATAGTTGATTAGCATCAAGGACACACCAACAAACTAGGCCATTGACGCACACCTTGTAGAGGTGTCCATTGATTTCTATGAAGTGCTTTATCTGGTGAAGAAATTGTTGTTTCCTCTAGTGGTCTAGCCCTTGTTGCATCTCCTAAGTAAGAAGATAGGTGAGAATGTTATCATACCATTTTCTCTCATTGAGCATTTATTTAGTTATTGCTCCAGCAAAGAGGAGTTCATCAAAAAACATATCAAATAATGGATTTTCATCCTCTTTGTCATAGCTTTGCAACCAAGACAAGTGATCAGTGACTACATTCTCAATGCCCTTTCGATCTACCATTGTAAGATTGAACTCCTATAAGATCACCAACCACCATATGACAAGAAGCCTCACCATTGGCTTGTTCATTAGGAAGAAAATGGCACTATGGTCTATGTGCACAAACAACTTGTATCCAAGCACATAGTGCCTAAAATTTTCTAGAGCAAACACCACTACCATCAATTCTTTTTCTATAGTGGTGTAGTTCAATTGTGCATCCATAATTCTTTGGCTAGTACAATGGATGTAATATGGATGTTTCTTATCATCTAACTGTGTTAGTACAACTCCCAAAGCATAATTCAATGCATCTGTCATGATATGAAACAATCTGAACCAATCAAGTCCTTATAGAATTAGAGTTTCCACAAGCTTTTCTTTCAATTGCTGGAATTCTTTTTCACATTCCAGGGTCTAGAAAAAAGAAACGTCTTTCTTTGTTAGTTCAACCAACGATCTTGCAATCTTAAAGAAATTCTCTATGAATCACCAGTAGTAGCCAGTGTGTCCAAGGAATGATCGAACATCTTTAACTATTTTCAGCTGATGAGTTATTCCTTGAATGATCCTTATTTTTTTAGGGTACACCTCAATTCTTGCTTGTAATATTTTGTGCCCTAACACAATGCCCTCTTGGACCATGAGGTGACTTTTTTTCCAATTGAGTCACAAGTTAGTTTTGACACATCATTTCAACACATGTTCAAGGCAGTCCAAGGCTTGCTCAAATGTAGCTCCATAGGTAGAGAAGTCATCCATGAAGATTTCTATACCACTATCAATCTACTATTGAAAGATGCTCAAGACCAAGCATTGAAATGTGGCAGGGGCATTGCATGGACCAAATGGCATCTTACAATATGCAAAAGTCCCCTAGGGACTTATGAATGTTGTCTTTCCTTGCTCCTCTAGTGCAATTTGAATTTGGTCATAGCCACTATAACCATCTAGGAAACTATAGTAACAATGCCCTGATATTATGTTGGGCACCTAGTCAACAAATGGCAATAGAAAGTGATCCTTGAATGTTTCCATATTCAACAGCTTTAAATCAATGTAGACCTACCATTTGCCATCTTTCTTTGGCACAATTACAAGTGGACTAACCCCCTCACTATCCACAATGGGATAGATGAGCCCCGCCTTGAGGAGTTACTCGATTTCCTCCTTGATGATTTGCTTCAATTTGGGGTTCAATCGTCTTTGTGGCTATTATTTTGGCTTCATGGCCAGGTTGATGTAAATGCAATGCTAGCATATCCTAGGATCAATCCTTGTGAGTTCAAGATATGACCAAGCAAAAGCTACTGACCATCTTTAAACTACCTTCAACAACATCTCTTTCTGTTCTGGAGCAAGTCTTACATTAATTATAACTGTCATATTATTGTTCAAAAATACATATTCCATTCTAGCTAGTAGCATTTTCAATTCAAGGGGCTATTGCTTGAAGTTCTTAGGAATTTCCAACTCTCCCTAATAGGTATCACCATTTGTATCATCAAAGAGTTAGTGATGAACTTGCTCAAGCTCTTAGCTAGTTCCATGCACAGTGTGCTACTTTGTGAATTAGCAGTCAACCACTGTGTGTCCTCTTGTTTTGTGGTTGCAACATACAAAGATTTTTGAATTTATACTTCTAGCGCATACTGCTTGCATGTAGAGATGGATGCTTGCTTGATGGCCCAAAGTTTCTACACACAATTGCACTCGCTATCATTGTATGTGATGCATGGAACTCTCTTCTTCTCAATCTTTCCAAATGCATTTTCTTTAGATATTTCTATGGAAAGATCTCTAATACCCATTCTTGTGTCTATGGTGCTCAACCATGCTCTTCCCATAATGATTGGGAAATTCCCTTTACAGTTCTCCACTCTGATTACTAGGAAGTTGGTAGGATAAGACCACCCATAGATAATGGTCACAATGTCTTCTACCAATCCCAATGGAATAGTGATGGACTTGTTTGCCAATTCTAATTTGATGTTGTTCTTAAGAGGAGGTAGGTTCCAGGCAATGTACATCTCATGAGAAATCAAATTAACACTAGAACCTAAATCCAGAAGAGCCTTGCATGATTTGTTCCTAGAAATCTACAAATAAATTAGAGGACTTTTAGGATCAGCTAATTTCTTGGGAAGGTTTCCTATGCAAATCCAATCAAACACAGTGTGAGTAAGCATTATAGTATGGATCCTTGGCAAAGTTTGGTTTGAAGGAGGCCCAAAGGAATCTAATATGGAGGAAGAGGTAAAAGTAAGGTTTTCAACCATGGGTGTAGGTGAAGGCTTAGGTGGACTACGGGGTTAAAAGAAAGATCTTTTCTTTAATTAGGCATTTGATCTCTTCGATTGATGATTGGATTGCAAATTAACAACCCTTGTAGCATTGTGTTATTGTAGTTGAGTGAGCAGTTCATCCTGCATAGGAGGAGTAGGCAATAGTTATGCAACTAGAGGAGGAGTGTGTGCAGGGACAAGAGGAGACTAAGGATAGGGGATAGCATCCCTTCTTTCATGTGGAGATGGAGTTTGATAATAGTCAGAAGGGAGGTAGTAAGGCTGAATATTAGAAACGTGACTAGAAGAGTCACATGGAGACATGGATTGCTAAACATGGTAACCATATGAATCAAGCTACCGGTAAGGTATTTTTGCCTTGGCAGTGCAAGTGCACATGCTTGTGGTTGCTGCCATTATTGATATTGTTTGTACGATTGTGGTGGAGCTTTGCATGGATAATACAGTTGTTGTTAGAAAAACTCCATGAGATTACCTTGAGGATAAGGTAACCTCCTAGATGTTTGCCTTTGTGTAAGTCATGGATGTAAGGCATACACCCTAGACTCATGAAGATGTGACATAATAGGGCAACATCCCTTGAGATGTTCATACTAGTAGACATCACATCCATGATCATCATTTGAGTTACTATCTACAACCTCTTGTATTGCAACAATTTTTTCCTTACCTTTGTAATATGCACATTTAGCTTCTTTGTGCCTCCTGCACTCACAATCATTACCTTGTTCTCAAGAATCTTCAAAAATTTTGAGGATAGCTTGAAATCTACTATCCATGGAGTCTCTTAACTGATCAACCTTGGTCATAAGTTTACATTAGAATTGTTGAAGTGGCAAGGCTTTTTTATGCATCCCCTCATCAAATATGAATTTATCCTCACTATCATAGAATCAAACCTCCTGCTTGCAGATGGAAGGATCACGACTCTACTCTTCTTCACTTTCTCTTTTTCTTCGTTCACCCTCATCTTTGGTGACCTACTCTATTAACATTTGTACTTAGTGGGTAGCTAGTTCTAACAATCTCCCTTGGGCATAGGCACCAAGGGTTTTCCTCATTTCATTACAAAGCCCGTCTACAATGTGGTGGAGTTGAGCCAATTGAGAAAAATCATGGCCATGGCATTTGTGCATCAAGGCATAGTATCAACCAATGGTGGCATCTAAGGGTTCGTGTGCTCCTTGTCTTCACTCTTGAATTTTCTTCCTTAATTTTCACACCCAAGAGTATGTTTGATACTTATCATTGAACATTTCATGCATGGTACTCCATCATCTGATAGATTTTAGTTCTAAGGACTGATACCAGTTCTCTACTTCTTTGATGACTATCCTAGAAAATAACTTTAGTTTCTACCATTCATTCTCTATGTTTTGCAAGGCACATGCATCTTGAAAATCTTAAATATGATTCTGTGGATCAGAGTTATATCCTCCTTCAAATCGAGGAATATTGTTCATGTCTAACCATTTGATCCAACTATCTTTCAGATGCCTTGTTAGAATTCTAACTGCCTCTGTGATGTTAAGCATACTTCAGGTAGCATATAGAGGCTCTTTGAGGGCTTGATCATGGTGGCTATGATGCGTTCTACTACCCCTTCATTCATGGTAATGTGCTTCCCTTGAACATCTACGTCCTTGATCTTGCCTTCCTCGATGGTCCCTTTGGTCATTTTGGTCCCATCAGTCATTTTGTTCATTTCGATCAGCTCCATCATGATCTTACCTTCTATGGTCATAGTTAGAGCTAGAAGAAGATGATGATGATAAAGGGGAAGAGGAAGGAGAACTAGCACCATCATAGTGTCTACTACTACCTCTTCGATGATTGCAACCATGATCATGATAGTACTTCTTGCTGACATCCCTGTCTTGGCTTGCCCTTACGAATCATGCATTGTCATTGGATCCCTTGTTACAAAAATTAGGATTTTTAACTATGGGGTGCAGATTCTGGTTTTGACCTTCATCATTAAAGTTAAGAAGAGGAGCGTCATTGAGTGGAAGATCCCCATTAGCTTGTTAGTACAACAAAAACAAAGAATCCTTAAGTTCTTTTCCCTTCGAAAGTTCATAGCACTACTCTAGCTACTGATCTTGTAGGCATTGTGATTTGGTGGGCTAATAATCCCTAGTGTTAACGTCTTCCATGATATATTCCCCATGGTAGTCCTAAAGATCACATCATGCAAGCATTTGATAAATCATTGCAGGAGCAGCATGATTGGACAGCAACACAATGTTGCCTTCCATGTCATACCATTGCAACTATTCATCCTAATGTAAGATAAAGGTAAAGTTTGGTACATACTCATTAGGATGCGTATATGTAATTTGGTACTGTTGAGGCTTTGATGGATGAGCATTATTAGGCTTGGGTGAAGAAGCGCTCTTGTGAGAAGAAGACATTGTCGACTAGTCAAACAAAAATCACAGTGTGCTCTAAGAATTTGATGTAGTAATTTTAACATAAGATATGACTTTCAAGTTCATTCCAAAAATTTAAATACTTTCACTAGATCCTAGATAGCACACAAAACAACAAAAATTTTGCCAACAATAGCACCAATGATGATCAGTGAGGTACCCCTACGCCCAACCATACGAATCACTAAGGTGTTACGTGTGATCTGGGTGAATTCTGTGGACCTATAGTTATCTCATACACTAGTTCGTCTAGGAAGTGAAATGGCATTGAGAACATTCATTGTCTTCCCAACTACACTTGTAAGGCTCAAGGATATGGTTTAAGTGTAATTAAGGTATATGAATTTTTATCATTTTATGTTTTATGGATGTAATCACCTACAACAAGAATACGTGGTAAAGTAGATTGAAACTAATGTCTATTGCCTAGCTAGCCTAACACAAGTAACTGTCCCACTTTCCTAGACACATCTTGAACACATATAGCACTGCTGGGCTACCAAAATTTAAGCATTGCTGGGTTACCAAGTACTATATGAATGCTCGAAGTGGTTGTGCTTATGTTCATTAACTTCTAGAATTAAATTGCTTAATCAAATTCATTAAAGTAAAGAACAAGAAAGTAGAATGCATTAAAGAAAACATTAAGCTATTCTTAGTTCTACAAGGATTTTTAAAAGAGTTCATTTTATTCCCATCACACTGCTATGCTCAGGTACATCAGTGCTTGAACAAAGAACCGTACACACTTAAGACTCTTTCTATAGGCACTCAGAAAATATTCTAACTCTAGGAAGAATAAATAGCAAGAGCTTCGCTACCTTGCTTGAAAACTAAAAACTAACTAATGAATTACTTATGAAAACTAGAGCCTAGGCGTGGTATTTATAGACTCAGGGTATATACCCCAACATTAGACATCTAACGTCAGATCCAGGCCCCGACCTCACATACCTAACATCGCGACCAACACAAATGATGATTCATCATATAGCATATAACTCTTTCTCATAGACATTATACTTTTACCTAGACTCATTCAATTTTTCAGAAAACAAAGCTATTGGCTTATCTTCAACTAATAGCACCCATCATCTACAACTCCACTTGCATCCACCTCCACTTCAAAAAGCAATACAAAAATTTGAATAGCTAACACTATAGTACTATAAATTTTACCTTTCAAAGCTTGAAATTACTTCTCTATCTTATCATCCCACACAAAATTAGTACTCTTCTTTAAGAAAGATAACATAGGCCATGTAATAGAACTAAAATGTCTAATGAATATCCTATAAAATCTAGCTAACTCAAGGAAATATCTAACCTTTCAAACATTTTTTGATGAAGTCAAATGTCTAATTTTCTTGATCTTACTAGGATTCATCTTTATTTTTTTATTTAGATGATATGACCAAGAAAATAAATTCCCTCTATACAAAGTGAAATTTCCTTACATTAACCACTAATTGAGCTTTATGAAACTTGTAGAACACATTTTTTAAATGTTGCACATGCTCATCTTCATTGGAATTATAAAGAAGAATGTTATTAAAGAAAATAATGTAGCATTTTCAAATAATATCTCTCAAAATATCATACATCAATCTCATAAATGTGGCTAAAGCATTGTTTAGCCCAAATGGCATGACTAATGACTCATACAAATCAACAGAAATTTTGAAAGCAATTTTCCATTCATCTTCTAGCCTAATTCTAATTTGATGATAACCACTCTTTAAATCAATCTCAAAAAATATTTTAGCATTAGCAAGCACATCAAGAATGTCATCCATCCTAGGTTTAGAAAATATTTACTTAATTTTATTCTTATTAATAGCCCTATAATCAATGCACTACACATGGGGATATTGACTCCTTGATGAAACCATTTGAGAGAAATTCACTAACCTACCTTTGAAGCTCCTCCCTCTAAATGGAGTCATCCTATAGGCCCTCTCATTTTATATTGTTGCTCTTGTAATGAATTCAATTTAATAAGAGTAAATAAGGTTTTTGGAATGATCTTATTGGTGAAATCCCTTCCAACTTGTCTTTGAACACATCAACAAATTTTTATGATAAGGTTGCACCATTATTAGAAGCTCATTTGGTTGCTCCTATTTATAGGTTTCAAGTGTAGATATGATGATAAAAAGCATTTCAAAATTCTTCATATGCTTGGACATATTCTTGCTCACTTAATAATATCAATGAAGCATTTGTAGGAACATTTTCCTTATATTGCTGCAAAGTCATAAGAATTAAATCATATATCTTATCTTTGAATTGACCAAACATTTATTTCATCATCAAATAAATCCTTATTATTAAAATTCCAAGGTCTTTCCAAAATAACATCAATACAATTAATTGGAATAATGTTATAATGCACTTTTTCTCTAAAGGAACTAATCTTGAATTTAAAAATGCATTTTTCCTTCACTTCTTGAAAATGATCTTTAGAGAGACAATAAACTCTATAGGGCTTAGGATGTAAAAATGTCTTCAAATTAATCCTAGCAATAGTTTTAGAAAAAGTCACTTTCTATTTTGCACCACCATCAATTAAGATGTGTATCCAATTCCCACTATCAAGACACCTAGTCCCAATTCTAAAGAGCATTTTTCTCATAGGATCTTCATTTACATTAACATTCCCCGTGAAAGTGCAAGAATTAATCTCAATCACATCTTCAATATTATGGATATGAATATTAACTTCATTGGAAGACTCTTCCTTCTCCAATGTTTGAAGTTCCTTGTCATTGGAAGCTTCAGGTTTCTTAAATTCTCATTACTTATGTTCCACTTTACCACAATTGAAGCATTAAATCTTAGAAGCATTTTTGTTTTCTTAATCTTCTCCCTTCTTATAATAGTCCTTTTAGAAATCTTGACCTTTCTTGTTCTTCTCTTTCTTTTCATATGTGTCTTCTTTGACATTACCTTTCTCCTTTACTTGTTTTTCACCTTTAGAACTCTTGAAGTATTTGCCCTTAGAAGAATTTGGATCTCTATTGAAGCCATGAAGTTTCTTCTCAAACATTATTAAGAGCCAATTCAAAAGCCTCATCCAATGCTTGGAACTCATAGAATGTAAGTGATTTTTACTATTTTTTCTTCATTTCACTTTGAAAATTGGATGCTTGCTCCTACTCATCCCAATAAACTTTAGCCTTATGGAAGGCTTTATAAAAATCCATATAAAATTTTTTGATACTTTTGTCATCTTTCTTCAAGGATTTCAATCTTTGGATTTCTTCTCACCTATAATAAGGTCTTCTCAAATATTTTCTTGAGCATGAATTATATATGGGACCAATTTTTTATAGGAGCATCATAAGTTATAAGGTAAGCATGAATTTCTTTCTTCCACCAAATTTTTTACATATGCTCAAGTTTAGTTTCAGCATATGACATCTTTTTACTATGTTTAATATCTTTAAGTTCAAAGTACTTGTTCATATCTTTGGCCAAGAAAAGAAGATTCAATATCCTTCATTCCATTGAAAATGTTTACTTCCACATGAGGCATTCTATAGGCTTTCCTAAAGTCCTTTGCAAGAGTAATGTTAATTTCCTCACTTGGGTTCTTTTAAGGTCTTAAAGTATATTCATTGTTCCTTCCTGTTGGAATTCAAGATTCATGAGGTCTTAATTCAAAAAGATTAGAATAAGGGATTTTCTCATTTTTATCATATTATCCAAAGTCTTCATCCTCAAAAGGAATGTCATCTTGAAGGTTTGGCATGGATGGTTGCCTTGTTGAAGAAGCTCTTGATGAAGAAGATATTGAGCAACATCTTTCCTAGATTCCTTTGGTGATGGAGGTTAATCTTTCTTCTCTTCAAGCTTTTCTACTTTGTCCACAATTGGCTTAAGGGCATCTCTCAAGTCTTCCATGTTCTTGGCTAAGGCCTGGACTAATTTTGTCTTGGGTCTCATGATCAAATGAACCTAAAAAATGATGCATTTAAAGGGATTAAAAGTATTCAAAAGTAAATTTGGAGTACCCAAATAGATTCAATAAGAGATTTGAAAATCCAAAATGTAATTCTCACAATTCTTATAAACCCTTGCTAATCAAAGCTAATGGATATTCCCAATAATAATAATTTTCAATACCCAATACAATTATTTATTCAAAAGAACCAAAATAAGATTAATCAAACTCTAATTAAGTATGTAAAATAACATCAACTAAAATTACAAACGAAAATGAAATTTGAGATGAAGTAAATTCCTCATGTGATGATGTAGAGGATTTGTCTACTTGAGTAAATTGTTTTCAATCTAACGTTCTCATTCCAATATGGTGCAAACCTAGCCTTGTTAAATCCCAATTAATGTCCAAATCTAAAAAATAACAAGAATCTCATTAAAACAAGAAGAGAAACAACTCTTTATTCTTTCTTGTAAAGATGAAAATGTAATACAAATATCAAGGAAGTAGTGTCCCAAGGATAGATAATGATGAGACACGATTTCGCATGAGCCGCAATATCGCGTATGCGATATCGTGGCCGCCACGATATCGCATCTCATGTGATATCGTGTCATCCCCTGTGATGTTGCATATGCAATATTGTGGTCCACCACCATATCTATAAATAAGAGGCAACTTTCCCTTGTTTCGCCATCCTGAGTTAGAAGTAGGGAAACTCTGGTAGTTTGATCACTCCAGAGATAGAATATTTTCCATGTGCCCGCAGTAGGAGTCCTAAAGTGAACGGATCTTTATTCGTGCAACATTGTACCTGAACACAAGTTGTGTACGGCAATAAAGACAAACTTATTGGATAAACCTTGCAGTGCATGGAATAGGATTTTATTTATTGTTTTCTCTCTCACCCTTAAACTCCTAGGAATGAGGAATAAGTACAACTTGATTACGAGCATCTAAGGATGTGTACGGATAGTCAAGGAATCCGCTGCTCATCGCATGCGGTATGAGTACGACTTGATTACAAGCATCTAGTGTGACTACTTGGTAACCTAGTGGCATATCCAGGATCTACGCTTGGTAATCCCAGTGGTAGTCCCAGATGTGTACGGTTAGTCAAGGAATCGGCTGCTCGTCGCACTTAGGCTAGATAGATTCTCTCAACCCTTTCCTCCTAGTTAAGTGCCTCAGTAC
>MNCI01012865.1:34601-71741 GCA_015680685.1 Gnetum montanum
TTAGAATGGTACCATGCCTTACCCCATAACTCCATATCCTCTCTGGAGGATTTGTTACACTAGTTTTTCACCCATTTTAAATACAACCTAAAACCTGAAGCCACACTGGATAGCCTGATTCAGATTAAACATGTGCCATTAGAGCCAGCATAGAAATTTATCCAAAGGTGGAGTGCAACTCTCAATGAACTTCACGAGCTCATCCCTAAAACATATCTACTTACCACCCTTAAGGTGGCCATGAATGACTTTGTTAAATTGAAACTTTANGCTTTACCTCTTCAGTTAATATGTGCATCATTTGCTTCATGTCTACCCACTCTTGGGTAGTAGGCAGACCAGTGGGTTGAATGGATTGTGATTGATAGTAGTTTGACTATTGTATCATTTGTGGAAAGGGAGCTTGTTGGATTGTCGGTTGTTGTTGTGATGAAACAACATTCAGAGATGGGATCGCAGGGTGTGGTACACTGTAGTAAGTTGGTTGGTGTTGTTGAACAACTGGTGAAGCCCACTACCCAACCACAGGTTGTGAGGTAATCCCTTGAACGTGTTGTGCTAAAGTAGTTAGAGGTTCCCTATGGGTTTGTACCTGTGGTATGTAATGCATGGACATTGAAGCTAGTGTTTTCTAGGGTTGGGAAGTGGCCCCTGCATGAGCATAGTGTTGGGCAAATGCATTAGTTGCTTGCGAGGAAGGCTAAATTAGCATGATCACCATCTCAGAGAGGATGGGTGGACCAAACCAAGGAGGGATTGTACTAGGGAATGGTTTTTGGAAGATAGTGTGGAGGGGGCTCTCATGCTTGGAGTGGGCCTCAAACTCATCTTCTTCCTCCTGGGAGGCTTTCTCGTAGGTTGTCCTTGTATCATGCTTGTTTGCATGGATAAGTTGAGACAACAATTGGTGGTAGGACTCCGTAAGTGGGATTATGTCAAACAAGGAGGGGTTGTACTCCTATCCATTCCAGTGGACTCGCTCATAGTCCTATTTTACCTCCAAGTCAAGGTAATCTATTAGTAGTCCTGCTCGCATTTTGGCACAAATGAAATTGTATTGTTCAAGGCTTAGTGTGGCACGCTTTGGTTGGATTGTCATATCAAATGTGTTAGACATTGATGTGGAAGGTTGATCTAGATTCATATTCACAAATCGGGTTGTGAAAGTTTCTATTTGTAGAAAATGGCTAACTCTATAAACAAAAAAAAATGACTAAATCTGCTGGTAGCAAGAAAATGGATAAGTGTAAAAATGAAAGAAAAAAAATCCTAAGTATGAAAACTGCTAAAAATGGCCAACTCTAGTGCTACACTCACTAGGTTGGAGCTTGCTATGCTCTGAGAACTTGTTATGGACTCTAGAACATCCAGAGTTTTGACTAAGTGCTAATAAAAAATGTAGAGAGAAATGGTTCATGCCCTCCTTCTAGTGCCAAAAACTGTAGCGACCGAAAACGTCAGTGGCTGGAACACCGAGAGGTTATCAGGCACACATCCTAACCCCGAATCCATGCGAGGGTCGTGCTAGAGAAAACAGAAATGGGGTGCCTTAAATGGTCTTGTCGATCAAACAAGGACTTACATGATGTTAAAATGATTGTGTTTGAAAAGAGTTTATACTACGTTATGCATGGGCATCGGGTCTAGCTTGGCTAGAGCGTAGCAGGATGTCCCGGCTTGAGAACAATGACACAAACCTGCAAATATGTATGAAACAGTAAGACAGTACAAGCATTAAACTAAATGCTTGAGAAATGTAATAGAATTTGAGAATAGTAATGCACCGACCCAAAAGAGGGAGCATGGTTAATTCAAAAAGCTATACATAGTGTACCATAGGCACAATGGGAGCATAGTCACAGCCTCAATGGTGTTGGGTCGTGAAGTCTAGCACTCATCTTGATGAACCGTGCTTGCCAGGTTGGCCACCGCGATGTACCATGCAATGTTCTGCAATGGGGCTGCAGTGGGCCATGATGTGCAACTCTACCTCTTTGCCGGTGCGATGTGCTCTGGGTCTCGTTCGCCCATAGAGTTCAGCCTCGATCCCCTCAAAATGCCAAATGCCAAGTGCTTAAAAAGGCTCATATCCAAGGAATGCAAACCACTTGGGAATGCCAACGGTCTAGGAATGTAACCACTAGGAGATGCCTACAATTAAGGAATGCCAACCCTTGGGGAATGCCAACAGTCTAGGAATGTAACCACTGGGAGATGCCAACATTTAAAGAATGCCAACCCTTGGGGAATGCCAACGGTCTAGCAATGTAACCGCTGGAAGATGCCAAAATTTAAGGAATGCTAACTACTGGGGAATGCCAACGATCCAGGAATGTAACCGTTGGGAGATGCCAACATTTAAGGGATGCTAACTACTGGGGAATGCCAACGGTCCAAGAATGTAACCGCTGGGAGATGCCAACATTTAAGGAATGCCAATCCTTGGGGATTGCCAATGGTCAAGGAATGTAACCCTTGGGTTCCCAGGGTATGTATAGGGCTAGGGTTAGCCCAAAATGTGGATCAAGTGCCACGTGGCAGTGCGGTGGGTGGGACCATGCTTGTCCCATGTTATGTATGGAACACGGGATACTTGCAGGGTCAAGTGGGTCATGCTGTGCTACACTACATAGCTTCAAAATTGTGCTACGCTACACATCGTGACATGGTGCTATGCTGCGTAGCATAACATGGTGCTATGTTGAAAGTGCCATCGTTTTGACACCTAACCAAATTTGCAGTCATGATGTCGAGACCCAAAATTTTGTGGTGTTTCAAAGGGAACTTGTGGATTCTCTTTGGTGAGATCTATAGGAGTTACCATGCAGCCTGGGTTTACTAAGATCCTTGTAGATCTAACAAAAAATGGGAGTAAGAGTAATAAAGACACTCAATAAAAAATCCAATGCTATTCTAGGGGGTTCCACTAGAAAGACATGCACCCATGCTTGAAGGTAGACGACTTCTTTGGATTACGCATCAAAAAGAAAAAAAAAGAAAAGCAAGAACAGTGTGCCAAAGTGGCCACATAAAAAGAAAAAAAAAAGAAAATATCAAGATCAAAGTGTTGCAAAGCAATTCTGAATCACTCCTCCCTAGAACAAAATGCCAAGTGATCGTACACTTTGTTGTCATGGTGCTTCTATGGTTGTCCATCATTGGATGAAGCAATGTGATGTCACTGATCGAAGGAATGGATTTGGTCTTGAGTTTGGAGCAATGGGCTAATGACACATTAATCATGCCCTACACTCACAATTCATTATGCCCTAGGACAGCTACCTCATGTTCCAATCTCTACAATCCCTTCTACAATTTGCCTCATCTCGTTTTTCATGTATTTTTGACTCATGTATTATGTAGCATTGAATGCATACCTCATCACAGTAGTATCAACATGTGTGTGTTTTGTTGCATTAGTGTAGCTTACATTTAACCCTTCTAGTGCCTACAGACATTTTAAGGTGTGGTTACACAAGGGCATTATAGGTTAGAACCTGCTTTGGGGAGGACCCACTTGAGTGACTTTTGTAATTTGTACTTGTTGCACACCACCACATCATTTTATATCCTCCAAGTACTTCATTGTCAAATCTATTCTTTCCTTTGTCATCATTTTATCAAACGTTCCTCAAAATGATTACATGTCCTTTTATGTGTCACCTAAACAAATTAGGTCTAACATTAAACTTTTAGGGTAAATTCCTTGAAAAAAATTTCTAACTCTAAAATCACACTAAGCAAAGAATTCAACATTTATTAAAGGCAATGAGTAAGGTATGAAATAATTGAACTTCTCTCAATAACCTTACTAACAATTGATCTTTGTGTGATTATAGATGGCCCCTAAAAGAGGACAACAAGGAGGACCTTCTCAAGGTGCAACTGAATGCCCAGGGGGAGGCAAAGACCAAGGACCTCATGAAAAACATGCAGAGCATGAGGCACAATCATTCAGCATCCATCAAGGACCTTCTGTCACTACACAATTTGGCCAAGAAAAAGGTGGAGAGGTTAGGGCCCAAGCCTATGAAGAGGAATGACGGCTATTTACGACATGGCATGTCAAGGCCAATCAAGTGTTCCCACAGCTGCCATGTCCATGGAAAGTGCTGACTCCATCAAACATTGGAACATCAGCATGGATGGCTCATAATCCTTAGATAGAAGAGGAGAAACATCAGGCACTTCTTCAATGGTATCAATCTCAAAGCTTGGAGCACAAGACAAGGGGAAGAGACCCATGGAGGAACCATCGCCACTAGGAACCACATGAGTTCCAATAAATTCTGTAATTTTGTTTCTGTATCCCAAATTTTTCATATTCAATTCTCCACTGTGGCATGAATAAATTTCTAGTCAATCAATAATCCCATACCTATCCACTGTGTAATTAATTGAGCTTGTTCCTCACTTTCTTTGACTCGAGGATGAGTTGTTATTCAATCGTGGGGGTATGATGAATCATGGTTTGCCAGGTGTTGATATCAGACCCTTGTTAACCAGGTGTTGATATCAGACCCTTGTTAACTAGGTTCTAATATCAGACCCCTGATATCTAATGAGTCCCGATATCAGACCCTCGATATCAGGTACATGATATTGCGGCCTGGCTAGCGACATCAAATACGCGATATCAAGGTTCCTGTGTGAGCCTATAAATACACAATTGGGTGCATGGGAAAGTCATAGGAAGTTAGTATTAGAGTAGGATCTTTTTGTCAGTTTTTCCTCTCAACCCTTTCCCCAGTTCATGCCCACAATGTGATGATTGTAATTGTATGGAACCTTTATTCGAGTGTGACATACTTGGACATGCAAATGACCAATGATAAAGATCGATATTACTTCATCATTGCAACATTCACTTAATTTTAATTGTTATTTATTGCTTTCATAATTAATATCTCTCTACCCTCATCTCCTACCCCTATTAGTAAATTTAGAATGAGTATGACTTAATCATGAGCATTTAAGTGTGACTACTTGGTATCCTAGTAGTGTACCTAGGACATGCGCTTGATAATCCCAGTGGTAGTACACAAGGTCTAAGATGTGTACAAATGATTAAGGACGAATGCTCATCACACTTAGGCTATCTTATATTCTCTTCTCCCTTTCCCTCTTAGGTTAATTAAAGTTATTTTCCATTGCCTCTAGGAGTAGGACTAGCTTAGGACCACATCATACACCTTGCTTTGGACTAAACCATACGTGACAAAGAAAATACTAGTCTAAGTGGGAAGATAGCGAACTACAATCAACGTGTAATTATCTAAATACCACAACTAACCCATCTACGGAGTTTGACTGGATCATGCATGAACACTCATATTCATATGGTTGAGTGTAGGGGTACCTCGTCACTCATTAGGTATTAAAATCCTTACAAAGAAAAATTTTATCAAGGCCAAAGAATTCTATAATATCTTGATCCAAGAACTCAAAAGGGTGCTCTCATGAAAGATTAACAAAATTGTAAATAGAAAAATACCTTAGAGAAAAATAACAAAAAACCATTTAAGTACCTTTGAAATGCCTTGAACTTTAACCTAGAAATATTCATTATTATCATTAACTTTGTGCACTTCACTAGAATGATCTCTAGACATTTTAATAAAACAATCAATACCACCTAAAGGTCTACCCTTCATCTTGGAATGCTTATTTCTAATAGAAAAGATATGAAATCCCAGAATAAATATAGTTAGAGAATTTTCTTCTTCCCAAGTTTCAACAAAAATAAACAAATTAAAATTATTGAAGAAATGACTAGTGTCTAAAGTAGTCATTTTATTAGCCAATGAACTTTCAACATTAATAAAACTACATGTAATAGAAGAAAATTCCTATTTTGGAGAATTTTAAATTTCTATTTTGAAGGATTTTTCCTCTCCTTGATGACTTATTTTTCATATAATCCTTTTGCATCTACAACTCCAAAACCTAATTTTTTAATTCTCTCTACTACTTCATCATATTTGATGAGAGGCAAGGTACCCCTATGCCCAACCAAACGAATCACAAGTGTTCACGCACTATCTAGTCAAACTTCACAAACCTTAAGTTCCTAAGTACACTGGGTTAAGGAAGTGAAATCTAATCAAGACAATCATTGTCTTCTTAGTTCCACTCATGAGGTACAAGTTTATGATTAAGTGCAATTCAAATATATGATTTTTACCATTTTATATTTTATATGTTTAATCACCTAGAGCAAGAATAAAAGGTAGAGTAATTTAATATCTAATTAATTTACTCCCTAGCTAGCATAACACAAGTACTCGTTCCCACTCTCTAGACACATCCTAGACGCATATAGCGCTGTTGGGTTACATATGCTTGAAGTGGTTGCGCTTATGTTCATTAACAACTAGAAATTAATTGCTTAATTAAAGTGCATTAAGGTAAAGTGCATGAATATTAAATGCATTAAAGGAAACATTAATCTATTCTTAGTGCTGCAAGGATTATCAAAAGGGCTTGTCTTTATTTCCTTCACAGTGTTGTGCTCAAGTACATCAGCGCTCGAACAAAGATCCGTACACACTTAGACTCCTGCTACAAGCACTCAAAAATATTCTAACTCTAGAATGGCTAAATTGTAAGAACTTCATTACTCTATTCAAAAACCTATATCAAAATCATATGCCCAAGTGCTATATTTATAGGCTAGCATATACCCCATGATATCAAATATTCAACATCACATCTTAGGGTTTGATAATGGGTATCCGATATCGAGGTTCCAATATCACATATTTGATATCAAATCACATCAAAACATGATTCATCAATATCTAAGTTGTAAAGTATGTAGGTTCATGTAATTAGTCATGTGATTTATACAGTAGTGAAACAAATATTTGTAGAATACTTTAATCTGTGCAAATTGAATATCATTAATTAGAAAAAATTTACTTTTGAAAAGTTTTCAAACATTTTGTGGATCTTGACTAATCAAGTACACAATACTCTCTCAATCTTCTTGATATATTAATCAAGTTAATGACTCTTGATAGATTATGTCTTGTGATTAGCATTAGATCTATGCATAAATGATTTTTTTCTCAAGTAAATATCAAGTTTAATGGAAACTCATGAATCTCATTTAAAATGATAAGATCAAGGCCTTGTCCTCATTGTAAAAAATATTTTGTTATTTGATTTATTTTAGTATCCTTTGATGTTCTTTTCCTCCATTTCCATAATTTTTCATTTCTCTTCATCTTTGGTTATTTGCATCTCTAAAAGATCAATTTGTTTAAATCTAGTTCTTATATTAAAGTATCTAGATATATACACTTTCCCTTTTAATTCAAGATCAACTATATTATTTTGTAAAAGCTAAAAAGAATTATTTCTTAAATATCGTAATTTTAAATAACATGTGCATTTCATTGGTTAAAGTAATAAAAATGAAGTATACATGACACTTATTTTTCATAACCTTTAAACAAATGTGTTGTTTGTGCTTATCATTCTTCTCAACTTTGATTAGTTTTTGAAGTCCTTTTCTAAAGATGCATGATAAAATTTTTGATAATCTTCTACATTTATGAGATCTAACACTCACTAATTTTATTCTAATAAAACAAGGAAATTAAAATTTTTGAAAATCTTCCTCTTCCTAAGTTTCAACAACTCCAAAAAATATCAAAGTTATGCAATACCCATGGGAATCATTACTAAAGGGAATGCAGCAACACAATAGCACCATAGGCACCATCTATATTTAGAAATTCATTGCATAAATTATTTACACATTTTTTGGAAATATCATATCTTTGCAATGTATTTTGCATTTAAAAAAGCTACCTGACTTTTGACTTATGTTTCTTTTGATTCCATTTTGTTTATAAGCTTTTCCTTCATCAAGCTTTTATTTATCACTAATATGACTATATCAAACTTTTCCTTGAGTTGTTATATATATAGCCTTTGAATTCTATGCAATGGACATCAATGATTATCATACATCTAACTTACAATAGCCATCCTCTGAATCCAAGGCTTACAATTTCCTTACAAAATGTTATGGATGACTTACCATACCTCCACAGCTGAGTAATGCTAGTCCCATAGCTTTAAAGCCAAAAATACGAGACTAGAACTAGACACATTACATGATTAATGCATAGGATTATCCCAAAAAAAATGTACAAACGATGACTATATTACAATAGAGTGCAAGCCACCTCACTAAGAAGTGCCAAGGGTGATGGCTAAAAGAAGAATCCCCCTTACATGCCTACTTGGTATGAAAAGAAGCTAGAGGAGTTCAGTGCAAACATATGAAATCTCTAAAGTCGTACTTCTAGGTCCATCATTCTTGCTTGAAGTTGTCAGTTCTATTCATGCATCAATTCTTGTTCTCATAGGAGTGATTGTCACTATTCCTCTACATCAACCTAGAACTACTCATGACTCTATTTAACTTGTAATAGCTCATGCTTGGCTATGTCCAATTTGACCACTGCTTAATGGAGTTTCTCTTCTAGCTCTATGCATAGTTAACCTACAAAAGTTTGAATCACATAGAGATACCTCCTCCATTCAACCTACACATCATCTTCAACTTCCTTAAGTCTCCTCTCAAGGACAACAACAACTACTTCGTGGTAGAAAATGTACATGTTGCCCAAAAGGTTCATTTTCTCATACAGTGTTGGTTCACTTACAGCCATTTATTAAATTTTGACATGTAAGGTGTCAAATTTCTCATTCACCTCACACCTCTTCCCAATTACTCATTCATTTAACCAAGCTATAAGTTTGTGCAATCTACGTACCTCAACATCCTAAGTTGCCTACTTGATTAAATGAATCTTCTTAAGCTCATTAGTTTCCCTAGTAGTCTTATTTGCTAGCTCTTGTCATAATTTCTAGTGCTCCTTCTCTATTTGAAGGTACTTGTTCCAAAATTGGACCATGATTTGACTTTCACCCTCCTTCACACCTATTGAGAAAGGAAAAGTACTTGTTTCTCCTTTTCTTAGCTCATTCTTTTTCATTCTTGGAACTGATGCTTCAATATTCTAATTTTGTACTTCAAGCTCTCTTTCATAAACATAGCTTCTTCATCAACCTAGTGTGCTTAGAATAGTTTAGCCTACATGCGCTCAATCCTCACCTCTGGAGTGATTGTGAAAGATGCAAGTACCAACGGTGTGAGATGTTTTACTTATTCATGCAACCTTCATACCTCGACTTAGCTTCTCTGTAACTCTTGTAGATAGAGTGTCCTATCAACATTGGTAGTTTCTAACTCAACCTATACCTTAACAAGTTTAGTCTCCACTATACTATCAATGTTCCTCAACAATAACTTTGCACTAGAATCAACTCTTTACTTCTCCTTCACCTAGCCCTAGTTCCAAGTCGATAAGTGTGTACTTGAAGGACCTCAACCGCATGTTGGACCTTATGCATGTTGTGCCTTAATTGATGTGATGAGAAAACACTCTATGAAGGCACTTAAGTATGAGATTAAATAGGGGCATCAAAATAAGCCATGGGTGATCATTCAACAATGGGTGAGGAAACTAGAAAAGGTCCTTCCCTATTACTTCATCACTCATAATAATTTCCATTATTTGTATGAAATTGATGTTAAGGTCTTGTGATCCTTCAATGTGAATTATGGTAGCCTACCCCTTACCTTTGATGTGCATTACCATTTAATCTTTTGGATCCATGACCACCAATTATTCATTGGTTCATTTGGAAATCTTGTATGCTATGAAATTAACCATGTGAAAATAGACATAAGAACTTCACTAACAAAAGTCATGTCACCATCAATAGCAACGTTTTGGTGGAATTTTTCTCCCTCGTAGTAGTATCATGTGAAGGATTGGGTGATGTAGTCATAGAAGGCTATTCACTACAACAACTCCTTAAGCTCAAGAGGACCAAGCTTAAGGAACTGATAATAGTTCTTCCCTTCATGGATGGGCTACTTGTGGACATCATGAGCATCCACACCCTCTTGGATGTAATCTGCATCATCCTCATCATCTTCTATTGGCTCTTCTAGTACTTGTTTGGTCAACTATTATTGTGCATGTGCTCAACTTGAAGATCAAGAATGTGATTACCTACCTTCTGATCTACTTCGAGGTAGAGAAATTTTTTAAGTAATATCTATGGGCTCTAGAATAGGATCTACAAGTTCTCTATTAGGGGATCTAATTCTTTCCCTTCTTCCTCCTTAGAAACCAATGGTTCTAGTAAAGGTCCACAAATATAGGCCTAAGATTGTTCAACCTCGGTCCTCCTTGATCAACGAAACTTTGATCATAACCACCCCAACATGATTAGCTATGACATCTACTAAAAAACCAAGTGCTCCATAGGCATCATACTACCATTAAAAAAACTTTCATGTGAGAACAATTAAAAACAAAATCCTTAGAAAATGCTTTAGAAAACACCATCACAACTATTAAACTATGGTGTGCTTGGGCAAGTATGAATAAGGTAGAAATATTTAAATAACTACAAAATACATTAAATGCATACTTGAAGTGATATCTCTTCCTCATGACTAAGTTACAAGACACCAAGCTTCAACCACTGCTAGAACACCAAAAAGAATGCATGGAAAAACATCACCAATTTGCTTGTAGGGTGAAAAATTCAACAAAGTTTTACTTGTTTGGATCAACTAGAGTAAGGAAGAAAGAAAAAATAAAATTAGCAAAGTATAGGATATGCTTTGGAGCCCCTACTATATATAATGAGTTGTTGGCATAGTAGGGTGTGTTGGTGCAAGGATGCTAACACCCCTACACTAATGCAAGGATGCATCAATGCATCCTCCTAACAAGGGAGAATTGTCCAACTTGGTCCACTATGTCTTCAACTCACCGCTTGGTGCTACCAAAGCATCATAACATGTCCATGTCATGCCAAAATCACTAAAAACTAATCTTACAAGACATACAAGACAACAAGAACATTATAAACTTATCTCGAACAACATCAAGGGTCATGGAAAATGAGTAGATTGGTTAATTTATGCAATCCCATGAACCCAAGACTAGAAAAGAGGGGTTAAAATAATAGGAGAATAATTATAGCACCAAAATAATTAAACATAAATATAATTGAGGTGGATCAATAGAGTTTATCATGGTGAAATCTTGAAGCACAAAGCATTGAAACTCACATAAGTGGAAGATCAATCAAGGATCGTATGCAATACAATCCTTACCATCACTAGAAGATAAGTTTTGGTTAGCCACATATGATGCTAAATCACCAAGGATTCATAAGTAAGTCCTTACCAAAGCATCCACTTTTCTTCATTACCCTTGTGAAACCTATTAATGGATTACTCATGGATTCTTAACAACTAATGAGACATTAGCATCAAATGTGAGTCTATCCCCATGGATGACCATATCTAATCTTGTACATTGCTTAATCAACCTTTTTCCACATACAAACATGGATAAGAATGGAATATAAGAGATGGAGAATTGATAATATATGAGAGATAGAAAGGAAAAGAATGCAACATCACTGAATTTCCTAGCAAACCATTCAATTAGCTCATGGAGCACGTGAGCACATCCTACATCCCATGAGAGATTCGCTACGACATCCTTTCATTACTACTTGTCCACTTAATAAGGGTTGGCCTCCAAATCTTCCTTCTAAGTTCAACATTACATCGACCACATGTAGTGCCATCTAGCCTTTATTGTTTCATAGTCTAACCATTGGTGTAAAGTAAACTAAGGCAATGTGTCACCAAACATCTAGAAGTCAAGATTCCAGTTTGGTTTTCCTCCATCCATGCATGTATGCATAGCAGGCTTCCTAAATTTTACTCTACTAATGATCTCACTACCCTACAAAAAATACAATGCCATGATTATTAAGACAAAAATTTTTGAGTTTGAATCTGGTTAAGGCTTGGATCAAGGATGAACATTGTTGACCCACAGAACAAATAAGTAAGAACTTGCGTGGAAGTAGCAATTGACATTACCAAGGTTTATGAAGAAAGAGACTTCTAGACCTTTGTGGCCATGGGTAGGGATGAGTAAGAGATTATCTTAGATTGCAACACTATGGGAAGTCAATGATCTAAAAAATGGGTTGTAGTATAAGTTCAACCACTAGTTTGACTTTGGTGTGAGTAACTATGAGATTGGTTTGGATGGTAAATATATCCATTTGTAAAATTGATAAGCTTAAAAGTACATTGCTCTTCCCATCACCTCTTCTCTATTTTCTTTTTCTTTTGTTTTTTAATTTTCTTTTCTTTTCATCATCATTTTTCATCATATATATTTTTCTTTTTATTTCTTTCATAGAAAGCAAGTTTTTGATGGAGTTTGAAAATTATGGGAATGATTGGAATGTCATATCACCACTTGGAGTCTTTGACTTGCACGAACATGAGAGTTCATCATCCGCCACATGGCATGCATAGGTTCACAACATCACATACCTCTTCTAACCTAGGTGTCTAGGAAAGAAACCATGTGCACCTTAGTCCAATCACACTAATTAGACGCATCCAGTGGTCACAAGGATCCTCCATGACACATCCTTCCCACATCAATGACAAGGAAATCTTCCAGGATTTTAGAGCTCACACCCTAAGATGTGGACCTATCCACAATTCTAGTAGTGTTATCTTCATAACTCATAGTATGAGTCCTTGCTTCTTACTAAATCTAAGTCTAGTTCACCAATGTTGGATTACAAGAGTAGGTGGATGAATATTATTGCATGAGTATTCCATTGATCAAACCTCCACATTGGATCTATTTAGCACTCTTGCATCATCATCACATCTATAGCTCATCCCTCCATCATTGGCTTATTGGATGAGCATTCATAAAGCACCTAAACTACTTTTCAAATATGCACAAATAAAAATACTCCAAAAGAAAAGAAAATCTCATAATTGATTATCCATGAAGCTTAATAAGTAAAAAAAATTCTAACTAAACATACCAATCTTTATTAAATTCACAAATGAAAATAGTAGAAAAATGAAATTTTGATATGGTGTGAAGGATTTCTTCCCCAAAATTGGTCCACGCCTATCACTTAGGAAGCCTCTAAGTGGTAAATTGAGTGTTAAGCATGCTTAGAGATGGAAGATGTTCATTATAGTGCACCAGGTGTTACCCAACAAGTGCTCCATCTAGCTCATTTGAATGACTTTTTTCCATAGTACAGTACGACCAAGAAGGATTACAAGGTATTCTCTTGTAGTTCATCATTCCGATCTCATCCCTTTTGTTGATCTCAAGGTAGAGATCTTGGAAAACCAATGTGGGATTTACAATGCTTAACCAAGCTCTTCCCATTATAACAGGAAGATCCTCTTCCACCTTATCTTCAAATCTAAGCACCAGGAAATCAATGGGATATGACCAACATACATGTCCCACAAGGTATGCATATAATTGGTCTACTAACTCCAGCCAAATGTGAGTACCTTGAGTTATAGAGAGCTAGACAATGACACTTTTCACCAAAGCTAGACAATGATTCTTTTCCATCAAATCTAGGATTCAAAGATACCCTAGATTATCCCATCTTACCAATCATATGAATCATGACTGGGTGACACTGAGAATCATTAGAGTTTGTGTAGCATTCGCACAAACCATCATCATCAAAGGAGGATGAGAAAGCCTCATTTGGGTCTCCTTGAATGCTTTTAGAATAAGAGAGATTCCCTTTGCCCTTGTCATCATACCTTTTTCTACAATCATGTGGTGCAACTAGTTTGGTTACAACATCAACCACCTTACCTTAAATGTCCTTAAGAGTAGAGATTCTTTTCATCCATCATGTCTCAAAATTAGTCCACACAATAGGTCAAGTTCATCAAGGCTTTGTTCATTCTAACCTAATCTTATGCTAGAGCTTTAACTACACTAGGAGGTTTGATGATGCCTTCAACATTTTTGGCCTCCCCTCTATGTGATGGATCAAAATTATACTCCTTGGCTAATTATCACTTATGTCATTCACATTCCATGCGCGTAATGATGCTTAACAATGCCTTGATTTAAGCCATGGATTTTTTGTGCACTTGGCCCATCATGTACATGTCCATACACTCTTTTGCTTCCTACCTTAGTCCTTCTATAATATGCATCAACTACTCTCTTTGGTTAAAATCATGATTTGAATAGTAGTAGATAGTTTTCATATACCTTTCCATGATGATATCAATAGGTTTATGGGCTCCTTGCCCCCATCTAACCATCTTCTTCGAAATGTTTGAAATTTAAGCATAGGTCTAAAGTTTTGGGTAGAAGATTTTAACCATGTCTACCCATATTTGAATCGATTGAGGAGGTAGGGATTTGTACCAGGTTTTCACATGTTTGATAAGATATAGAAAAATAATCGTAACTTTTGTCAATTACTCACAACCCCTTGGAGATAGCAAGCATTATCAAAGGCATGCACATGGAGTTGGGAATCATAACTAGTATATCCTCTATATGTTGGTACATCTGCCATGTTGATTTGTTTGATTCTGCTATTACAAACATGCCTCTTTAAGTTGTGTACAGCTTCTGTCAACTCAAGATAATCACCCCAATCAAACAAAGGTAAATCATCATTACCACCAACATCTTCAAAAAAATGCAAATGTTGGAACTTGGAAAGGATATCATCATGCTAAGATACACTCAAGGTAAAAGTACTAGACTAGGGGCCTTGATGACAGGCTAGCCCTTTGCCTTTTTAATCCACTTTAGCTTCTTGCTCTCCATCTAATGATTAGATGAAAAGCTACGGCCAACATCTTCTTCTATCACTTGATCCCATAGATCTTGTGTGTACAAAGTCTCATCGAACATGAGTTCATGAGCTTTGTACATCAATCACTCATCCTCTAGTCTCATATTGATCAAGGCATTAATAAGATCATTCGATGCAGCCACAACCAAATCCCCTAAGAACTGACCATAAGCATCTCTCCACCTTTCCTAATTATCTTGATGATAAGCTAGCATAACCAGTGAAAGGCTCTTATCCTTTGAATGCTCAAAGGTACCAAAAGCCCTTCATCTTTTTAATGCATTACTAGAGGTCTTTGGTGAACTCTTAGAGCTATTTGCCATTTCATTCATGTTCACAACCTACACATACAACCCTAAAACACACACTTGATTTAAATAAAAGTTAAAATCAAAGAATGTATTTCCAAAAAATTCTTCAATGTCCTCCCTAGTAATGACACCAATGATAGGGATCCTGTCGATTTTGGCCAAATGGAATATATCATACAAATCGTAGTATGATCTAATCGTAAGCTTCGAGGATGATGTTGAATGGATTGCCAAGAACACTTGTGTATATCATTGCATTTAATAAATATAAAAGATATTATAAGACATATGATACATATGGTACAATTATAACCCATGGTACCACGATGTGAAATTGAGAAAATATTTATCATTTTATATTTTATAATTTTTATGAATTTTATGATTTTATAATCATAAGAAATAAACAAACACTAATAAATACACATGCATTGCAATCCCACCTAGGAACAAAGGCAATGCTCGTATTGCAATCCCTTAAGGAACAAGTGCACCACCACATACATACACAAATACAAATACAAATAAAATAGCTCCTAGTCATAACCTCAATGGTCCAATACTATGCTATATAGTTTTGATCTCCTTGGATAAGGTTGAATTATCATAGTTTATGAAAAGGAGAAATGAATAAATATTTTTATGGTTTTAATGTCTAATAATTTTTTTGGTATTTTAACGATTAAGGCATCAATGACTCAAAAATGAGGAAAAATCATAAACTTTATTCACTACACAAACATTGGACTTTGCATCGACCAAACGATTTCAAGCTATGTAAGCATGATAGCACTTTGATAGACTCTAGCTACACTTATGAAAGCAACAACTCAAAACACAGACAAAGCAAGGAATAAATCACTTACCTAAGGGAGGAAGAGCTTTTCACACAAAATCAAATGTCAAAAGCCAAAGAAAACATTTGGAATCTCATTCCCCCTTCATATGGAGCTCGTCCTAGGTATTTATAGTTTTCACAACACAATGGCAAGGATTCGCTAGCACCTAGGCATCAACAAAGGTCCATTAGCGCAACCGAGACATCCCAACAGGCACCTGATGAGGCGTAGAAGGCAAAGCATCCAAACCAGGGCATCAAAGGGGGTGCATCAATGCCCCTACACTAACGCAAGGGGTGCATTTGTATAGGGAAGCTAGCATACCTCCACCTCCATACTTTACCTTCATTTTCCCATATGAAAGCTGGGATGCCTAGGAACATGTCAAAGCCTTCCAAGGGTCTTTAAATGAAGTTGGAAACTTCTTGAGAAGCCTAAAACATGGTCCAAACCTACAAGTTTGAATTAGAAGGTAAGGATGCAAACCTAGAAGATATAAACCTCAACCATGTGCATGAAAACCATAAACACTAGGTGTATAAGACACATCCTAAATCCAGGGCTTACAATTGATTTACAAAATGCTACTAGATGACTCATCAAAGAGTTAATGCAAAACTAGGATTAAAATTATAGATCTAATGTACTAAGAGTTACAACAACATTAAGGTTGTATAAATAAGAGATTACAAGGATAATAGATATCTTCTTGAGATTAAAAAATGATAAGAAGCTTAGAATGGGTGTCTCTACCTTCACAATTTAGAAGACCTACAATATACAAGGTTAGGTTCACTAAAGCATCAAAATGATATTGAGTTCACCAACAAGAGAGGTTGACTGGCAAGAATAGATAAACAACGCATGTAAAATATAAATCCTAACCTTATACAAAATCTTAGGGTTTGCAAGCTAATCTAGAAACAATGGTTTATAATAGAATATCTAATCAATCAATTCCACAATAATTAGAAAAGCTAAGCAAAAGTTCCACCGAGCAAGAAATAGAATAAAGCTTAAGCAAGTTTTATAAAAGATAATATTTTTTCAAAATATCCAACTGTTAGTTTACAACATGTGCCACCATTCTAACAACCTATTCTTAGCAATTTCTAATTATAAAGTTAAAATCGTATTTTATAAAAAGATACTAAATGTTTCCAAAAATAAGAATTTAAAACAAGAAATTTTATAAAGAATTCACAATTTTATAAAAATGTCAGCTTTAATAAGAGGTTTGTTAAAGATTCCAAAATTGATGCACAAATAAATACTTAAAAGGCCATGAGATCAAATCCCTAATAAACATGAATAAAAGACATAATAGAAGCTCAAACCATAGGTTATTAAAAGAACATAATCCAAGGGGTTAAGAATACAAAGTGTTATGACTTACCTTTTTTATTAATTAAAATATCACTTGCAATGCATGTAAATAGATATTGTAAATTTATAAATGACCAACAAATAAAGAAATGCAAATGGCAAAACATGCCTATGATGTTTTGATAGCACAAAAATGAAAAAGAATCACCTAGAGGTTTAATGCTTATCCTACTAAGGCTAGTGTAGAAGGGTTGGTGGATGAGCAAAAGCCTAATCTCTTTCGAGTGACTATGTTTAAGCTCAAACCTTATGTCTTTTTGAGTGCCTACAATGTTTTGATAGCATAAAACAACTTGATGATATATTAATTCATTTTAGATTATTTGTTTTGGATATTATCATCATCATCCTAGCCTTGTCCCAACAAAATGGGGTTAGCTGCAGGAGTTCTTTTTCAATATTCACATCTATGAAGAGCTAGTTCTTTATTTATCTGCAATTTCTTCAAATTATCTTCAATTGTTTTTTTTCTCATGTTTTTTTTAGTCTTCCTTTTGTGGCTTTCCTAGAACAATAATGTAGCAACATTGTTTTATAGGTTCATTGTCTAATCTTCTTTCCACATGTCCAAAGCATCTAAGCCTCCATTCTTGTAACTTATACCAAGTCTTCCTTTAATATCTATATTATGCTATTTATCTTTTTCGATAACATTCAACATTCATCTAAGCATTCATTTTTTGTCACATTGATTTGTTGTCCATAACTCTTTTATACTGTACCAAAGATACAAGGTCTAATTGTAGTCATGTAAAATCTTGTCTTCAGTTTTAATGATAGTCTTTTATCACATAGAACACCACTAACCTATTTCTATTTTGACTATCTTACCTTAATTATATTTCTTCTATCTTTATTAATTTCACCATTTGATTGGAGAATTGATCCTAGATAGTGGAACTATTTGCAACGATGGACTTTCTATCCTTGAATTGTCACTTCTATTTCACCACAATTTATGTTATAATTGTCATTTCTATTTTACCATTGTTTATGCTATTACTTGTTTAACTATATATTTATGACATATATCTATTGTTTGGCCAAGAGAATCTTTTATGTTTTTCAAATTAATAAAAACTCAAATTAATTCATTAAAAATCGATTTTCAGATTGAAAATAAAAATCAAAACAAATATACGATTCTCATGAAAAAGTCTATCTCTTTGCCTAGCTTTATGACAAAATTTTTCTATCTCTTTGCCTAGCTTTATGACAAAAATTATTTATTTACAAGGATGAAGTCCAGGTATGAAAGTAGTTGGCCTCTCAACAAAACTCTCAATCAAAATAATAACTCACATAAAAAAATTTGACCAATAAAGCTCATGCTCACCTGTATGACAATAAAATTATTTTACTGTGACCAAGGATTGTCTTGGACAAGGCTGTAATTGGCCTCTTGGCCAAAATTAAAATTACATTCAATATATTCCACCTTACTTCTACTAATTTTTAAGTCTTTTGAATCTAGAGCATGCCTCCAATTCTCCATTTTATAAGCAATATTTTCTTGAGTAGTATCCACCAACACACCAACAAAATATCATTTTATCTTTTCTTTTTCTTTTTCTTTTTTGTTAATTCATACATAATAATGGCAAATATGTACAAGATAAGGATAAACCCTTGATATAGATCTTATGTGATTAGAAAATCAAATGTTGTTTGACAAGCTATTCCAACTTTCCTGGTAGCTCCTTCATACATCTTAAATCACTTTAATTGTCATATCAAGAAAATAGCATCTATAATGGATCTCCATTGCATAAATTTAAATTGATTTTCTGACATTATTGATTTAAATCTAGGACATTGCTCTATGACTTTCTTAAAGTTTCATAGTATAGCACACAAGCTTCATCTGTTTGTACTTTACATATCTTGCACTTTACATATCTTGCAATGCTTTCTAAACATCTATAAAAATGTTATCAAGTCTAATAGCTTTTCCATTGTTCATCTTTGATAAGAATGTCTTCACCTCAAAAAAGAAAAGTTCATTAACCAAACCAAAATTTGGTTCATCATTTTGCATCTCTTCTCTTCTAAATTCTTCATTTAATAATTCTTGAAAATAATTTTTCACCATCCACAATTTCATTCTTGAAAATAATATTTGAAATGTGCTTATTTAATATTTAAGAGAGGTGTTGGAACCCAAAATAATTGAAACATAGGTACACCCTAAGATATATAAAAGTTTATAACTCACCATCACCCACTAGAATCAAACCCATGACTTAAGAGTTTCTAAACTAAGAATCTTTCCAAATTAAGAATCCTACCACTACGTTGAGACCTCATTGTTACACATTAATATTTAATATTTAAGAAGAGTGCTATGTGTTATGCATTAAGTAGCATCCTTGACATGCTTCTCCTACATACATTAGTTTACACAAATATTATAAGCAACATGTGCACCCACAATAAGTTGACTATAGGTACACCCTAAGAAGTATAGCCAACATAATCCATTATAAAAACTATAGAAAAATATAACAATGTCTCATGTGACTTCAGACAACCTCTTGGCTAACAAGACAATGAACTAACCACGTAAATCATCTACCAATGGCTCCACCCAAACATTATAACAATTTTGCTTGCTGGCAAAGATATCAAATTTATTGCTTCATATGTACTGCCACACAATACATAAAGATATAACTGGACACCACTATTACATTTTGAGTTGAATATTTCTGTTCCAGATTAAATTAAATGCAAAACCGTGGAACATAACATTTCATATCATTTCAAAACACTGCTGATTATTTTATGAATGAGAAATTCAGATAAGCGCAGTTGACAAAAACATTTCCTACGCTATGACAAAAGGTTCATGTCTTTTGCTGTTCTCAAGAACTCCGTTATGATCTTGTTTATCATCATTCAAACCTTGATGCTCAATAGCCATGCATGAAAGCAGATTACGTAAGGAAAAAGGACAAGATTGCTACAAGGCCAAAAATTGAATACCTATAGTAGGATCCAATTCCTACACAACTGGAGCTTAACAACATATTTAACATGATCAAGAATATTCTCAAAAGTGTCCATCATAAGTCAAAGGAAAAGACCAGTGATTTTCTATCTTTGTTCATTCCAAAAATTCACAACTGATGTTGGCCCATTTCATACCTCCTCATTCTTTTGAGAATTTAACACCTAGAAATTTTCAGTATGAAAAACCATGATACAAACCATATACCCGTGAAAATTTTCCCTTGCTAGGTAAACTATTGCAGATACATCAGAGGGGGAATACCAAACAAGCTGTTCTGCCATAGACAAACTGAGATTCTTAAGGCACCATGGCCTGATCACAGACCTGAAGTGCTTGGTTGGCATAATACCTCACGTCAACATCAGGATCTTCGCTGAGCTCAACGAGGCAAGGCCGAACAGTCTGCTCAACAACCTGTGAATGCCATCAAACTTTTTGAAATAACAAACGAACACAATTCAAAGGTAATCAAGGCAAATCAGGGATTAACTCTCAAAGTTTTTGATCAAATGGAAAAAGAAAAGGTTATTTACCGAATGATCAACAATTGAAACAAGTGATTGTAAAACCTTTGCAACATTAAACTTGATGTTTGGAACCCTGGAACATTTTATACATATAAAGTGTTGAGATTGTTTGTATGCATTGTAAACCAGTAGAAACTACATGATAAAGGGTCATGGCACCTGTCCTTTGAAGCATTGATAACAACAGGCAGCATGCGTTGGCAAGTGACATCGTGTCCCATGACAGGTGCAAGAAGTGAAATGGCATTAAGGATTGTCATACGGTATAAATAGTGTGGATTATGAATTTTATCAAGCACCTGTTTAACCATTGAAAACACACACAACAAGGAATCAGAGCAAACATTTAAAATGTAATCAATAATACAAACCGTTTTCTAACGTCTAAAAAGCATTACAATCAGAGCTGAAATACAATTAAAAGGAAAAGAAGGCCAAGAAGCATCTAAATAGATATCGAGAGCAAGCCTTGCAACGACCCTTCTAAAATTGGGAAGTAAAACACCGTTTTCATATTTTCATGCTCCTATGAATTCTTAAGAAAATAAAATGATAAGACAAGGTAAAGCAGTTGCAAGATAGCAGATATAAGCTAGAAGGGAAATGTAACACACAGCATTATTCATAATTCCTCAGAACAATCTGCAGAAATAGCTGCAGCATTGCTTCACTGATGAAGGATTTGATGTCAGTATGTCCCTAGCCATAGCCGCCCATACACTCCTTTATGAAACACGATTCATAATGCATTCAATATTTGCTCTATAGCTTTATGTAATATGTAAATTTTGCAGTTCAAAAAAATCGCATCGTCTTTGGAAGTTCCCAATAAAAAGTAAAACGCAGACATCATATGTCCAGTCGGTCGGATGTATCATACCGATACATGACCCCAAACTATTCATTCTCCATACAAAAAATTTTAGATGTTGGAACTATTTGAACAGAAAATATAGTGAAAGACTATAACATGAAAAGTGAAGCAGCTTTTATAACTCTCTAATAATAATTGCATATTAATTATTAAAAAAAGTTTGGATAAACCATCATCTCCGTTCAGAAGTTCATTCTTAAGCTTGAAAATATTTACGGAAATCTTAATTATTTTCCATGGTTGATGTCTAAGATTCCAGGAATCCCTGGATCTAGACCAAATCCAAATCTATAATTGATACAAATATTATATATGTTCAAATAAAAATTAAAAGGATCCATGAAAGAATTTTTTGAGATAAGATCCATTTCATGCAATAGTGGGTGCTGGTGCAGGAGTTCAATAAGACCTATATTTCTGCAGCAAGGCTGGTGCAACATCTCTATTACAATATCCCATAAGAGTGCTTTCCATTAACCATTGCATGGGATGCAATTTCAGTGCAACCGTTATTCTAAGGAAAGTACTTTATCTCCATGCACCCCAATCTAACTGGGGTGACCCATTAAGGTAGCCAACCAATTTTATGTTAACTTTTATATAGTTGGCTGTTTACCGGACGCCAACCTCAATGTATATTGTTACCATACTTATGAAGATCTGACCAGATTGTAGATCATTTTTTCATTCCTAAGATTCCAAATTGTGAATCAAATTTTTAATCATTTTCTAAAGTATATGTAATTAAGATAAAAAAATTAAAACTCCATAAAAAATAATATATTCAACCTTAAAATAGAAACTTCTAAACATATTAATATAACAACATTGCATTAAGCATGAACATCAACATAAATTCATTGTTTATACTCTCATATACATTACAAAAAATTTCAAATATAAGCTACACTGCAATATTCCTTCATTATCAACTAAAACAAATAGGCTAAAGAATGTCTGAAATTAGCTGCTTAAGTTATTCAAAATGAGTTGAAGAATGCATCGTTGAGATCTTGAAAATTGTGCTGCTAAGCTCCCCAAGAATGTGTTGCTCCTTGTAAAAAAATGTGCACCCAATGTGCTGAAAACCTTGAAACTACTGATGATGCATATTCAGACTGTGTTATGCTCAGTCTTTCAACTTTTATAGTTATATTGAGTTATGAATTTTGTTATTGGGATGGTGTTTTGATGTTTAATGAAATGTTTACTGTTAAAAAAGTGTAAACTTTTATTTGGTATTTTTAAAGATTCCAAAATCATCTGGAATCATCTGGAATTGCCTAGAATCATCAGCCACCATAATTCCAAACTGGATCTCAATCCAGAACATATCCAGATTGCAATTGTGTGGATTGCAGGCCAGAATCACCAGGATCATGATCCCAATCTAATTTTCATAAGTATGATTGTTACTGTGTCCCCAAGTGACAATGAAACTATTCACTACCTGAATGACTGAGATTATGACCTGTTGGTAACAGTTGCCAGACGCCTAAAAATTTCCGTTGCATCCACAAAATAGGGTTCAAACAGATACATGCCAAATTCATCATTTAAATTTTCAGTTAGAATACTCCCCCATCTTCCTTAGTGATATGCAAAGTGAATCAAATCTTTCAACTCTCTTAACAAGTATTATTACATTTATTATGCAAATCCATTTTGATAAAAAATCAAAATGCACAATGGATTTTAATGGACAGTAAACTCTAGCACCAGAAAAGCATCTTACCAGAATTAGTTATCGAAACATTCACAATTAATCTTGCTTTCAAATAGTAAAAACTTCAATCAACAGCCCACAATGAGCTGCTTAGAAAGTAAGGAAGTAATGCACAGAGCAAGATGGTGTTGAATTAGGTTTCACTAGGTTTAGAAATGCAGGAATGTAAGAATGTTGAAAGAAACTTAGGACAGTTATTTTGGCAATGGGCTAGGAAATGCACCGGGAACAGAAGTATAAACAGACAAAACCTAAGATGAATAACAAGGTAATTGTTACGAACTTGCAAAGTTAAAATATTAATCACAAGGCTCTCAACCAACAAAAAACTAGAGGTTAACAGAAAGATGAATTAAATATAGTGTTAATGTGTTTTTTATCTTAATTATATAGAGTATTTTAGTGTATTTATCTTGCTGGTTAGCCTTGCGATGTGCATCCTAAAGTCAGAGTTTCAACCCTGATGGGTTACATTGGGATATAATGAAATTGTGTAAAAGAAATGGCTAAAATTAAATTGTCCAATAAATCCCTAGTTTGAAATAATCAATTAACATTCTTAACATGTATGATCTTATGTAAGTTTGTATTACTTTTTTATAAAAGTATTTTCTTTAAATAAACAAAATCACCTGAGGAACAATATGCTCCATTGCCCAGTCTGGACCAAATTCCTCAGCAAGCCTCTTCAAATTATTAGCTGCTGCCTCACGAATGGAGAAAACCTACAAGAATTATCAATCGTTCAATTAAAGTCAATATACCAAGCGGTACTCACGAAAACATATTATAACAGCCTAGAGCATAGCATAAAACACTTTTCACCAAATAGTAAATTAAATTCACAGGGAAACTTCAATTTCAAATGCTGCATTTTGCACATAAGTCAAAGAAAGCTACTACCATTACTTGGGGGTTTTCGAATGCATCTCCATCCAAACTAAACTATTGCGTAGACATTTTTTACTGTAGATTATTCTTGCAGACTCAAATGAATTAGCATTAAATTTAAGACATAATATACATCATGCCTACTAAAAAGATGTGTGAAACTGTGCTTGTAAGCCATATGGGGAAGATGTCAAGAAAGTCACTTATGATTAAATCTTAGTCTGAATTAATCATAGTCTGAATTCATTATAATTATTAAATAATTTTTAAAAAAGAGGATGTTATTAGTGGGTAAGTTTACATTTTTTGTTGGGAAGTAAACCAACTATAAAGTTGCTCCGCAAATTGTCATCAACCAAAAAAAGAAAAGAAAGAAAAACAAAAACAAAAATAGTAAACCTGGTCTTCTAGCCACCTCATGCAGAGGGCACCTAATTTCTCGTCAAAAAACTCCATCCCCAGTTGACTAGCAAGTAAAGGAATATATTCTATTATTGCAAGACGAACTCTCCAATGCTTATCTTCTGCGAGTTCAACAATAGCTGGTAAAAGTGACTGCGACAGTAAATCAATTCCAATAACCTGAAACAAGCATAAACCTTACAGTTGAAGTAACATGCAGCATGAAAGAACACAATCTACTTTCCTAAATAATAGGATAACAAGAACATAGAAAAGAAAAGAATGTAGTGGCCAAGTCAGTTTTGATTAAAAAATATAATAATATTCAAAATTTAAATTTCAAAAGCCCAATATTTAATAAATGAATAAATAAGCTTTATACAGAGAACAGCGAGGGAGAAGTGAGATAACAGTAAAGAATGTAACATTTGAGCCCATAAAATGATGCATAGTAAAAGGGATATAGAAAGCTAAGGCAACAATCATGAGAAGCACAGAAGTTCGCATGCTGAGAGCTCAGGAAAAATACTGAAGCACTCAAGAAGGATTAATGTCATGCCAAATAGGGCACCCAGCTCCCATATTCTTTGTCAAATGCATTTCTCTACATAACAATGTTCATAAACTGTGCTATACATGTTGGCTTTTCCAAATTTTGCCAACAATAAGCTGACCTTAAGTGGAGTAAGCCTTCAGAAAGAAACAAAAGTTGAAAGAACATAACATAGTTGGGATTAACCGCATGCAAAAAACTGCAGTAAAAGCCCTGCTCCCGGGTTTAATTGAGCAGGAGAGGTTTTTGGAATCTAGTGGAAGGTTTCAGAGTGGAGACCACTGCTGAAATGACAGAAAACATCTAGTAATTAGTATGGTTCTAATTCTTAAACTTGTGTGCAGCAAACCCCATACAGATGGCTCTTTATGCAACATATTCCAGAAAATGCACATCCTTCCTACTTGAAACACAAAATGGGTGTTATGACCTCACAGTGAACGTGTCAAATTGATAAAAAAAGAAAGAGCTCAGGATAAACTGCTTTAACTTTAAGAACATTTTGGTCGTAAGACCAAGGCAGTTGTGTGCCTTCTCATATGCCACATCTTTGAAGCTGAGAATCCTACAATAATATGTGATGACTTAGAAGAGTATCCAAATGGTTTTTCCAATTTTCTGTTTGATAGGGCCTCTAGAACTTGCTGATTTTTCTAAGAATGTGAATTTCTTTGGAACAAAAAGAATGTACCTGATTCACTTGCTCGAGCTTGCTAATAATATTCAAACGTACATCTGGAAACTCATCTTTCAGAAGAGCAAGAAAGATATGAAGAAGCTGCTCAATTGTAGCATCCTGCAAGAGATTATAATTACGGAATAACATTTAAAATGTACGTGAAGTTAGTTAAAATCGACATAGTTCTGAATCAACTTATATTGCAAATCAGTGTTAAACCAATAATCAAATCCAAAATGAAACTTCGGGAGACAATCCAATTTATCACTAACAATTACCTTCCCTAAAACAGGCGCCATGCCCATTATAACTGAAGCTAAAGCAGACCGAACATGCTGAGAAGAATCCGTGGAAAGTTCCTGTGATGAACAACAACTTGTAGATGATACATTCAATGTCATTAATGAAAACAATTATATTTTAGCATTGTCTAAGTCAAATGGCCAGCTAAATTTTTACTATTGTAATTGGTTCCAAATATTATTTTTCAAAAACATTTACTAACCTTAACACAGGGCAGTATATGTTGGATTGCAAGCTGAGGGATTAAAATTTTACAAAATTTTGTCACCTTTCCGGCTGCAGCAATACGCACTTCTGCTTCATTGTCACGTAGCAAACGCACATATGCAGGTACCAATTCGGTCCTTGAAATTACAAACTTCATTAAGCAAACACTAATCTAGAAATGTATATGTTAAGATAAAAATGCAAAAATATGAATAGTAAACTAAAAATCAAATTTTATGTGGTAAATAAAAATTTGGATCCCAAGTAATTATCCTGCTCATGTCTACAAGAGTATTAAATGCTTTGGACAAGCATAAGAAAGTGCTGTGATCCAAACAGCCGGTGCTTTGGAGCTTTACAAGAATTAGCACTCCCCGCAAATGTGAAGGAGATTTTGTTTATTTTATTTATTTTAACTCAGCATGGGTCTATACTATACTCTATTTCATACTTCATTCGAGGTCAGGTAACTCCCAGTATCCTAGGTCATGGAGCACAAACGTTACAAGATTGTAGGGTGACAATTTCATGGTGCATGAGATCTCTGTGTGGCTTCATTATGATGCAGGGGTTTGAACTATGCACCCATAGGCACTGGTAACTTTAGGATGTGAGAGCAAGCACGGTTGAGCTATATGCTCCTGCTCATTTCAGTTTTAATCAAAATATTCAATTATCAAGAGTAAGTTCAACTCCTTAAAGGCATCCAGAACAAAGACGGATAACAATTTAGCAAGAATGGCTTAAATGAGAGATGAAGATGCTACAGAACAACTGCAAGGTAGGACCAATATAGCACCGAAGACGGTAACACCATCTAATGTGACAACCAAAATTAGCCACTATTTCAATAAGTTCATTAATATAAAAAAGAAATCAGAAACAAGGTAGACAGTAAAGAGAGTTTCCCGTAAGAAGCTACAAAATACATTATACAATTACTAAGGATTCCACCCTTCACAATGATAACCATAAAAAAGAACTCATTATAATTACCTTGAATAAATCATGCCTGTAATAATGATGATATGGCACTATCAAATTTTGTTTATATAAATTTAATATTTATGAAAAGAATACACCCGAAAAGAAAATGTTGTCCTGTAATCTTTTCAAATTTCTATGCTATGACCAAATCCAACAATAAGTGATAGTGCCTTTAAATTCAGATAGAAATCAAAAACAATTTATGGCTACCTGGTAGGTTCTGGGCCTACTGCCTCACAAAGTTCATAGAGCTGATTAGCAACCATGTAACGAACCCTCCAAGATTTATCCTGTCAAGCCATCAACCGAATAAATCATTTACCAAATTTTTTTTTAGCCACATACATAGCAGGATTATGGTAAATACAAAATTTCATTTACATAAATAATAGAACGTACAATTTTACAAGTACATTGGTAAATACATAGATATATACATAGTACATTAAATGCTACAGAAAAAGATAAAATTCAAACAAGTAGTCATTGCAAGTAATCTTGTAACAACCATATGCAATACAAGCCATGAAGCCAATGATGTGATAGGCCAATTGGTAATCTGTTGTTTTGACAACCATTCAATTGTAGATTCAAATTTCAATTGAAGCACATGCCACCTGGGGCCACAGTAAAAAAAATACAAGTTCAGGTCGGGATCAGGTAGACACAATAACATGCCTACCTACAGTCTGCCCAACTTGATGAAATAAAAGCCCAATGATGATAATGAACTTTTTGACATTGCAATGACCAAGAAAATTTCACCCACATTTACCCATCATGTCTGCAGTCAAAATGAAATAAACCTCCAAGTGTTTTTCCATCATTATAAGGGTAGCGTTTTGGCTTAGAAATAATTATATTTTCAGATGTGCTTCAGTAACTCAGGCATACCTCCATGTATAGTTTTACCATACCACTGCACCTCACATCATCTTATTCAATAAAACTTTCCAGATGGTCTGAAAGTATACCATTTGGTTCACAGTTCCAAGTTTATTAGTAAGCTACAAATGTGGATCCCTTACTGGCAAAGAGATGGAGTTGCCTTTGGTCCTTCCCCAGTAATGCAATCGTCCCTTGTGGTTGGTCCTAAAATTACCTTATTGCTGAGTATTTTTGCCTACATAGTTTGGGTTTATCTAAGGTCTGCTTCTATCTTTCCATTACAGACAAAATGACGTACTGTAGTTTTGCAAAATACCAAGAAAACAAAAACATGAACATCAACAAAAACACCCTAAATTAAAATAATATACCTGTGAAAATTGTATAATAACTGGAAGAATGTGTGCAACACAATCTTGTGGTTCCAACAACTTTCCAAGTGATGCACAGCCTTCCACAGCTAGAAGCCTCACAGAATCTTGATCTGAAAATTATATGGTACAAAATATCAGAAAACACTATAGAATCATCATAAACACATTCCCATCCCCACCCCCTTCCCCTATTCCAAAAACAAAAGGCCTTCCCCTATTCCAAAAACAAAAGGCCTTCAAAAATTAACATTTCACCGACTTCCTAAACTCATATAACAATCAGGATTCTCTGAAAACCAATAAGTTTTTATCATACACAATAACCGTGAACGGTCATTCCATTGGATTATATAAAACTGATAAGACACTAGTAAGAGGGGAACCTTTGTAAGTATAAATCTCACACATGACTTCTTACATCAACAAATTTAAAGCAACAAAAAAGGATTCTCAAGTTTAAAGCATTTTCTTAGACATACCTTCTCAAAGAAAGCATATCACCACATGAAAAAGATTTTTAACAGATCCTACAAATGCAAGTGGCTTGGAATATGCTTTTATTGATTGTTTATTCAAAAAAACATTATGTTTTTCTAATTATTTTAAAAAATCAGTTAATTTCGTGCACAATGAAGCAGAATGTGAAGCTGTAATCTTACATTGATAGTTCACAAACATCACATATATAATCAATTGAGGAATATCAGATATATAATCAACATTATTTTTTATCTTATCGTTGTACATGTAATAATCACCATCACTGCATTCTAGTTTGGAGTGATTTGTCACGATTATGCAAAACAGTCATAACACATCCAACAAAAAGGCTTCTAGATATGATGACAAAAGAAAAACAGGAAATGATTTGGTTTCCATGGTTGAACGTATCAAACTCTTATGACATACAATTGCATTAACAACTAAGTCTATTGAAATATTCATTCACAACATATTGATCAATATATCACCATATTTACTCTCCTAATTTACTTGCTAATTAAGAACACTTTGAGAACAGGAGAATCTTAAAGACCTGCTTAACGCAATCTGATTTGGCATGGCATCCAAATCCCGATTCACCACACAATTGAGATTCACAGGTGGATTCACTAATGATGTTTTTATTCTACGCTACATCAGATTATGTTCAGTAGGTAAACTCAAATCCAAAAATGCATATATTAAAGCATGCATTGTAATGCAGAACACTGTAAATTTGGGAAAAAAAACTTAACGGCCAAAAATTTAAAGATGAAATAGGAAAAAACCGCTATGTTAATTTGTATAATAACGACTTGAGAAACACATAGAAGATACTTCTCTGAAAATAACTTTATAGGTGCCTGAAGCAGGATGCATATGAAAAATCCAAATCATTTAATTCTTTTATTTCAAATTTTGAATCTTTCATTCTCTCATTTCAGGAAATATATAACAATGTTAATAAGAGATACAGCCGTACCATCATGAGTAAGATCCTCAAAGAAATTCATTATGTCTGTCTTTAAGTGTTGAGGCTCAACAGTTGCAGCAAATTTGCCAAGGTTTGTAGCAGCCGACCGTCTGACCATTGGCATATCATCCTGGCACAACTGACTATATATTGTTCGCAATTCTGTTTTTAAAACATCTGGGGCACTTGGATATGCAATGTGAAAGAGACCACATGCAGAAACTCTTGCTGTAAACCACTCCCCAGCAGCAAGTCTCTGAATGCAAGCAACAACAAATTAGAGGAGGTAAGCTTCTACATTATTAATTATGCTATCATGGCATCTAATGACAGTTATCATATGAACCAGTTTGGAAAAGTATAAATGCCAAGATTCACTATCAGACCCTAAGTGACACCTATCACAAAAGAACAAATAAAAAGACTAGATCCCAATGTATTGCAACTACATTGTGTCTGCAACATGAACTAAAAAAATGCAAATAAGTATAGAAATCTTTTATTGACTAAGAAGATATCTGACATGGAATCTAAAGATGATGGTAGTGAGGCTCATAACACGCACTTTCCAACTGTTAAAGTACCCAACAACTTGGTCACCTATTAACAGAGATGTTATTCATGCTACTTTAAATGAAGAATAATGAATATATGCACAACTCTCTTAACGTAATAAACAGAGTGTTGGATCACAAGGTTTAAAATATTGTCTAGCATTAAACTTGAGACTGTGCTTTATTTTGGAAGGACAGGAATCACCTTAACAAGTGGAATGAACCAATCAACCAGATCGCTTTCTTTCATTTGTGTTCCAATTCGGCATAGTGATTCAACAGCCTTATCCCTTACACAAGTTTCCTCAACAGTGCAAAGTGTTTCTAGCGGTGGCAGTAATACATGTGCATAATCAACACCACCAACATAGGGAATAAAAACTCCCAACTCCTCTGCCATAGCAAGAAGAACTTCATCATCATCATCATTGTTCTCACTCAAAAAGGGGATTAGTTCTTTTCTTGTTCTTTCTTCACCAAGAGCTCGAGCAATAGTTGAGAGCCTTCTAATAGAATTAAGTCGTAGCTGGATGTCCTCGTTTTTCAGTTCATCAATCAAGATTGCAATAGGGTATAATGGTTCATCAAGCATCGCCATTATTCACCCTGTCTTTACAGAAAGATGACAAAACAACGTTAACAGTCAAAATTAAAACACATAGTGAAACAATGTCCTTCACTTGTTCACATAAATCCATAAATTATTCACTTGGATAATTTTTTTCAGTCCCTAATTTATGATATGAACAAGAGCCCAAGCCTCAAGTAAATTCATCAGTGACAACAAAATGCACAAACCCATATAACTATGGATTCTAAAGAGTTTTATATTTATGCAAAAGAATGTAATTAATAAAGAATTTATTTGTTATTGTCCTATTGTGCTGCAACCCTATGGATAATCGCAAAAAAAAGTTACCATGACCAATGCCAGCATATCCATCTATAAACTCATAAGCTTGTGAGTTAGGTGTCCATTGCAACCTGTTTTACATGTTTCGTATTCTTGATCATAAAACAGTAAAAGAATTAAAAAAATTTCCTATAAGTCTATGAAATGCAAATTGTATTGGAGCAATAATGTATTGAACTACCATGTTTACAAGTGATAATCATTCAAGAAGCATATATTTAATAGATATACAAAGCAAGTTGAAAATTACATTAGAAGCTTTTAGAATTTTGTGTGTGTGTTTTTCAAGTTCTATGCAGAACTCCCAGCGAGATCTGCAACTTGTTAGACCTCTTAAAATATGGTGACCAGTCCAGCAAATATATGATGAAAATGGCATGTGCCCCTAATCTAACAAACTAAAGAGAGAAGCAGTTTGTCAAAATTCAAATATAGATCATTGTGAGCAGCTTTGTTTCAAAGCCTAAAAGTTCACCATGTTAAGGTAAATAAAGCAATAAACACATGTTCAACTGTGAAATTGTTGAACAAGCAGGGATCAATGATGCAAAAAATATATGCATTGTCAAAAACTTAACAAAAAAATGATATGTCAAAGTGCTTGATAGAAAAAATAAAAAGTAAAAAATGGAAGATCTATGATTTAGATAAATGCAAGGAAACTAGAATACGTCTTTGCAGGTAACTTCAAAGGCACACCTGTCATTTGAATTAGTAAACAGCTAAATAAACCAAGGTCATAAATTGGAATGTGGTAGCCTATCAAAGTCATTAGAGAAAATGAAGCACCTGGCCACTTATAGTGATTTAAAGTATCAATAATAATAACGAATTTTTCATCTTCAAACCCAGCCATTTGAAATCCGGATAACAAATACGCCAAAACATATGTTTTGGAACGAACATTACAGGAGAATCTTAACCACATTAAAGCTAATGTAATTTACGATCTTACACGCTCAGGTGCTTTTTAGGGCTTCTTGCCGATTAAAAAGCGAAATAAGAAACATCCATTTCTAAATCACCGAAACTCCATATTTCACGCTCTCAAAAACATTCCCAACATGCAAAGTTTTCCATGATCCGAAACAATTCATTAGAAACTTCAGGTGGCTGTCTTTGTCTCTTCTTTCAAAGACAAAAACGACGGTTAATTACAGATGCTTCACTCTTACATGGAAATCCGTTGCAAACGGAAATCAAAGCATTGTTGAACCGAAATGTCAAGGCAACAACCGATTATCACATTGCAAAATAATTTGAATCGGAACAACATTACGCAATAGCCGAGAGAAGAAAAAACAAAGATGCGTGCAACTTACTGCAACTATTGATGGATGGATCGCAGGACTGGAATGAAATGCGGAAGATGCCGCTAATGAAAATAATATTTTTCTTTATCTGCAAGATCAGAATCCACGCTGCTACTAGTGCTACTAACGCCTACTTTTAAATAAATCGGAAGCTTTAGCCACTGATGAAAATGTTAGCGTGTTTTCTCTCCTCTTTCTTACACTGGTTTTGTAGGGAAGAATTAAATAGTTTTTGTATAGTATATAGGAAAGATATTTCCATGAGTATCGACCGGGCGGAGCAGCAATAAATAGGAATGCTAGGGTAGGGTAGGGGTTCGTTCAGGTCAAAGTTCAACCAAACATGCCACTTTGGAAAAGTGCTTATCATCCATGTCTTCCAACTTCATGTCGCTTTTTTATTTCCTCTCTCTCTCCCTCCTGTGTATTATTCTTCCGTTCATTTTGTCATTTTGACTCATACGGATCGGATCCGAAATTTTAAGGTATATCATTTGAACTCTAAGTATGAGTTTTTTTTCGAAGAAGTAAAAGAGAATGAGGTTGAGAGTGACATTGATTTGGCCCTGTAGTCTAATGGTACACAATGTCTTTAGTTCAAACTCTTAGGTTTTGTTTTTCTTTCTTTTTTGTTGTGATAAATAAGGTTTATGACTTCTTCTTCATCATCTTAGTCCTGTTCTAACAAAATAGGGTTGGCTATATTAGTTCTTTGTCATTATTCGCCTATATAAAGAGCTAGATCTTTATTTAAGAGCAACCCCTTGCCCATTTTCTTGTGACTACTATGCATCATAATGATTTAGCATATGCAAAATCTAAAAAAGAACTCATCCATGAGATTTGCAAAGGTCTTATAGCCAACTACCAACCTAATGTTAACTCTCCTCCTTTTGTATCCTGGCTTAGGACTAACATTGGCAGGAGTTACTTAAGGTTTATGACTTGTATTTTAAAAATTAAAAACTCAATCTCCTTTCATTTTATTATAGTTTTTCCTCTTTTGAATGATTTTTAATTTTTGGCTGTGAGGTGTTAACCTAGTGGAACGAGTCTTGACCTGGTAACCCTAGGTCACTAGTCAATTCTACTCAGTAGTACTAAGTTATAAACTTGTATAAATCTTGGGGTGTACCTATGTTTCAATTATTTCAAATTTCAAAAAAGCTCCAAGAACAATTAAAAAAAAGGAAAGGCTCAATGGTTTTGAGAATGCCTTTGCAGTTTTCATCCTTACAAACAATCCTAAAAAACCTCTTCTACAGGGTAGAAAAAGAATTAGGCTATGACCATGTTCAAAAGCACCCTCACAAGGCTTCCTTGTTAATAGCTAAATAAGTTTAGGTGATACCAAAAAGGAAAAAACTTACTTACAAAGAAGTTATAGTAATACAATGCTTAGTGGCAAGTAGCTTCAAAGTCTAGATCATTGTCTTGCTAGGCAAGAGGTTACCAATTTGAGTCACACTTAAGACATTGATATATTTCCTATAATTCCTCTAATGTATCTTGTGGGCTATATGTCTTGTGGTGTACCCATAATCAAATTATTTGAGTTCCAATCCTCAAAAAACAAAAAAGAATACAATGTTTAATATGACATGCACATTGGCTAGAGGATGGTTAGTGTGTTTAAAGGAAAAGCAAAGACATTATAAATTGAACATTGATTTCCCAATGGATTTGATATTTCTCTAGTAAATCAATTTTTTTTCTAATGGATCTAATTTTTCTTTATTCATTTTTCCTCACCAGATTATATCTCTCTAGAATTCCCTTATGGTGGATTTTAAATTACCTCCAATTTATTCAATTGATGTCAAAATTTATATTTTTTTCATTGATGTAAGAATTATGTTAATTCTAAGAATGCAAATTTACAAGCTAGTGAGCAAAAATTTGAGACACCTTCTTCTACTAATGTTGATGCAACTAAGGCATTTGATTTTGTTCTTTTTATGATGTATATGAGTCACGAATAGTTAATCTTACATCATGATATGTGTTCATTCAAAATTTGAGCTACCTTCGACTTTGGAATTTCCAGATTCTAGGCGCCGCGGGTTGAGCTGCGGAGGACGTGGCAGGGTGTGCGGCATTCGCGCGGGCTTTCTGCTGGGTGCAAGATCTAAGGCTCCAGAGGTCTGCCTGAACGCGGCCTAAGAAGCAGAATGCACACTGCTGTTGTGGCCGCGACCTCGGCCATGGCTTGGACCGTGAGAACGTCCACGGAAAGAATCAGATCTGGAAGTAGCGAACCAGGCGGGCGGTGGAGCAAACACAGGAGCAGAAGGCCACGCAATTCTAGACTCAGATCCAGATCTACCAGAGTTGAATCCCCCATTTGCAGATCTGGGATTAAACCCAGATCTGGAATCAGATCTGAAACCAGAATCGAGAAACTCTGAAAAGAGGATCTAGGAGTGCTTGACCATCTGCCACGAGTGCCGCGCTTTGGTGGCTGTGAACTAGGGCTGCTACGCCATGCTCTAGTGGCTGTGGGGCAGCGATAGCAGTGGGCAGCAGGGTCTGCATTGTGGTGCTATTGCTACGGGTTGTTCTAGGGCTGCCGCTGCGTTACTACCGACGTTGAGCCAGTTCCAATGGACGAGGAGCTCCTTTCATGCAAGGATATGGACGAATCTTCAGCGGCTGCTACTTCTTCACCTCAGGGAAATTCTCCCAACTCAGAATCTTTGGATTTTCTTTTACCTGAAGATATTTCTGACTCTATTTCTCAAGATTTTTCTGCACGTTTTATTTTTTTTTCAAATAGTAGGTTATCTACCTCGATCATTAAGCATCAATTTGCATATTAAAACTATTTTACAAGCCCACGGAATTCAAGTCTTACACGCTCAATACTATGCTCGTAATTTTGTCCTTGCTGAACTTTTTGAGGCTTCTCAAATCGAGAAAGCTCTCTCTCTTCGAATTTTTCCTGCTCGTAATGCTACACTTATCGCCCGAGCCTGGAAATTTGATTTCAATGTTAGTGACCCAACCTTTAATATTATCCCTTGTTATGTAGAGCTACCCCATCTTCCTTTAATCTTTTCACCTGTTGAGCGAGACATAGTTAGCACCTTAGGTCGAGTCATCTCCGACCATGGAATTGAGGTTAACGGGACTCACTTTCGTCGCTACTGTATCGAACTAGACATTTCCCAAAAGAAAACCACTTTAACCTTAGGAGCTGGAGGCAAAGTTTTTAATCAAAAGGTAGACTATTTTTATCTTCCTAACTCTTGTAGCTATTGCCATCGTGCAGAGCACCACATTTCCACCTGTCCCTTTCTAGCTAAGAAAAAATCTCAAACCAATCCTCCCAAATCCAGTCCTGTAGTGACTCCTCAACCTAACCCACTAATTACTCCCATTAAGTTCAGTTCTACTTCTAACAATGCTTCACACCTTTCTTCCTCGTCTGCTCCCTTCAAGGCAAGAGTCTCTCAATCTCATTCTCTCATTAAGGCCAGGTCCAAAGCACCAATTATCCACTCACAATCAGTCCAAGACTCACTTTTACGTGATGAGTTTGTCATGGTAGGGGGAAGGAAAAGGGCCAAAGCATCTAAAACCACTACTCCTCCTTCCTCTCCTTTGCCCAAAACTAACCCAGCTTTAACTGTTAATACAAGCAACTCCTTTGCAATTCTTTCCACTACTATGACAACTGACATTCCTAACCCCGATCCTTCTACTGCCTTGTCACTCATAACATCTAGAGCTTCTCCATGAACTTCCTATCTTGAAATTTTCGAGGCCTAACTGATAGGCTTCGTCACAAAAGAGCCAGCAACTTTCTCTCTAGCCTAAATCTCACTTTGGATTTCCTCCTCCTCCAAGAAATCAAGATCTCAGCCGAACAATTATCTTTTTCAGCCCACTAGTTTCTTCCCGATTCTTCTGTTCTTGCTACTTCGCATGAGTGTGGCAAAGGTGGCGCAGCCATTCTTTATCCAGCCTATTGGAAAGACAAACTCCTTCACCATGGGTCCGATTTAGGTCACTGAGTGGCCTGGGCTATTTTCTCATCCTCACATGGTCCCTTCGGAGTTTGTTCTATTTATGCCCCTAATGACTCTACCGAACGAGCCCAATTGTGGCATGAACTCACTCATAGCCTCCCTTCTATTCCTTGGATTTTT
>MNCI01012865.1:85564-102814 GCA_015680685.1 Gnetum montanum
CCTGATGGTTATCTTATCCCCAAGGTAACCCAAGGCAGTTACACCAACCTTTAACATGTTATCCCAGTGAGACTCCACCACAACCAATTTGAGCAGCATCAACAGTGGCAGCACCCACAATCATGGGGGATGCCATCACCAAGGCAACAATATCCTTACCGGCAACCTGACCCATATGGATATTACGTGCAACATCCAATCTCTCCACGTGACTTTGTTGGTCACGTTACTCCTCAACATCACTACCAAGCCCGTGAGTACTATAGGACTCCCTCTCCTAGGGGCAATATTCCACAAGTATACCATCCTTCCAATCCGGCTGCATCTCTCCCACCAATAGCTCTATTACCACCTGATCCAGCAATGCAAGGTGAACTACCTACTTAGCCACAACAATGAAATGCCACAAGGGCTATTAATCCTCAACCTACTGTTGGTTCTAACAACCGTACGAAGAAAAGATCTTTCTTCAGAACCAATAGTCCAATCAAGCCTTTGCAACCCCAAGCGGTTGAGTCTTTGGACGTCTTCGTATCACATAAAGCTTTAGAGCCCCCTTTGAACTTAACATCGCATTCAATGCATACGGTCATGTTAACACATGCCATTACAAATTGGATCAAAGTTGGTCACCTTCCCAGGAAATTCTTTGATCCTGGGAGTCACCTAATATATCTACAAATCGCTAGGAATGAGCCTTGCAAAGCTCATTTGGATTCAGGTTTCAGTGTCAACCTAATATCCCAAGAGATGTATAAGTCCTAGAACATACCCCCATTAAAAAAGAGCAATGTACATTTAGAGTTGGTCGACCAGTCCATCACTGTTCCCTTGGGATTAGTGGAGGACATTGTTACCACTATTTGTGAATGGTCATATCTAGCTGACTTCCTGGTGGTTCAAGTGAATAACAGTAAGGGGGACTTCCCAATCATAATGGGAAGGGCATGGCTAAGCACTATCGATGCACGCCTAGGAATTCGTGATCTTTCCCTAGAAATATATAAGGAAAACACTTTCAAAAAAATCAAAAAGAAGAAGGTTCCATGCATCGCAGACAATGACATAGGGTGCAATTGTGTGTAGAGATCATGGGTTATGCAAAGCTTAACATTGCCTGCATGCAATCAGTGTGCACAAACGATCAACATACAAAGGTGCCTATATGTAGCAGCGACATGACAAGAGGACACCCAGTGGTTAATAGCTGATAAAGAAAGCAGCTCACTTATATGCATGGAACTAACTAAGGGTTTGACTTGCACTTACATAGATAGCATAGATGCATTAGAGCAAGTCTACTGCCAACTTCCCAGTTCTAACTTAGAAAACATCAACTAAGGGAAGTTGGAAATTCCTAAGAAATTTAAACAAGAGTCTCTAAAGCTAAACCATTGCCCATCGATATGGAATACACGTTCCTTAAGAATGAAAAACTGGTAATCATCAACACGAAACTTGCTCTACAACAAAAAGAAAGTATGCTAAAGATAATAAAAAAATGATCAAAAGCCTTCGCCTGGTCATATTTGGAATTAATTGGAATAGATCTTAGGATATGCTAGCATAGGATTTACACTGACTCCTCCATGAAGCCTTGAAAACAACCATAGAGGCAATTGAACCCAAAGTTGAAGCAAGTAGTAAAAGAAGAAATTGAACAACTTCTAAAGGTTGGGTTCATATACCCCATTGCTGATAGCGAATGGGTTAGCCCCTTAGTAATTGTGCCTAAAAAGGGAGGAAAATTGAGGGTGTGCATAGATTTTAGGCTGCTAAACATGGCAACATTTAAGGATCACTTTCTGTTGCCATTTGTTGACCAAGTCTTAGACACAATTGTGGGGCATTGCTATTATAGTTTTCTGGATGTCTATAGCGGATACAACCAAATACAAATCGCCCCAGAAGACCAAGCCAAAACTACATTCACCAGTCCTTGGGGAAGATTTGCTTATAAGCAAATGCTGTTTGGCTTGTGCAATGCCCCTGCAACGTTTCAACGCTTAGTTCTAAGCATATTCCAGCAGTAGATAGGAAATGGTGTTGAAGTCATTATGGATGAATTCTCCACTTATGGAGCAAGCTTTGATGAAGCCTTGGATAGATTAGAGAAAGTGCTGAAAAGATGTGTAGAAACTAATTTGAGGCTCAACTGGCAAAAAAGCCATTTGATGGTCCAAGAAGGCGTAGTGCTTGGGCATAAAATCTCATATGTAGGGATAGAGGTAGACCTTGAGAAAATCAAAGTCATCCAAGGAATTACCCATCAATCAGAAATTGTCAAAGACATTCAGTGATTCCTTAGACACACTGGCTACTATAGGAGATTCATAGAGAACTTTTCAAAGATTGCCAAACCATTAGTAGAGTTAACAAAAAAGGACGTATCCTTCGATTGGACTAGAGAATGCGAATGAGCTTTCCAAACTTTGAAATAGAAGTTGGTAGAAACACCCATTCTACAAGCTCCTGACTGGTCCAAACCATTCCATGTCATGGTTAACGCATCAACCTATGCCTTAGGAGCCGTACTTACACAGTTAGATGACTAGAAACATCCTTATTACTTCCACTGTGCAAGTAAAAGTATAGCTGGTGCACAACTTAACTACACTACTACAGAAAAAGAATTAATGGTGGTAGTGTTTGCACTAGAAAAATTTAGATACTATGTATTGGGGTACAAAGTATTCATACACACAGATCATAGTTCAATTCAGTTCCTCATGAATAAGCCAATGGTAAGCCCCCATATTATACGATGGCTGGTAATCCTACAAGAGTTCGATTTAACGATGATCGATCGTAAAGGCATCGAGGATGTAGTTGTCGATCATTTATCTCAGTTGTGCTAAGAAAACAAAGAGGATGGGTATCCAATTTCAGATCATTTCCCTGATGAGTTCCTCTTTGCCGGTGTAGTGAATAACCAATCGCCCATGGAGACAAACTGGTACAACAACATTCTTACCTATCTCCTTACCCAACAAACACCACAAGAGGTAGACCTTAAGAAGAAACAATAGTTTCTTCATAGAGCCAAGTACTTTATGGAGATCAATAGACAACTTTACAAAGTATGTCTTGATGGGTTGGTTCGATGGTGTGTTCCTGATAGAGATCAACTGAGAGTTCTCCAAGACACTCATGAGGGCCCTTGTGGGTGTCATTATGCTAGGAGACGAACAACTATCAAGATCCTTCTTGTAGGGTATTCTTGGCCTACCTTGTTTTGGAACACCCATCAATTCATCCAATCTTGTGAGCACTGTCAACATGATGGGGGAATGACTGCTAGAATGAAGGGTTCGCAACAAAGGATTCAACCGTTAGAACCCTTTGACATTTGGGGAATTGATTTCATGGGGCCCATTACACCAATGTCCAATGGAAAAGTTTACATCATAGTTGCCATAGACTACTTAACAAAATGGGCTAAAGCAGCTATTATCAAAGATTGCACATCGTATACAGCTAAACAATTTTTTCAACAATAAGTCGTCAACAAGTTTGGTGTGCCACGTGCACTTATCTCAGACAATGGAACACACTTCACAGGTGCAACCTTTTAGAAGTTAATGCAATGCTTAGGGGTCGAGCACAAATTGACTACACCATACCACCCCCAAGCAAATGGTCAAGTCGAGGTTACCAACATGGAGATTACTAAGATACTGACTAGAATCATTAGCAAGTATAGGTGAGACTGGAGCACTAAACTGAATGATGCTCTTTGGGCATACTACTCCACATGGAAACTCCCTATAGGCTACTCTCCCTTCGAGTTAGTGTATGGAAAACTCCCAATGCTCCCTATCCAAACTGAGCTCCATACACTAGCCACAACATGTGACCTCAACCTTGACCTTGATTTAGCACAAAAACAAAGGTTGATGACTCTTAACTTGCTAGATGAGAACCAACTAGCTGCCCTGTCATCTAATGAGTTGCACAAGGCATTTAATAAATAACGTCATGACCTGAAAATTAGGAAAGTCAAGTACCAATCAGGAGATAAGGTTCTCTACTAGAACCCCACACATGTGTCACAACGTACCAAATTTCAAACACTATGGGAAGGACCTTACATTATCTATGCAACTTTCCCTTCATGAGCCATGACCATATATAAACTTGAGAGCCCAAATAAGAGACTGTTAGTCAACGTGCAACAAACAAAACCTTTCCATGAGTTTAGGATATCCAGAACATATGCTACCTTTGTAGGTGGGCAACCTTGCTCATTATTTCGGATCTCCTCTTTCCAACTCAGTCATGGGGGAGATGGCCACCTCTACTAATCAGTGAAGGCCCTTAGTTCTTTCTAATTTTTTGTTTTACACACTTTTGTTTTACACATTTTTGTTTTTTATATTTGTTTAATCTTTCTTGTTTTTTTTACACCATCATTTATATTTTTACCATTTCTTTGTGTAATTACTTTATTTTGTTTGTCACCCAATAAGTGTTTATGATGGTGGCATGAATAATATCATCTTGATTGCTCATGTTTGGATTTTAGCTTTGAAGTATGATGTTGATATTAAGCTATGGTTCTTTTGATTAAACAGGAAATGAGTTCATGTTGTTCATACATCCATAAAATCCTATGGTCTCCCTTGGCTTGAAATTGTATAGTCCCTTTCTCTAATCAAACTGTTCTCAAATCAAGGAAGGACTCGAAGGATGAAAAGGGTGTGACTTCAAGGGGATTCGATGTAGTTGTGCTGGCTATTCTCTTGAGTTCTTGGATGCTTTTTCCTTGGGTTTTTTGCCATTCTGACCATTCATCAAATCTCCAGAAGCTGAGTACATAAACATAAGTCTTTGCATGGTGTGGTTCTCAGAAAAAAAAAACAATGAGAATTCAAGGCACACCCCTTAGACACAATAATGAACTTGGGCTACATGCACTGGTTATGGCACTGGAAAGACATGTTACCCATGCCTAAATGTTCCCTCTAACTAAGGCCCTTTCTCACTTCCTGGTTCTCCATATCGTTCTCCTCGGAATGGTGGTGACTTTTTGAAGAGGCATTCTTGTTGCTTTAAGAGGATAGGTTGGTCAAATGTGTTGATGCGAGGTCATTGAATGTGGTTTGTTGAGCTTGGATTTGGAATGAGTTCTACTTGGACACATTAACCATAAAACACACAAGGGATTTTACACAACCTTGTTCTTGGGTTTCCATTCCACTCTCTCCTCTCCATCTTTCTTTTCCATTTTTCACCTCATTGCTAATTTTATCATTAGTCTGTATTTTGGTTGATGCATTGTTTTTCATTGGTAATTTCTTATGTGTAAGTTTTTAACTCTTACTTCCATTTGACATTCCTAGAGCCTACGAACTCTTTGGTTTGTGGGTCTATCAGGGCATCAAAGGCATGAGCCTACTTTGGGGAGGACCCACTAGCATTCCTTTTTGGTGCATTTGTTAACTTCTTTTTCTTAAAACATTTCCTACAATCAAAAATTTTTTGTTTCATCCCCATCCAGGACATTCATTTTATTAGTGTTACCGTTGTTACTTTTCTCCACCTTTCTTATTCCTTATCTTTTTCCATCCTATCGCTACCAGAGGTTCGCTCTTAGTCATGGGGGCCCAGGCACAAATTTTTCAATTTTTCCTAACCCCTACACCTTAGGTAGTCACCAGTGTTAAAACTCCAGAATCAGTATCTACCATAACCACAACTCAGCCAATGCACTTTACATCAAGGCAAGGTATCAACTGCATTGTGATTTATCTACCTTGCTCATTTGTGACTATGTTGTGTGTGTAAATAGTGATCTTACACCAATGGACTGGGCCTAGAGGAAACACTTAGGATGGATCGGAACTGGAACGTTTATGAAAGAAGCAAGATTGGTGGTGTGGCTATGGATAAACAATGGAAGATGCAATCTTGGCATCGGTAGCAACACGTCTTCTTGTTTCTCTCTCTCCTTCTCTTCCAGTTGCCAAATAAGGCTAGATGTCATTTATGTATAGTGTTCACTTTTCTGGTCATAAACACTAATGTTGTCATGTATTGTATTGTTGATCTGTTCACTGGGCACGTGGAGTCTATCACCCCGTTCCATCATCAATGGTCGTTCAGTCAATAATCCCATACCTTCCCAATATTTTGTAAGGAACTTGAGGATGAGTTTTCATTCAGTCATGGGGGTATGATGACCACGATATCGGATAAACCAAGCGATGTTGGATACCCGATATCACGACCTACCTGCTTGCCTATAAATAAGAGGTGGTACCCTTAGTTTCCACATTAGAAGTTAGTCCCTTAGTTAAACTCTTGCCATTTTTTCCCTCCAGAGTTAGAATTATTTCTGTGTGCCCGCAGTAGGAGTCATAGAGTGAATGGATCTTTATTCGAGCATTGTGTACCTGAGCACACTTTATGTACGGCAATAAAGACGAACTTTATGATAAACCTTGCAGCATACAGAATAGATTAATTAGTGTTAATTATTATTTAATGCTTTCCTAGTTAATTAATGATCTCACTCACCTTACAGCTCTCTTAGTTAAATACACTCAATACGACTGCTTCGAGCATGCGTGTAGCTCTTGGTAACCTAGTGATGATTAGTGTTTGGTAATCCTAGCAGTGTTGCATTGGTTCAAGATGTGTATGGCAAGTGGGAACGGATACTGGTGTTAGGAGTAGTTAGAACTTAGTTAATGACCAGTTAAATTAGATTAGTTACTTAATTATCTCTCTCCCTCTCCTTACTAGTGCAGGATATAAAACACATAAAAAACCATAAAGATCATATGCCTCAAGCTTACTTAACCATACAACCGTGACATATAAGTAAGTTTGGGAAGACAACGATTAACCAACCCGTTATTGTTCCATGAAGGCGCATAGGCACTTAGTCCTTGGAATTCGACCGGATTGTGTGTGAAATGCTCGTATTCGTATGGTTGAGTGTAGGGGTACCTCGCCGCTCACCATAACCCCTATTAATTATCTATAAAATCCTATAAATAACTAATAGAAGTGCAATGAAATCCCAAGGATCTGGATTTAACCTTGATTTATTAATTCAGAAGAAAGTCATAAGCAATACAATGTAACAAAATTTCATAATATTGACATACATAATTAAATGAAATTTATTTAAGGAAAAATAAAATCTTATGCAACCAAAAAATGTAGATGTTAAAAAATTTCACTAGTTGTGTCATAAAATAGTATGCAAAATAAGGATTCCAACAATCCTTGTTCTGTCTCAATCATACATATTAAAATAAAGATAATTACATTTGAAGTATACTAAATTAAATAATAAAGTTAAAAATAATAATTAAATAAAATATTAATATGTAATAAATAATATTAAACTTTCCTAAATATATAGTATGCATCAAAATAAAAAATGTTCTTAACAATGTCATGGTCGAAATGGCAAAGAGGGCAATTTCATATCTATCATCTTTATTATTTATTCATAAAAATATATATATGGCTCAAGTATCCAAAAATTATCCAAGGTTTCTATTTTACAAAAATGAAAAATATATAGAAATTATTATTCAAGTTTAGAGGGTTCATTTTGTATAGAATTGATCCACCTTTCATTCCATGTCCCTCTTCCGGTGTTTCCATGGCTACTCTTGGCTCTCCACATCAAAATGCAGGAGGAGTTAGAACACCTCAAATAATAAATATTATTTTATTTTCATCTTCATGAAGTATAAAGGTTTCAGGCCGAAAGTATCAGGATACAGGCTAGGTAAAGGTTTCCAATTAAATTTCCAAAAATATTTCAAGGTCTAGAAATGTCACAACTTTTTCAAAAATCCAAATAGAATCCAAAAATCCAAAGAATATACATTTTAATTATTTAATGTTCAAAAATATCACAAATTCGTCCAACAAAAATCCAAAGAGTATATATTTTATCCAAGCATCTCTAAAGTCTAGCTCTTGGATATCATCACTGCTAAAGTGACACAATGATAGGTTTTGGAATAACCTCACTACTATCATGGGATTACCGTTATGATCTCAAACAGAATTATTCATGGTTGGATCTTCGTGATGGATTCTCTCACGAAGCCATTTGCAAGTAACTCCTCTCCTTGCCTTTGTAATTCTACTCTCAGATTTAATACCATTTTGTAAGCTGTCTTGTTTAGAATGATAGAACTAGGGATGAAATCAATCTGATGCTATACATTCCTCATTGGTGGCAATCATCTAGTTCCCCTTTAAACACCTTGGGAAATTCCTCCTTCAAGCCTAGCATAACTATAGGAAGTTCAACCTGTACATCCTCATGGTTAAAGTAACTGTTGATTTAATAACAAATCCAAAACCTATTTCATTATGTTCCTTAATTTATTTCCTCTTTCCTATAAGGATCAAGGAAGCATTAAGGGATCTTTTTTGCCTCACTTCTTCAACTTTCATGAGAAGCAACTCATGGATTTCATCAAATCTAGTTACACTTCATACATTTCTTGCTTCATCAAATTGAGCACCATTGTCAAAATTCCAAGGTCTACCAAGAATCACATTAACACAATCTATTGAAAGTACATCACACTTCACAACATCATGAAAACTTCCAATTTTTAATTTCCAAGTACATTATTCCCTTACCTCTTAGGAGAAATCTTTAAATAATGATTGCACTTTATAGGGTCTAGGATGAGGATTAGTTACCAAATCCAATCTAGCAACTAACCTAGAAGAAATAACATTTTCTTGGGCTTCCCCATCAATAAAAACATGAATCTATTCCTACTAAGCAAACATCTAGCCCTAATTCAAAATAACAATTTCCTAGCAAGATGGTCTCCGGTATTTACATGACCCATGAATGCATAAGAATTTAATTCAAAAACGTCTTGAATGTTGGAAGCATTAGAATTACCTCTATAAAGAGTATGGCTTGATGTTTCCTTCATCTCCATGGTTTGTACATCTTTGCCCTTAGCTACCTTATAAATTGGACATTTCCATTGTTTGTGTTTCCATTATCCACACTTAAAGCATTGAATCTTGGATGAGTTGCTATCTTGACCCTTGTATTCCTTACTTTGATCCTTCTTGGCTTTGACCTATTCATCATCCTTCTCTATCTTCTTGTCATGGTTGCTATCCTTGTCTTCAAATTTGCACTTAGATCCCTTCTCAGAGTTGGATCTCTTGTCCTTTTCCTTGAAATTTTATTACTTTTGTCTTCGAATCCACTTATTTTTTTTTCTACCTTGAATGTTGAATGATAAGCCTCATTAAAAGTTTGTGGCTCATAAAAGATAACTTCTACTAATATGCCATTTTGAGACCTCCTAAAAATATTGAAGTTTGTTCATACTCCTCCTCATTCACCTTAACTTGATGGAATAAATCACAAAATTCAATGTAGAATACTTTGACATCTTTGTCACCTTGCCTTAGTAATTTCAACTTCATGATAGTCTCCTATCTTGGACAAGATTGTTTAAATTTTCCTCTCAACCTATATTTCATTAGATTCTAATCTTTAATGGGTTGACCATTTTGTCTTTCATAACCTTGAGATTCCTTTTCCCACCAAATAGATGTCATTCCTTATAATCTAGATTTAGTAATAGGTATCCTTAAGAAATTTGGTATCTTCCAACTCAAAGTGATTGTCAAGTACCTTCCACCAACTTGAAAAAGCATTGGTGTCATCTACACCATTGAAATTCTTCAACTCAATGTATGGAAGTCTAGCAACATTTTTGAACAATCTAACAAGCCTTGCCTCATCTTCCTCATCTAGCTTGTTAGGAGAAGAAGTAGTTGCCACTAGTGGATCCCTCAAAATTCTCATACGAGGAATAGGATTTTCTCCATTTAAAAGTCTTGGTTAATATATTACTACACTCATATAGCTAAATTATCTTTCCTCATCATCTACTCCGTCTCTACTAGGCTATGAAACTTCTTCATCTAAATGTAAATGCTCATCACCTCTATGTGTTTGAATATAACTAAGACCTACATTCTTGTCTACCTTTACACTCATTTCATTCAATCAAGCAACCATTAGTTGGAAGGCAAACTTCATGCTATCTATGTCTATATTTAGGGCTTTCACCTGTTGCTTCTTACGCACCATTTAAACTTAACAAAATTCTCAAACAAGTTTAAGTAATAATCAATCAAAAGCTCTAATACTAATAATTAGTTGGAGTAAGTTCACTCCAATATTAAATTCACCTTCCAAATACTAAATCTAGATATTATGAAAAGATAATTAATATGCTAGAAAAATAAGAAAACTAGCTATCTTTAATTATTCAAAGATAAAATTACAACAGGGTTTCAAAACTCTTAAAACATCAAAACAAAACCTCTCTCACATTCAAATGATGCTACAAAACATGAGGCTCTACAACTATACAATGGTTGTTCTCAATGTAAGAAACAAATAATAGATAATCTTTTCCAAAACCTAGGATTGAGATCTCAACTTAAAAGATACAAGAGACACCAAACCAATACTCACTTAAATGATCACTTAAATGAGCAAGAGCTACAAACATACTAATGCACTCTTCATATGTGCTCTCTTGACATCTCATAACATCTCACTTACATCTCTTGATGACATCTCATGATCTCTCATGGTGGAACATGCATGAAACACAATTCATATTTATTAACCAAATAAGACAAAAATTCTAGGAAATCTTCCTTAAGCACAAATTAAAGATCCTTTACCATTTTCATATTTTTCTCCTATGTTTCAACTATTTCCATACTTGGAATGACAATTTTAGAAGTCTTCTGATGAGTCATTGTTAGTTGACTACATCAACAAGATCCCGTTGATGTGTGGCTTGCTGTGTTGACACATATGCATCGATGCAATGTGTGTTTTTTAACCTATAAATACACATGATTTAATTGTGTATTGGACATTCTTTTTTCAATAGAGTAGCCGAGCCCTTATAGTTTTATTCCGTAGTCTTAGAGAATAATCAGTGAGTGCCCACAGTGTGGATCTGAGTTAGTTGTATGACGTCTTATTCGAGTGGCAATGTACCTAGACAGATTCCATGAATGATAATAATATCAAGATTGATTCTTATTCATTGCAGCACTTTGAATTAAATTAAATTTACTTTCTATGTAATTTTACTTTACATATACTTAATTAATATTTACATTTTCATACATGTTAATGAATTGGTGGAATGAGTGTGACCAGTTTTGAGCATAAACACATATTCCCTTGGTAATTCTAGTAGCATAACTCTAGGTAATCCCAGTAATAGATATGTGGGTTCATGACATGTATAGAAAGTTGGGAATGGACACTCATGACTTGTAGGCTAGTTTAGACTTTACCTTTCTATTGTTAATTAGGTTAAATGATTAATTTTTCTATTATCGTTAGGAGTAGCACAAAGTCGAAATAACATAAACAATCATATGCCTTGCTTTGGACTAGATCATATGTGATAAAGCTACCACTAGTTCAAGTGGGAAGATAACAAACTACGATCAATGCTTAACGATTTAGATGTACAACTAATCCCATCCATGGAATTCAATTGGATTGTGCATGAACACTTGTGAGTCGTATGGTTGGGCGTAGAGGGTACGCACCACTCATCATTTTCCTATTAGCTCGGGTCATCTCTAACCTTTCTAGGATGTCTTATTGTTAAACTAACAATTATGGGGAGATGTCTCATTCCTAGTTAAGATGTCTCCTATTGTAGTTGAGGTGTCTCAGCCCAACTTGAGACATCTTAGCAACTTGTGAGATGTCTCATATTGAAATAGGACATCTTCTTGCCAGTGAGATGTCTCATTTGAGATGTCTACAAAAATATAAAATACATCTCCTAACATCTAAGATGTTTCTCTTGAGAGCTCAGATCACAGGCAAGATGACTTCATGACCTCCAAGATATCTTCATAAAGCGAAAAACTTGCAAAAACACACATGTAGGAAAGAGGAAAAGGAAATTGGAAGAGGTGTACCTACATTAGGCTCATAGTAATAGCTTCAGAAAATCTACAAATCCCCTTGATGTTGCACTCTTTTCATTCCTACTTAGTTTTTCTTCCTTTCATCCAAACATAATGATAACAAGTCTATTTTAGTTTTATTGTGATAAGAATACCATTATGTGCATGGTAAGAAGCTTCTTATTATTGGAAATGAGTGGATGGATGATGTGGTCTTACTATATATACAATTAGTTCTTTAATGATTTGATAATATATTATAAAATTCTTATTATTTTAATTGCATCTTGCTTATTTCTTAATACTTTATTAGAAAAATCAAAAATATATATACACATCAAAAAATGATAAAATTGTAAAAATAATCAAAGATATACAAGAATAGAAAAAACATATAAAGAATCTTGAAAGATATTAAAGAATGGAAAAAATGATAATGTGAAAAATATTAAAGAATAGAAAAGATATTAAAGAATGAAGAAAATACTAAAATTAAAAAATTATGAAAAAAATCATAAACTATAAAATTGTAGAATAAAAAAGGTTAAAATGCACTTATCAATTCTTGTTTCATGATAGGGTACATCCCCTCACCACCAAACTCATGAAAGAGCATTCAAAAAATCAACCATGCATCCCTAGGATCATACACTATAGGTCTCTTATTTATCATCCTTAGTGATTTGTGTTTTCATTTATTGTTCCATGTGACATTGATGATAATCAAGTTTTGATCATTTGGAGACATATATCTTGTTGGACTAGATGATATTCTTATTTTAGAGGGCCCATATATATTTTCTTATTTATTCTCAATTTTAGATTTTAAGTCTCATGTTTGTTACTTGTTTTTAATGTATGGTTATGGTTTAGGATATCCTTTTGTAGGTTCTTTATTTAGGTCATTTTCTTGGGGTAGGATATGATAAGTGGGTTTGATGTTTTCATGCATGTTTTGGATAGTTTTATTTTTTATTTCTTAATCACTAGGTGTCTTTTAGTTTAGTAGCTATTATTTCTTTTTGTATACACAATTTTTTTTTTCAAATTTGTTGTGGGCCAATATAAGGATTGTGTTAGCATTCTAAACTGTCAATCCATAATTGCACCATTCATCATTGTAAGTAGTGCATGGAATTCTTTATGTCTATATGTCTCCTTGCTCATCTTCCTTGGAAATTTCCAAGGACAAATCTCTCATTCCTATCTTAGCATCAATTATGTTAATCATGCTCTCCTCATAATGATAGGAAAGTTCTCCTTATCATTCTACATATCAATCATAAGAAAATCTATTAGATAAGACCAACCATTAATGGTAGTCACTACCTCTTCTATTTGTCCCAAAGAAATGATGATTGATTAGTCTATAAGCTCTAGTCTTATGTTATACTCCTTTAATGGCAATAGTATCCATGCCTTGTATTTTTCTTGAGATATCACATCGACTTCAAAACCTAAGTCTAGTAGAGCTTTACATGTTGAATTTTCAACAAATTACAAATAAATTAGAGGGATTCTAGAATTTATTCTTTTCTTAGGAAGAGTTCCTTCTTTTATTCAATCTGATACTATAAGAGTTAACATGATAGTTGTAAGCTTTTAATTTAATTGTTATCAAATCATGGTGGTTGTAGGAGGATCTATTGTAAGAGGAATAGTGATGAGTGGCGAGATACCCCTACATTCAACCATATGAATATGAGCGTTTTCACACGCGATCCGGTCGAACTCCGTAGACAGACTAGTTGTGGCGCCTAGACAGTTATCCTTAGGTTGCAGTTTGCTGTCTTCCCACCTAGACTAGTATTATATTTGTCACGTATGGTTTAGTCCAGAGTGAGCTGTATGATGTGTTCCTAATCTAACCACTACTCCTAATGGTAATGAAAAGTAATATTAACTAAGCTAAGCTAGGAGGGAAAGTGTAAGAGAATCTAATCTAGCCTAAGTGCAATGAGCATTCGTTCCTTGATCATCCGTACACATCTTGGACTTCATGCATGACTACCACTGGGATTACCAAGCGCAGATCCTAGGTATGCCACTGGGTTACCAAGTAGTCACACTTAAATGCTCGTAATCAAGTCATACTCATTCCGCATTCTAGGAGATAAGGGTAAGAAAGATTAATTATGAAAGTAGTAAATAATAATTAATTAAATAAATAAATAACAAAGTGAATGCTGCAATGATGAAGTAATCTTGATCTTTATTGCCGATCATGTGCATGTCCAAGTACGTCACACTCGAATAAAGGATGCTGTACAATTACATTCACCACACTGCGGGCAGACACGGGAAAAATAATCTATCTCTGGAGGGATCAAACTGCCAGAGTTTCACTAAGAAACTAAACTAGATGCCTAAACAAGGGAGATTCGCTTCTTATTTATAGACATTACGGCGGACTACGATATCGTGTACGTGATATCGCAGGGGAAGATGCGATATCGTGTATGCAATATCACGGGGGATGCGATATCGCGGCGGACGCGATATCGTGTCCCATCATACCCCCACGACTAAATGAAAACTCATCGTCAAGTTACAGTGATTACACAGTGGATAGGTATGGGATTATTGATGGAAAAAGAAATGGGACAATGCTGCAGTGTGGGAAGAAAACACAACACACAAATACTACAACTACAAAAATTTGGAACTCATGTAGTTCCTAGTGGCAGTGGCTCCTCCATGGGTGCTTTCCCTTTGTCATGTGCTCCAGGCCTTAGAATTTGATGGCGTCGAAGTATGGCCTAGAGTTTCTCCTCTTGTAAGGCCTTGAGTGCCTTGGCATGCACGTAAGTTTGTGCTTGTGCCATAGAGGCATCCCAGTCATCCTTCTCTTTTTCTTTCAAACCCTTTTATTATTTGTCAATAGTTTATTAAGTTGCTCGGTTTTGAAAGTTTCTAGCTGGTTCTGAGCAACCTTTGGCCCTGTATTTGAAAGGTTTAATACTTCTAAAATGGCTTGAACAGAGAAATCAATAGTCACACCACAAATGTTAACCATGGTGCCTTCTTCTTTATTGTGCCAAAATTGGTACATTTCCCCTAAGTACTAGGCATCGCTTTCAGAGAGGGTATCTCCTGCTTCTGCCTGCCCGGACTGTACGGTAGGAGGATCTTCTTGATGAATGTTGAATGATTATTCCTCCTATTCTGCATGTTGTCTGGCAAGACCTTGTCTTCCACCTCTTCGAGCTCGTTTGCTTCCACCTTGGGTAGGACCTTCCTGTTGTCCACGTTTTGGGGCCATCTGCAATCACACGGGACCAATCATTAGTAAGGTTGTTACCAATGTTAGGTTATACCTTACTGCTTGCCTTAATAGATTTACTTTATTTCTGTGTGATGTTAATTATTGGAAGAACATGTCCCCAAAAGATTATAGTGTTGATTCCTCTTTGCTTAGGTGGTTTCCAAATTTAATTTTCTGGTATAGCTAAGGGGATGAAATTGTTTTTGACACATTTTATTCTTAATTTTAGAACTAATTACCCTTAAAGATGTCCTTCGAGCGATGATGAATTTCAAAAAATTTATGCACTATTCAGCATGTGGGCCTCCCCCACGACTAAGCTGAACACTCCAGGTTCTAGTAGGTTCAAACGGAATGAAAATCAGAGTACCAGTGAGCGAGTTATGGATATGAAAGCAAGGGACTTGCAATTGTGAGTCGTAGAGAGGAATTGAAAACCTTCCCCTGCATGAACAATTGCAAATGATGTTGATTAGCACAGGGGGGTCATGTATATATATTTTCATTAAAGTTAGGGCACTTAGAGAACGTACTGAATTTTTAATATTTCTTTGAAATTAAACGATGTAAACTAAGGACATCTGGACGATTGTTAAAGGGTTCCAAGGTAATTCAACTAGTTCTAAAGGAACAAAAAATATGATGGTGTGGAATTTATCAATAAGGACCTTGGATGGTAGAGTAAAAGGCTATGTGATGGTAATAAGGGAAAGAAAATTGTTGGCAATATGCTAAGGATAAGAAATGGTGTGTGTGAGCTGTGTCATAAGCGAAGATTACAAAAGATTACACAAGTGGGTCCTCCCCAAAGCAGGTTCCAACCTATAATGCCCTTGTGTAACCACACTTAAAGTGTCTGTGGGCACTAGAAGGGTTAGATATAATCTGAACTAATTTCACAAAACACACACATGTAAATATCACCGAAATGAGGTGAGAATTCTATGCTATATGGGACACAAGCTACAATTACACGAATAGTGAGATGAGACAAACCTTAGAAAGGGATCGTAGAGATTGGGACATGAGGTAACTGACCTAGGGTACAGTGAATCCTGTGTGAAAAGCATGATTAACATGTCATTACAAGATCAAGACCAAGTCTGTTCCTCTGATAGTGACATTGCATTGTTTCATCCCATGATGAGCAACTATGAGAGTACCATAATAACAAGGCGTACGATCACTTGGCGTTCTATTCAAGGAAGGAGTGACTTTTGTTTTATGGCACTTTGTTTTTCTTTTTCTTTTTTCTTTCTCTTCTTTTTTTTTCTTTTCGAACACTGAATCTAGAGAAGCTGCCAACCTTCAGGCATGGATGCATGTCTTTCCAGTGGGATCCCCTAGAACAGCCTTTGATTTTGGAGTGCCCTTTTGATTACTCTTACTCCCATTTTTCATTAGATCTACAAGGATCTTAGTACGACCATGTTGCATGATAACATCCATAGTTGTCACCAAAGGGAATCCGCAAGTCCCCTTGATGTCACACCCTAATCATTCCCTCTTGGTCTATCCTTCTTCATTCTAGGTACAATGAACACAAGATTAATTTTAAGTTCTAAAAATGTCAAGAATATCACTATACCCTCAGACAAAACCTCTTATTTGTAGAATGGATGAGTAAGTGTAATGGGCTCACTGTCCAAATAATTGATCACTCATGACTTAATAACATAGAACACACCTCAACCAACGATCCACATGAGTTTTTATTCATAGACGAGATTACTTACAAAAACGTGAAAAGACAAAAATACAAAAAGATAAAAAAAAAGTTGAAAAATGAAAAATTAGAAAACAAAAAGTGAAAAATTAAAGAAAAATGAAAAATATTTATTAATCCTGCTTGTTATTAAAATGGGGGGTATCCCCCATAACTAAGCGGTTGTGGATGGCAAGGATTAATAAATGAAGGATGAGGATCCTTGCATGTTGGAAGTATTGGGGCTTGGCCATACTTACCCCATTGGGGTTCACACACTTGATTATAGTAAGCATAGTGGGGC
>MNCI01012868.1:0-75527 GCA_015680685.1 Gnetum montanum
TCTTCTTTACAAAGCTCTTCTCCCAAGACTCAAAGTGTCTCCAAATGATGTGAGAAGTGATTCCTCCTTTTTTTTTCTACTTGACCCTTGAAGCCTTTTTATAGGGTTCAAAGGTAGGTAGGGAAGTTACATTTAAAGATATCTCAAAAATATCTCACCTAACTTTTCTCCCAAGTAATTGGACTATCCAATTAGAAAATTACTTGCCCAACAAGCCAGGAGATTTCTTGTCCAACAAGTTAGGTAAGTTACAACAATTTTGGATGGTTACAACCACCAAAGAGATAAAAAAGGCTATAATTTAGTTATATGAATAAAAGGGATAATAGCCAAATGTCTCCTTTCATATAAATATCTTGTAATTATTCTGTTATTTTCCTTTTAAATCATAAAAATATTTTATTTCATGTAGTGATAGGGTAGTAACCATGGATTTGATGCATGGGCTAATGTGTAAATATATGTATATTGCATAAGTGGAGATGTAATTCATATGTTAATTTGTAGTATTCCTAATGTGATCTAATTTAATTTTATTGGGTAATTACTTGTAAGTCTTACTTAGCAAAATATTTGGTTAAAGATTAGAACTTAATTTAGCCTAATTTAATTTAAATTCCTAAGTGTCACTGAGCTATAATGATTTTATAAAAATCCAATATAATGTTCCCCTTTTGGAAGTAGCGGTGGTTAATTTTATCTTGCATACAATAATGAAAATTCGGAATACCAGAAATACGAGCTCGAAGGCAAAGCCACCGATCCTGCAACTGATTCTTTGATTGAAGACGTTCCAGCAACTGCCTTCACGGGAGAAGACTCTGCCGCCGTATTAGGAAACATCACCGTGTGTTCCGTCTGGATCAGCAACTGTCGTAACCTCAGCCTCTAGAAAATGCCTGCAATTTTTGATATTACGGTTTGAAAATTTTGGCTCTGCACTTTCGGTTGTCCTTCCGTCGCGGTGGCCTGCGTTCAGATCGGCAAGCAAAAAGACAACGATTTCAACAGCAAAGGCCAGATTGTTTTGATGCCCGTGGCAGATGCAACAATATCAGCAGCAACAATGGTGGTCGTGAATGGTTCTTGGTGCTAAGGGTTTCCCCAGCGCTTGTTTTAAATTTCCATCAGTTGGAGCCGTAAAACTGTTGAACAATCGGCATACTGCACGGTCATTTCAGGTTTTCAACCAGGGATAGGGATTTCAGCTTACGATAGCTTTTGATTCAACATCTCCATGATCGCACGCATTTTTTTTCTCTTCCGATGCTGAGCTGAATAACTAATAATTTTTGGGACAAACTGCTCATTTTCTTTTTTGCAAATGTAAGTGCAGATGCGGTTTTAGTTGCCCCTTTTTTGCCTGAGTATGCAAGTTCTCCGCCGTCTCTGTTTTCTTCATGTGCGCTTGCCTTCGGATCTGATTCTTGTGTCGAATTTTTCACATTATTCAAGTTTGAAGACTGCATGTGCTCCGTTCCTGCTCCAGCGGTGGCCATTATTTTTCTTTGTTTTTCTTGATCGCATTTTTCTTGCCTCCTTCAGGTGCAGGGCTTTACCGCTAATACGATGGCCAATCCAATCCTCTGATAATCTAACCCTTTAATAATCCGATTTTTGAATAATCTGATAATGTATTGTCCATGATTGTCAACATTAATAGGGAGTATTTCCTTTAATAGCAAAGAATCCCATCCTTAGTCTTTTTTATTTTAATTCCAATTTTTATAACTTAATAACCAAACACTTCAACATATTGGCTTGCCTGCTGTCAACTCACTATATTAAACTTCAATTTCATGACTAGGAATTGTGCTATATTTGAACAAAATATTCCAATTGTTCCATGTAATGGCTAAATGTGCCAACAAAAACATCCAAGAACCCAAGAGAATGGCCAACACAAAAGCATCAAGTTCCCTTGAAGTCACACCCTTTGCAATCCTTGAGTCCTTCCTTAGTTTGAGAAATGCCCAGTCACTGATTCGTTAAAGTTCTTATTATAAGGGGACTATAGATTTCCAAGTTGAGAGAGATCATAAAAATTGGTGGATGGATGGATGGATGAAGTGAACTCATTGCCTGCCATATCAAAAGAAACATACCTTAGTATCAACATTGTGACTTAAAGGTAAAAACCAAACATTAGCAATTAATATGAAAAATAGTTCATACCATTGTTTTGAACACTTATTGGATGAAGAACTTACAGGATGGATCACACACACACAAACACATAAAAAATGGAAAAGTATAATGATGTTGTAAAACAAAAACAAGAAAAGTTAAAGAAATTTGTAAAACAAAAACCTGTAAGACAAAAATGTGTAAAACAAAAATGTGTAAAACAAAAACGTAAAAAGAACTGAGGGCCCCATATGATTAGCATAGGTGGCCATCTTCCCCATGACTATGTGGAAAGGAAGAGATCCGAAATAATGAGCGGCTATTTGAATTTCTAAGAAGTGTCCAACTTCTCCCAATTGATGATCTTAAACTAAGGGGTGGAAGTTGGCAACGCTCATATTCCAATGTATATATGCTTTCATTATGGGCATGGGTTTTCTCAGCTTGTTCCATGCATATTTGGTTACTCCTTTGAGTAGCTATCAACCATGGGGTGTCTACTACTTCTTGTGTGGTTGCTACATACAAGCATCTTTGTTTCAAAGTTTCAAGAGCACACCTATTACATGGAGGCATTTCCTCTATGTCATCACCTAATGAATCACTATATGTGATGCATGGAACTTTCCTCTTCTCGATCTTTCTGTAAATATTTATCTTGGAAATTTCTAAGGAAAGATCGTGAATCCTAAGGCATGTGTCTACTATGATTAGCCATGCCCTTCCCATTATAATTGGGAAGTCCCCTTCATTGTTGTTCACTTTAATCACCAGAAAATCAGCGGGGTAGGACCAACCAAACATAGTGGTAATGATGTCCTCCACCAATCCCAAGGGAATGGTGATGGACTGGTCTGCCAGCTCTAGTTGGATGTTTCTCTTCTTAAGTTGTGGTAGGTTCCAGGCATGATACATCTCTTGTGAAATTAAGTTGACTCTGGAACCTAAGTCAAGAAGAGCTCTATGTGGTTCATTTCCAATGACTCGAAGGTAGATTAAGGGACTCCCAAGATCAGTTAGTTTCCTGAGAAGGTGTCCTACCTTGATCCAGTTGGTTACGGTATGCATTAACATAACCATATGCATTAAGTTCTGTTGGACTGAAGGGTGCTCCGAAGTGTTGGATGGTGGAGGAGTGTATATGGACTCAACCACTTGTCGTTGCGAGAGTTTGTCTAGGATTTTGATTCTAAAGAAGGGTCTTATCTTTTTATAGTTTCCCAAACTAGCAGCAAGTTGAATATTTACAGCTCTCGCAGTGTGACATTGCTACGGTTGAGAAGGGAGTTCCCCTTGCATTGTTGGAGTAGGAGGTGTTGTGGGAACTACAAGTGGAAGAGGTGCAGATGGAGTTGGAGGATGGTATGAGTATGAGATGTCTCCCATAGGAGAAGGAGTCCTCCTGAAGTACTCTCGAACTTGGTAGTGACATTAGGGAGTATTGTGATCCATAGAGTCACCTGGAGAAATCGGCTGCTGCACATAATAACTATAAGGATTGGGCTACCAGTAAGGGTATTGTTGTGTTGGCGATGGCATCCCCCATGACTGTGGGTATTGCCACTGCTAATGTTGTCCGATGGGCTGTGGTGGAGTTCCACTTGGATAATACGTTAGTGGTTGGTGGAACTGCCTTGGGTTATCTTATTGATAAGGTAACCTTCGGGGTGTTTGCCGTTGGTTAAGTCTTGGATTTAGTGCATACACCCCAGACTCCTATAGATGTGAGATAATTGGACAACATCTCTTAGGATGGTCATAGTGGCAAATCTCACATCCACCATCATCGTCTGTGTCATAGTCCATAGCCTCATCAGAGATAATGATTTTCCCCTTACCCTTGTTATGTGTAGGGCTTGAATCTCTCCACTTTGTCTTACCTTTGTCACTACTTCGTTCCTCCCTAGACTCCTCTACAATTTTCAAGATGCTTTCAAGTCTGGAGTTTAAAGAATCCCACAATTGGTCCATCTTAGCTGATACTTCAATTGTTAATTTTTGGATCGGCAAGGTTTTCTGGTTCACCAACTCTTCGAGTGGTGACTCATCCTCCTCATCACAAAATTTCACTCCCTTCTTTCGAAGGGAGGGATCGCGGTTATATTCTTCTGTACTTTCCCTTTTGCGTAGCTCACCTTCTTCTTTTGCTACTTGTTCCAACAAGCCATGTACTTCATGGGCTCTAAGTTGTGAGAGTCTCCCTTGGGCATAAGTCCCAAGGGTTCTTCTAGTTTCATGCCTTAGCCCATCCACGATGTGGCGAAGTTGATCCCTCTGAGCATACCCATGGCCTGAGCAATGATGTAACGATGTGTAGTAGCGGGCCATAGCAGCATCCAATGGTTTATGAGTACCTTGCTTCCAACCTTGGATCTGCTTATNGATGTGTAGTAGCGGGCCATAGTAGAATCCAATGGTTTATGAGTACCTTGCTTCCAACCTTGGATCTGCTTATGCAAATTAGACACTCTGGAGTACGTTTGATACTTATCGTTGAATAGTTCTAGCATCGTACTCCACTTCCTAATGGTTTCTAGTTCTAAGGATTGGTACTAGCGCTCTACTTCTTTGGTGAGTGTCCTTGGAAACAACTTAAGTTTTTTTCACTCANTGGTACCAGCGCTCTACTTCTTTGGTGAGTGTCCTTGGAAACAACTTAAGTTTTTTTCACTCATTTTCTATATTTTGCAAGGCACAGGCATCGTGTAATGCCTATAAATGATTTTGTGGATCAGTTTTGTATCCCCCTTCAAATCGTGGGATATTGTTCATGTTTAAACATTTGATCTGACTATCTTTTAAATGCCTTGTGGGAATCCTAACTGCCTCCATTATGTTAAGAATACTTCGGGTTGCGAGTAGGGGCTCATCATGATCATCTCTTTCATGATGCCTGTGATGTCTGCGTTGTTCCCTACTCTCCCTGCGTTCTTGCCCTTGTCCTCTCTCTCAACTTTCCCATCGAGGTCTTTCATTTTTTCTACCTTTATCCTCTCCATTGTGTTCATTATGGTTGCACCCATATGTGGAAGGAGAGGGTAAGTGATGTGAAGAAGGGGAACCATCACCATGATGATGTTTCTTGCCTTCTCTTTGGCTGCTATGGCCCCGATTGTGGTGATGATCTAAGTGCCCGTCCTTAGCATGAGTGGTTTTTCCCTTTGTGAATAGTTGGTGTTCATGGGCATCAAAACCATTATTATGTATCGTTGATTGTAGGTTCTGATACCCAACCTCCTCATCATCGTTAGGAGGGGAAACATCATTTGCTAAAGAACCTATTATAAGGGGTTCCTCATCTCCTATTTCACTAAGGATGTGCAGACCTTTGCCCTTCAGCAGTGTATGTTGACTCTCCTGCCTAGCATCCCTCATATGTTGTGCTTCTGTGGGATGATAATCCCTCATATCAAAATTATCCACAACGTATTCAGCGTATAATTCTGTCATGCTAATCTGTGCCAAGGCACAGAGAAGCATGTTTGGAATAACACGATATGGGGGTAACACAATGTTACCTTGCAAATCTCTCCATCGCAGCTATTCATCTTGATGGAGGATAAAGGTGAAGTCTGGAATATACTCATCGGGATGAGTATAAACTATCTTGTATTATTTAGGACTTGGCTGATTTTGGTTATGTGTTTTATGTTGTTGACTATCTCGTGTATGGTCCTTAGGTGGTGAATTGCTCTTATGAGAAGAAGACATTGTTATTGGTGTGCTATTTCACCATTATATAAATTTTTCTTTTGATTAACTTGAAGGTTCGTTAAGGCTCACAACAATGAGAATGATATCCTTATGTTCTATATGGCACACAAATACTTAGTCCCCGGCAACGGCGCCAATGATGAGTGGTGAGGTACCCCTACACTCAACCATACAAAATGAGCATAGCATGCGTGATTTAGTCAAAATCCATAGACTAAGTGCCTACATGTCCCATGGAACACTTGGGGTTAATCATTCATTGTCTTCCCAGACTTACTTGTAGTTGTCACGGTGTATGGTTAAGTAAGTCCGAGGTATATGACTTTTATAGTCTTTTATGTTTTCCTCCTATGCTATCAAGGTAAAGGGTTGAGAAAGAAACTAACTCTAACTAATGACTAAGTCTAAATTAACTAGCATTAGCATCCGTTCCCACTTACCATACACACCCTGAACTATGCAACCACGGTTACTAAATGCTAATCATTACTGGGATCACCACGTGTAACGCACGTGCTCGAAGTGGTTGTACTGAGGCACCTAACTAGCCTAAACGTAATGAGCATCCATTCTTTGACTAACCATATACATCCTTATATGATCATAATCAAGTTGTAGTCATTCCACATTCTAGGAGTTGAGGGTGAGAGAATCTAATCACGATGAGCAGCCGATTCCTTGATTAGCCATACACATTCGTAAATGTCGTAATGAAGTTGTACTCATGCCGCGCTACTGTAGGGTAATAAATAATATGTAAGAAATAAAAAGTAATAAATCCTATTCCATGCACTACAAGGTTTATCTACAAAGCTCATCTTTATTGTCGTACACAACTTGCGTTCAGGTACAATGTTTCTCGAATAAAGATTCGTTCACTTGGGGACTCCTACTGTGGGCATATGGAAAATATTCTATCTCTAGAGTGATCAATCTGCCAGATTTTTCCTACTTCTAGCCTAGAATGGTAAATAAGGGGAGTGCCACCTCTTATTTATAGATATTATGGTGGGCCACGATATCACGTACACGATATCGCAGGGGATGACGCGATATCGCGGTGGTCCCGATATCGCGTACACGATATCGTGGCCTGTGCAAATTGCATCTCATCAATATCTTTAATATTCAAAAAGAATATAATAATGTATAGTTCATCATGTATGCAGCCAAAGTTAGTATCTAATAAATTCAATTTAAATGCCACACCACAAACCTTGATAAATTCAATTACACCAAGTAATGGCAAATACCAAAAAAATTTCTAATAAGTGCTAATCTAGGGTTAGCATCCTACAAATAAAGTAACCACATAACAAAAATGATTTTGGACTTATAGAATTTAGCAAGCAAGGAGATAGAAACTTACCTTTACTTACCTTGCTTGCAATAGAGAGCATGAAGATTAATAAAATTTGAGATGAGGTCCTTTATCATGAAGCACCTCTTTACCTTTTGGTTCTCTTTCATTAGATCTTTCATGTGATGATTCTATTTGTTCATATTCTTTATGAATAAATCCTTGATCACTTATTTCATCATCTATTTCTTTGAGGAAATTTTCAATTCTCAACTTCTCGTCATTTTTAGCTACTATTTGCAACAATTCTTTACGAAAATCCTTTTGACAAGACCAAGTATCACTCTTATTTTTATTATCATGAAAAGAATCAAGATTTTGATTACTACCATAATTTTTATGGATGATTAAAGTATTTTTTTTCATGAATGAGGTTATGAAACCTAGTTGTTCTTGCTTTTGAGCTATAGAACCTTCTTGTGAGACTTTCTCTAAATATTCGTTCTTAGGTAGCTCATAAGTCTTTCTTTGTTGAAGGCTTCTACAATCCTTAATCATGGTAGTTAGTTGATGAACCTCAGCTTTATTGTTTGAGATCTCTCTTTTTAACTTAGTGTGAATTGCATCAAGTTTTCTATTCAAAAATTTCTTTACTTTTTTAATTAAGTAATGAAGGATGAGAATCTCTTCTTGTAATTCACTATACCTTTCATCATTTTTACTTGTATTTAATTAGTGACTGGAGGTGAATCTTCCTCCATTAGAGCCATGCATATGAGTTGAGAATCTTTGGTAGATCATCTACTTCCTCTTCACTTTGCCCATCATCATCCCAACTTATGTAGAAGTTGGTCATTTTCAATTTTTCATCACTGAATATGTTCTTTTGCTCCATCCTACTATTGCTATGACATTCAAAGGCCATATGATCTCTTCCATCACAAATCCAACATTCTATAGAAGAGAAATCAATGTTACAACTTAAAAAGTTTCTACCTCTTTTTTTTACCTTTAAATAGATTGGATATTTGTTGATTTAGCACCCTGCTTCTTCTTACTATTAATTTTTGTGGCTTTCTTGAGAGAATGGCAATTTCATCTTTACTTCCCTCATCATGTTCAGTGAGCTCCTTCTCCTTGGAGGCAATCTTTAGAGTGATAGGTTTTTCTTGAGTAGCTCCTTCACTTATGAGGTTTATTTCATAAGAAATGAGAGCACTTTGAAGCTATTCAAATTTTAGAGAAGAGAAATCTTTAATTTCCTTCATGGTTGTGACATTTGCTTTGAACTCTAGCTAAAATGTTTTGATCATTTTAATCATGACATCACTATTGGAAAAATATTTATTGGTTTCTCTACTGGCTACAACAAAACATTTTCTCTAGAGAAGTAATCTTTTATTTTCTCACCTTCTCTCATTTTAAGCTTATCATATTTTCTTTGCAAAACTAGAAATTTAAATTTTTTGATAATAAAGGTTCCTTCATAAGTAGCTTCTAATGTTTTCCAAATTTCTTTTGCCATTTTACAACCTACTACTTTAATAATCAAAAATTTATTCAAAGTGCAATATAAATAATTTTTGGAATTTGAGTCAAACATAAACTTATCTTTCTTCTCTGGTGTCTATTTTTTATAGGTCTTGATGGTTTTGGTGGAGCTTTTGATAGGTAGAGTGTCGTCTTCAAGGATAGACTCCCAAACTTTGAACTCCATAGATTTGAAGAATCCTTGCATCCTAGCTTTCCAATAGGTGAAGTCGAATCCATCAAACATGGGTGGCTTTGTATAAGGTGTCCCCTTCATTATTCACTCTTGAATTTGATGATGAAGAAGAGTGCCAGGCTTTGATACCATATTTGGATTGTTGAACTTAGAAAGGGAGGATGAATAAGTTTCCCAAATTAAAAAAATTCTTTAAGAAAAAGCACACACCAAAATTAATGTGGTTTTCCAACTTGGGTAGTCCATACTTAGAGGGTAGTTCACTAGCATACCTTTAGGCTTTATTGCTCTCAAAATGTGGTTTGAAGGATATCATACCTTGTACAAACTCTAAGCTCCACTCTGAAGTGATTCAATGCCATGAATCCACTCAACCCCGCAAGGTCTCGACAAGCTTAGAATGTGGTTTCTAGGATTACACAACCTTTATAACTTGAGCTCTACTCTGGAGTGTTGTGATGTTACACCAAAATTCAATCCCATATGATCCTAATAAGCTTAAGCAAGATGCCTTCTCACAAGAATTACATTAATCATGCAAGGTAACAAAATAGAACAACAATTATAAGGAATGAATGCAACTAAGTTTGCTAATCCTTGTACTTTGCGGTATAGCTCACTTTAATCAACTACAATTGACAAAAGATTGTATAGTGAGGAACAATAACAAGAGAATTATGATTACAATGATGGCATGATAATGACACTTTAAAGTACATAATGCTCACACATTTTCCAATGGAATGAAGTATTCTTATAGCCGATATGTTTTCAAAATCACCTCAGATTTTATGCAATAGCTATTTGATGGTCACTGGAGATGTCTTCTTTGAGGTTGAGACGTCTTTTTGCATTAGACCTTCATTTAGAAGAGACATCTTCTTTATTGGAAAGATGTCTTTGTAGAGACATCTTCAGGAAGACGTATTTGTCACCAAAAAGATGTTTGCTATTTTTCAAAGACATCTTTGTTTGAGCAACCTTCAATTTGGCTAAGACATTTGCTATTTTTTGGGGATGTCTTTCTAGTTTTTCTTCACTTCAGCCAAGACATCTACTATTTCTTAGAGATGTCTTTCTTTAGTTTTCTTTGCTCTTTAAAATCTTTGTTCCTTGTCCTTACTCTTAAACTTCCACATTTTTCACATGTTCTTGATGATCTTTTGAGTTGTTTTCTCTTACTCCTAAATTTCTTATGAGGTTCTTGTCCATGCCTATTATTAAGTCCTTATCCATAATCTTGTTCTTGCCAAATCTCTATGATGTTCTCATCCATAATCTTGTCCTACAAACACAACACCACACAAAAATAATTTATTCTCCATTTTCCTTAAGGTTTTGACATACCAAAAGGTTAACAAAATTTTCTACAACTCAAACATTGGACAACATTAGCCATATAACATCCAACATGAAAATTAAAATGAAATCAACAACAAGTACTATCACATCAATTGTCTGGTAGTGCTAAGAGGGCATCTGAAGGAGGAAGTGGTAGATCATCATCATTTCCATCACTGCTGGGGAGACTAATGTTGCTTGATGCCTATGACATAATAACATACAATCAATTAGTACAAAATAGGCAAAACTATAATGTAAAAAAAATTCAAAATGAAAATTCAAAGCATAAAATTCATCAAACCTCTAAAGAATTTGGCTCCATGAACTCTCAGGTAAGATGTTGAAGGATAGTCTCCAATTAATGGAGAATATAGTTTTCCTTCATATTGGCCTAGTCAACATCCCCAAAATTAATGCTAGTGAGGATGTTTGTCTTATCCACACCCATCCATGATGGTGGCTTCCATGAGACTATAGCCATAGAGACCTCGTCCATAGCTATAGTGACCTAAGGAGTAGAGGATTTGACTACTGCAAGAGTCCTTCCAAACAACTTATAAGTACTCTTAGCCTGAATTCCTTGAATAAATAGCTCCATCTTAATTTGTTCATTCATATCCTTCTTTAGCCACTTTAAATATACCTCTCGGTTAGCCGTATATTACCTCTTATGATCTTTTTGTGTCGAGACCTACTCTAGGATCTAGGCACTGTAATCCTTCTAGTCTTGGACCTTTCCAAAAATTAAGTCCATTTGCATCTACTGCTCGATGAAATCCTTGGAATAGGCAACCTTGTCATGGATGGTATGCCAATAGTAGACCCATGTGATCTCTTTAGTTTGTAAGTTCTCCAAGTTAAAGGCCTTACGGTCCTCAAGATTCTTGATCCTCTCAGATTACCTTCTAGTTTTATCCCTTAGGGCCAAAACTTGCTTTCATAGGGATTCATTGGACATCTAAAAATCCCATGAAGCTTTTGTGCATGAAACTGCAAGATTAGTGACAATTTTGTATAGCTTCAGGGTGACATTTGGGGTGTCATGAGGAAGCTTATGCAAGGGGTCAAATTCCATGTCTTGGGTTGGATCCCATGCAATTGATGATGCTGAAAAAAAAATCATAAACAAAATATACAACCTAAGATACCCATAACATGAAACATAACTTATAGTAAAATGACAGAGGCATAGTGAAACTTAGTTCTTACCAGTTTCAAGTATAACCTATTGTAGCTGATTGATAATGTCCTTTGCCGTGCCATGCATGAATTCTATCTTGTTTGGGATCTCTACCCATGGCTTCACACAAAACATGGATGTAGAGGCCTTCATTGATGGATCAGGAGCTACAACAAGCATCATTGAATGGTTAGAATGAAAATTGAGCATAAGATCATAGGCCACAATGAGTAGAATTAAGGCATAAGCATACTTGGATCCTCATCCTCATTAGGGATGATGATTGGGGGCTCCTTAGGCAGTGGCTCACTAAACAAGGCATCTAGATCATCCATGTCAATGTTGGCTAATCCTTCAACCTCATGTTACTATGAGAGTGCTTCCTCTGCATGCCTTTGTTCTTTAGCTACAACATCAACCACATACCTTTGCTTCTCAATAATACATTGATGCTCCTCTTCCACATGCCTCTATTCTCTTTTGTAGTGATAGCTTGACCTACTAGCCCTTGTTGCTAATCTATAGCCATAATGTGTTAGAAAATTTAGCACTTGTAGCCATAAGCTATAGATTATAACATATCCAAAACATTAAAATTATAGCTAAACTTATGTGCAACTTCTTGATGTGATTAGTTGAGCTTAAGGAGAATCTTCTTCTTGGTGGGTGGCTATGATGCTAGTGGTGCTTCCTCTTTGGACCATTTCAACTTGGCCTTAGCTATCCCATTAGCCTTGGAATGCAATTGTCAAACCCTCCTAACATTCACTAGAATTGTCAAGGGCTCCACCCTCATGTTGTTAGGGGATTCACATTACTTACCACTAAATCCTTTAGTGGTAATAGACAATGATTCTTCCATGTTCTTTGGTGGATTTTGGGCTCACATAGTTGGATAATGCTTTATCCAAGGCCTAGAGAGTTGGTTTGGGTCCTGGCTTACCTATCATCAATTCCTACTCACAACGAAAAACTCTACAAATATCTTTAGATAAACTACAAAAAATGCATAATGCATGTGGGTTAAAGTAGAGGTACCTGCATAGAGTTTAAGGATTTTCTCCTTGAGGCCTACAGCCAAGGAAGTAGTCTAGTTGAAATGAGTACAATCTATTAAGACCTTCTTGAATATCCATCCTTGTGTAATACTGATTACCTTCTTTTGTAACAATAGTTTAGGAACGGCATAAGATCAGAATATAGGATATGATTCCTTTACTTTTGAATTTGTGAAGCCATGCAAGGCAAGTCCAAAGTGGCCCTTGCTAGTACTAGATCACTCTTCAAATTCCTCACAATGGCCAACCTCCTTCATTGGCTTGGTGGCAACTACCATCCTATTGGTAGGAACATCAAACAAGTTACAGAAGGTTGCATCACTGATGGTAATGGTAATCAGCATGTCTCACATTGTGATGTAGAACACATTAGCTACTACATTAAAGGATTTGATGACATTCAAAATCTCCATGGAAGGGATGGAAGGGCTAGGTACTATGAATACATCAAGTAAACTAGCATGCATGATGTTTTTTTGGATTGAGACACCACAAAAATTTGCATGTTATGACCAATTTTTTTCATGTAGCTATCAACCCATGAATTTCAAGGTAAACATTCATTTTAAATATGAGGATTGTAATCCATGAGGGATAATCTCACATATTCCATAATTTTGGGGTTGAAAAAATGTCTCATAAATGGTCGGGTGTGTGTGTGTGTGTGTTCAAAATTACCTTTTGGAATGTCAAAAATGGCAATTTGTTGGGTTTTATGATGGGTATCTACCTTTCTACATTGGAAACATCTACAAGGGGTAAGTCTCACCTACCCCCAGCATGAAGGAGTGGAGGTTTTCCCCTTAGCATGTAAACTTTCCCTCCCCTAACATGGAAATTACATGCCCCCATCATAGAAGCGACGAAAGCCAAATTTCAACACTCCATGCATTCCTACATTCACCAACCACTTTAACAAGGATGGTAGAAGGCTCAACATGGAAGATTTAGCTCTAGTGTAGCATGTGTACCCTTGTTACTATTTATAGTAAATGAAATGACCATGGGGGAAGGCACTTACTATGTATAGTAACCCCCCAAATTTGGCCACCCATATGACCTCTATGAGCTAGAAATTTTTAGAAAAATTACAACCAATTTGTAGCCATTGTACAACCAAATTATAGCCATTTTACAACACCATTAATGGCCTAATAGCTATAAAAGCTAGCCTCAAACACCATTTATAGGTTTAAGACTTTGGAAATTCCATAACCTTGACATTTGTTCCACTCTCTTGGCTCTTGAATACATTGAGCATATATACATCTTTCAACCAGTAGTTCCACACTCTAGCACATTTGAGGGCACTTGAAAATATTTCCATAAATGCTGCTCCTTGTGTATTCACAATGTGAAACCCTTGTGGCCTTGTGACCTTGTAAACCCCCTTGAGATTTGTGAGTTTTTAGGCTCCACGCTACACCCCTGGGATCTCCAATTCCTAGCATAGAGCAATTGGGTAGCTTAGATTCTTCACACTTCTCAACTCCTGGTAGTGATGAACATTGTAGATTTGGAGTAGTAGCAAAGGAGATTCAATAGCATTGGGAGTAATAGAACATCCGGATTATGGAGAACACATCAGCTTCAATGGATCCTAAACCCCCGCTCAAGTGAACCCCTTTGTTGACCTCTTACACACACTTTGTACACAATCTCTTGACTCTTTTTTATTTTATTCTTTGTAAAATAAAGTTTAGAATTTTGGTTTTTGTTCAAATTAAATTTTTCATTTATTTTTAGTGCATTTATATTACTTCTATTTGCAATCTTACTATTTATCTTGTTCTATCTTGCTCAAAGTCCCTGGTTGATTTGCCAGATTGGCCATGGTACCCTAAATTTCATTTTTTAGAGGTCTTGGGATTCTAGGTTTAGGCTATTGCATTGGATCCATTTATTTTCTAATGATCAATTTTTTGATCGTAATAGTTTTCTTGATGCTAGAAGGAGGGCCTCTACTCGATTTCTATGACTAGAACTATCTTTCCCATAGTTAATGTTGCAAGTTGAAATACTTTTTCCAATTTTTGCAGCCCAAGAACTTCAAAAAATATATGCTACCCCTTCCCTCCTATGGCCAATACTATAGCATGAAAGTTGCAAGTGATTTGTGTGTTGGCTTTTCATAGCAATTGTTGTGAATTTTCTTACCCAAAGCCAGAATTGAAGCCTTTCCCACCTCTTTTTTCTTTTTTACTATCATTTTTTTATTTTCTAGAGTGGGTGGTGTAACCCTTCCAAAAATCATCAAACTTTTGGAAGTCAACTTTCCCCCATCTTTCCAAGTTGAGAAAATTAGTAGCTTGCCAGAACTAGTCTTAGTGAAAAAACACCAACTTTCCACTTTGATTTACATCCTTTTCCCTGTCATCAATGTTGGGTTAGAAGATGTGAGATTTCCATCATCTCACCTCCTTCTTTCTCCCCTACCATACCCAGTGTAGGGGCAGTTAGGGGGCTAGCATGGATAAGGCTTAACACCAAAGTTTCCAGCTTTCTATTTTTGGTAAAAGGGTAAACCCCCATTATCCCCCACTTACTAATTATAGAAAGTGCTTCATTTTTAGCCATTTTTGTTTCCTTTGACCATTTTTCAAATACCAATTATTAGGATTTACTTCTATTTTTGCCTTTTATAGCCTATTTCAAATCATTTTTAATGAAATAGCCATGTCTTTCTGGTAGTCCATCAAGTTGCCCCTCACCTTTACTAGTGAAGGTCCTAGCCAACAAGCCATAAGGGTCTATGATCCCAAAGACCTTGCTATCATTGAATGCAGGAAGTATTTGAGGATTGAGGGGAAAAGTATTTATTTTTTAGCCGTAAATGAAAACCAATGTAACTACATTTATGCCAAAATGTAGGTAGCCATGTTGATTCCATGCTTAGAAGTAGAAGCCAAAAGAGAGTTTGAACTCATCCACTATAATGGTGAGGAGTACATCCCTTCCTGCTATGATAAAATACCTCAAATTGATATCTATGTGAGTATCCTAGCTAAATTAATTGAGATAGAGGAAGAAGATGACAAGCGTATCTTAGAGGAGCAATAGAAAGAGGAGGATAAATTTAGGACAACACTTGAGTCCAAAAACATCATAGGAGGGTTCGTCCAATAAGCAACCCCAAGGCCACTAAGCTTTCCACTCATGCCTTTATTTTCTTCATGGGCATGGCACTGCCATCTTCCACTCTCTCGTAGCTTACCATGATGGATCCCACACCAATCATAGCCATGCATCAAACTCACTCAATGCCATAACCTATGATCTATAATCCATCTATGCTGTTTGCCACATAGTCTTGATTTGTACAATTATTGACAATGGTTTTCACCACCACAAACCCACTAACTACCCATATGGGGTTCACCATGGGACCCCAAGTAACTTAGGGATCACACACCCCCTTTATCCCATTTGTGCCTTAGGTATTAGCACAAATATCCTTTTCCTTGTTTTGTCCATAAGTTATGACCATAACACAACCACTTCTTTCTATCTTGTAATTCATAGTGAAGCCACAAGCCTCACAAAAAATACCACAATTATATGTGCAAACCTTGCAACTAGTAGGGCCATCACAAGGTCTAGATCAAGCCTTCAAGATGATCCAAGACTTGACAGAGGAGTTGAAGAGGCTTGAAGACTCTACTTCACAAATTGTCAAGATTATGGACTTCTACCAGGATGATTCCATTAGTCCTATGGTTCCATCCTTGAACCTTTTTCTTGGTGTCGCTATTCCCTAATTTAGAAAGTATAATGAAGAAGGTAATCCCATTGCTCACCTTATAACCTTCAAATCTGAATGCCTACTCTTGTAGCCATGGCCTCATATCATCATGAGGATTTCCCCCATGTCCTTGACTAGTAAAGCACTTGATTGGTATTGTGCCTTATCTAGAGGATCCATATCCTCTTTCGAGGACTTGATAGTCTACTTTGTCAACCACTGCAAGTATAACTTGAAGCCCAACACCATGGTTAACTAACTCATGAAGTTCAAGCAAGGATTCCTTGGGCTTGTAAATAAGTTCATTCAATGGTGGAATGGATTATTGAATGAAATACCAAAGCCCATTTTCAAGGTCCATATTTTAGCCATATTTAAGGGGATGGTGAACAATTTTATCAAATCAAAAATTTACTATCTTGACTTATGGTCCTTAGCCAACCATTTTCCCAAACCAAGAATATAGAGGATGCTATGAAGGCCAATCATGATTCGGCCTACATAGCATATAAAAGTAAACATACAAAAAGAGACAAAGAGAAGAACAAACAAAATACTATGACCATAGTACCTATGATCAAAGAAGCAAAGACCACAAACTAAGGGCCAAGGGCCAACCCATCCAAGGCCCCCATTAATGACCATAGTAACCAAAAATCAACCTTTGGGACAACTACATCAACAATAACTAGATCCAACTTCAAAAGGAAGGATAGGTCTATTTACACTACCTTACCTCTAAAGTCATTTGAGTTGCTAGATTGACTATTGAAGAGTGGATGCATGTAATACAAATAGATGACCAAAGCTACTCGAAAGAAACATAAGAAACTATGTAAAATAGCCAAAGACCCCTCTAGAATAACAAAGTATGATCCACAACTACCTATCTACTTCAAACTTAACTGCTTCTACCATTATCACCAACTGCTTGGTCATGACATAGAATTCTGCCTCATGCTAAAAGATGACTTGTAGAGGATGATAGATGCTTTCAACCCTATACAGCCACAAAATCTATTTATGTAGGTCTACAAAGACCCATTGAATACTAATGACAGCCCTTACATTATTTTAGTATTCAACATTGATGACGATCGGAAATCCCCAAGATATCCATTCATGATCTAAGGACCGCCTTGTGATGAAAGGGCTTATTTAGCTTCCACTAGCTAAAGATCCCCTTTTGTGATAAGAGTACCATCATGAATTCCTCCAAGGAAATATTTTTTCATTAGGATACCCTAGCCTAAAATAACCCAAGTATTCGTAGCCCAACCAAATGCACAACAACTTTCTATGATTGCTAATGCTATTGCCACTTCCTCATAACTAATGGCTAACAACTAGAAGACCTCAACTAAGTAAAGGAAGAAGCATAAGCAAAAGCCCAAAAATAAGGTTGACAAGCAGATAGAGGCACAAAAGGAATTTGATCCACTAAAGCCCTCTTCCATATCAATTATACCCATGACCTCCTATTTTCAACCCACTTTGATCAACAAGCCACAAGAAGACACCAAAATCCATAACTAGAAGAAGGAGGAAAAATCCCAACAACCACAACTTAAAGCCAAAGTTTGCATTTAGGGGTGCATGGAGGAAGTGAAGTATAATCAAGATGATAAGCCCATGGCCAATGATAGAAAACTCCTTAGTGTGATGGATTAGGTTACATAATCTCTTAAGCAAAAGAATATAAATTTGAGCTTATATGACCTAATCATGACCTCCACCACATATCATGAGACATTAGTCAAAATGTTGATTTCCCTTCCCATTAGTAAGGACATCCCTTCTAATGAGGAAGCCATCAATGTAGTGATGGTTCCTTCCTTGCCAAGGAATGAGAAGTCAACCGCCTTAGTATTTTGTAATAGTAAAATTACGTTAATATCCAAAATGGAAAAGTGACTAGGGCTCCTCTATGCATAACCATATGTGTACAGTAGTTTAAAGTACATTGGGTGCATGTTGATGATGGAGTTGCAACTACATCATCCCATGCACCATTTTTGAATGCTTGGGCCTAACTGAGTAGATACGGCCTACATCGACTGCAGCTCTCAAATCCTTCAATGGATCAAGGATTGCTATGAAGGGGTCTATCTCCTTGGACTTTGTGGTAGGGTAGCAATTCCCCACAACTACCAATTTGTTAGTGCTAGAGGAGACACTAGGGTTCAACCTTATCTTGGGAAGATTATGGTTGGCTTAATTATGGGTTATGTTCTCATGCATCCATCAAGAAATTCACCTTCCTTATGATGGAGGTGAAATCATCATCCACAGTGATAGTTGGTTCCGTTGGTTGTCAACAACATGAACATAGAGTAGGGGTCTATGATGGAGCTTTAGGAGGAAACTCCCAACCATGAAGTCCATCAACCCAAAAGAGAGTAACAACGCAAGGATGACTACAGTAAGTAATGGGATGTGTTATGGGATGAACCCCCTTTTAACATCATTAGTGAAGGTGATGGTGAATACAAACTTGTGCAAAGTTGACCTTACTCATTCCCTAATCTTTCAAAGATTAGGAAGAATCTGCACAAGTGAGGTGCACATTAACCTTTCCATGCCCTTATAACCAAATGCATCAATAACCATGTACCCTAATTTGTTATACCTTTTTAGGTACTTTATTTTACTCTTTATGCATGTATCCTAAGTTTCTACTTTCATTTGCATTTTTACTTATTTATTAGAGCCTTTATTTTTTCTTTACTTTTACTCATGTTATAAACATCAAAAGATCCTTAAAAACTTTAAAATATAATCACAAAACAATATAAGTTTCTTTTTCAACATGGCCCATGATGGCCTTAAATTTGCAAAGATAATCATACAACATGGCTTGCTATGGCCTTAAATTGGCATCATAGTTCACTAAGACTTTAAACTAGTAACATGCCTTGCCATGACCTAAAACTAGCAAAGTAATGACAATGCAACATGGCCTGCCCTGGACTTAAACTAACAAAACAATACAACCTATGCTTGCCATGGCCTAAACTAGAAAATGTATATTTTATTATGTTTTTTATCTAGCCTATTATTACATCAATTAGTCATTTGATTTTATAACCAAAAACATCAAGATAGCCATTGACAACATCTATAGCCACTTACAACATTTACTAGAATAATATATATAGCTAGAAATGAAAAAAAAATTTTAAATTTAAATTATCCACAACATACATAGCCATGACCATAGTGTGTGGAAAAAATGTCAAAAACTAATAACAATGATTTATAACATAGTCTTGACTAACATTAGCCATCAAGATGAAAATAAAAGTAATGTAGCCAACAAGTTGAAAATGAGTAAATGGAGGATGATAAGGGGAATTTGGAGAAGGATGTGATGGATCATCTTCACCCTCACCACTGGGGCCACTAATATTTTCTAATGCTTGAAATGCAACAACATAGTGAGTTAGTGACCTATAGCCAAAACCATAACTTAAAACAAAAAACTAAAACATAAAATACATTTAGCCTATGGGGATTTTGGCTCAATAACTTCCAAGGGTAGATGTGGAAGACCTTCCTTGAAATGATGGAGGAGTTGGTCCTCCATCATGTTGACCTAGTCAACATCCCCAAGATCAATGTTGGAAAGGATGACAGTCCTATCTACATTAGTCCAAGTAGGTGGCTCTTGAGTAACAATAGCTATAGAAGTCATGTTTGTAGAAGTGGTAATTTGAGAAGTAGGGGATTTCTCCATTGTGAAATTACTCTTGTAAAGTTGATAAGAACTCTCTACCTTAATCCCTTTGATAAAAAACTCTCTCTTTCACCATTCAATTGACTCCTCATTTGAGGCACTTGAGATAGGCCTCGCAATTTGCCTTGTATTATCACTTGTGGGTCTATTTTTGCTTACCTCACTCTAGGACCCAAGCACAATGATCTTTCCAATCCTTGACCTTTTGGGAGATGAGATCCATTTTCATCTATTGTTTTACCATCTCCTATAAAATTGCTACTTTGTCCTGAATGGTAGTGCTAGAATGACTAGCCTTCTTGTCAAAGGGGTTGATGATGTGTAGCATCTACATAGTAGGGATGGAATGGATAGGTGCTAAAAATACATCAAGAAAACTTGCATGCTAAATTTTTACTTGAATGTATCCATGCACATGTTCCCTCATCCACTCATGTGCTGGTATCACCTAACCAAACTTTAGGATGAGGGTATCCTCATGATGTGCTTCTAAAAGTGGTATGGTGACATCAGTAAAGGTGGAAGGTCCTATAAAGTAAAAAACCAAATAGTTGGCATCAACATAGGCATGTCTAAAAACTAGTTAAAGAAATAGAACACTTAGAGTTTTTATAACCATAAAACATTACAAGCTATAGCCTTTATATTTACCTTTCTTCTTCTTCTTTAGTGTGGTATAAGTAGAGGTCCCAGTTGTAAGGGTTTGATTCATGGAGTTATTAGAGTCTATCCACTAGTTGTGTATCATCTCGTCATCCTTACACTTCTTGTATACAAGGTTGAACCATGTAGTGTATGTATCAAAGTCCCTTATTAATTATTGATACAAAAAAGTTCTAATTTGGGGGCCCTTGTTGAATTCATATAGGGTAGTTTGAGCCATTGCTAAGGTTTGATCATTAATGATCAAGCCTTGATCATTGACTTGGTACCTACAAGAAGTTCATAAAACCAATGGGATTAAGAAAAGTAGCCAATAAAGAAAATAAAGCCATAAAAAAACTATAACAACTATGTTTACCCCCTATAGATGATACATGGTGTTGAGTAGCTTTTGGAATAATGTGTGGGCTCTATGTGCCATCATCAAAGTATTGTCAACATTATACTGGCTATACTCTAGCATCAGCCAAATCTTCATAAGGTAGCATGGGATAATTGCATTTGTTGATCCCCTTGCTATCTTAGGAGGTGGATTGTTCGTAATAAACTTAATAATTAGGCCAAATGCCTAAGGCATCACACTAAAGTTTTGTAGGATGTAGGTAAGAAATTCCATTGCACTAGGCCAAAACCACAGTAAAACCTTTCCCAAAGCCATGTTAGGGAGTGGGGTGTTAGCCTTGAGGTGGCCAATATATCATAAATTCCCACCAACTCCATAATAATGAGGATGGGCTTCAAGTAGACCTTGCATGAAGCAAAGCAAAAGTATTATGACCAATTAAAATTTCTTAACAAGTTTGGAAGAAACATCCTAGTCAGAGGTGAAATTAGCCTTTGTAAAAAGCTCTAAGGTGTTTATCTAAGTTGGCTTAAGAAATTCCAAAATGATCATTATTAAAGCCTTTCATAGCCTTCTTCTTCATAGCCAAATCTTCATAGCTATAATTAAGCCTTAGTTTAAACAATGCATAAACATAGAAAAAATCATTAAAACATTAGAAAAAAATATAATAACACTTAAATTTAGGTACTCACAATGAAGATGTCTTCTCTAGAGGATAGATGTCTACTATTTTTGCTAGACATCTTCTTTGCTTCACTTGTACTTTAGCCAAGACATCTTCTACTTCCTATAGACATCTTTTCAATTTTTGGACTTTTCTTCCTGAGGCTTTCTTTTGTTGATTTCACTCATCCCTAATCTTGGGAACTTCTTTCATTTTTTGTAGTCTTTATCTTGTTTTTCCTCCCACTTAAGCTTTTGTAGACTTCACTTTAACATTTCATTGTAGCTCTCATTCCTTGAGTCTTCATTCTTGTCTAGTAGGTTCTTCTGGTCTTCACTTTGACATTTCTTTGTATATGTCATTTCTTAGGCTCTCCTTGTGGTCTCCATGTTCTTATCCTATAAAAATAACAACCACACAAATATCCTTATTCTCCATTTTCCTTAAGCTTTNACAACCACACAAATATCCTTATTCTCCATTTTCCTTAAGCTTTTGACTTGCCAAAAGGTTAACAATTGCAACGTTGGTTGCAAAGGGGGTAAGGTAATTGTAGTGTTGATTGCAAAGGGGGTAAGGTAATTGTAGTGTTGATTGCAAAGGGGGTAAGTTATGTTTATTGTTGGTTGTAAAGGGGGTAAGGTAATTACAATGTTGGTTGCAAAGGGGATAAGGCATGTACAACATTAGTTATAAAGGAGGTAAGGTATGTGCTTGACCTAATATTGCAATGGTAGTACGTTGAGAGTGTCTAATATCCAAGTAGTTGCCAATTTTTCAAAAATTCCTTTCAATGTGTTAGAATTTTATTTAAATTAGTTGTTGGTGTTCAATTTGTTACTACAAGTTTTCTACCATGATTGCTAACATATCGATATAATTTGCAGGTGTGGTAGGCCATTATTTCTAGTGTATTTTTCCATTTATGATAAAATTTGATATACCTAGGACATCAAAATCATGTTGGATGCCATAAATAGTGTAAATGGAATTATCCAACTATGCTAGCTTCACCCAACTACATTGGTGTTCTTGGAACCATGTTGGAATTATTGGAGCAACACTAGCCTTGTGGAGCAATGAAAATCCACCAACTTCAACGCTAAGTGTAGGTGATTCTTGCATAGTTGTGGTTATGACCCATGTAAAACCCATGAAAATGTAAAATTTGGTAGTTCCCAAGTCATTTTTAGCCTTTCCACGCCCAAATATAGACATAACATGACTTTTTCCACCTATGAAGTAAGGCTATAATGACTTATGAGGTATTTTTAGGCCTAAAAGTTCAAGTATGTGAGATTGTAGCTCATGGGCTGGAAACCTTACACTTTACCATAAAAATCCAACCTCGAGTTTAAGGGTGAAGGTTACAATGCCAAAGGATTGTAACATGAATTTCCTTGGTGGTGTTTCATTAGCCACTCCTTATTGATGTTTGGATGGCTAACCCAAGAGACATCGACAAAGAATACAAAACACCACATAGGTCCATCACCAATGTTTTCTCTTCATGCCTGATTCTGTAGTTATTAAACCATGTCAAAATGTACATGTGATAACAAGATAAGGTTATGATGAGGTGATAGAGGTTAAACACCATATTTGATCATAGGGGTTAACAATGAGTTTCAAATGTTGACATCATGGTTAAAGTTATGGTAGTGACATTTCAGCTAAGTGATGTATTCTATGCACTTTATATTTCAAAGTGTTGGCCATTCGGTAATGTTCTTGAGGAGCCAAAAATCCATCCCAAGGTTTGTTTGGTCATTAGGATCCTCCCTTTGCTTGTATGGAGCCATTGATTTATCTTTTGGTCTTCATTGACCTTTTGGCTTCTTGGTGATTGATTTTTTTTCTTCAAGGTAAAACTTTCATTAGGTTTCATTTCCAAGGGTAAATTTGATTTGGATTTATTATTGAATGGGATGTGTTACATTCAATGAAGTTGATGGTGGAGCATGATGATGGAAGGTCACATGGCCATAATGCATCAGTTCTAAACATAGATCATCATTGTTTTTTAAGGTAAAGAAGGTGATGAATCATGTTTTGATTGACTTTGATATCAAATACCCAATATCAGATCCGAAGATGCAATAGCGCATGTTTGATAATATGAGGTATATGCTAGCCTATAAATATAGCACTTGGGCTCATGATTTTCATCTAGTCTTTATCATAGCATAACGAAGTTCTCATAGTTTGTCTTCTCTAGATTTAGAATATTTTTTGAGTGTTCACAGTAGAAGTTTGAGTGTGTATGGATCTCTAGTCGAGTACTAATGTACCTAAGCACAGTAGTGTGATGGGAATAAAAATGAACCCTTTTGATAATCCTTGTAGCACTAAGAATATATTAATGTTTCCTTTAATGCATTTGATATTCATGCACTTTACTTTAATGCATTTTCATTAAGCAATTAATTTTTAATTTTTAATGAACACAAGAACAACCACTTCGAGCATATGTGTAGCACTCGGTAACCTAGAAATGCTTAACGTTTGGTAACCCAATGGTGCTACATGCATTCAGGATGTGTTTGGAGAGTGGAATTTGGTACTTGTGTTGGGCTAGCTAAGCAGTAGATGAATTATATCTTAAATTACTCTACCTCTCATTCTGGTTCTAGGTGATTAAACTTATAAAATATAAAATGATATAAATTGCATACCTTAGTTGTACTTAACCATATACCTATACCTCACAAGTGGAACTGAGAAGACAATGATTGTTTCAATTAGATTTTACTTTCATAAAACTAGTGTACTTAGGAACTTAAGGTCTATAGAGTTTGATTAGATCACACATGAATTCTTGTTATTCATATGGTTGGGCATAGGGGTAGCTTCCCACTTATCATAAGCATTGTTGTTAGGGACATTTTGTTGTTACATGCACTATCTAGGATTTAGTGAAAATTGTTCAAATCATTTTTAGTTATTACATTTTTATTCTCTAACATAAAATGTCTTTTTCTCACAGGAGTGATTCTCTACCTAAGTCTAATGGAGTACATTAACCAGTGCCTTAACAATACCAAGTCATATATGCTCACCCCAATGACTATGTACCAAATTTCACCTTCATTATACACTAGGATGAATAGTTGCAATGGTGTAACATGGAGGGCAACATTGTGTTGCCACTTGATCGATCCATTGCTACAATGCTCCAAAAAATGCTTATATGATGGGGTTTCCAAGGACTTCATGCTAAGTATGTGGTGTAGGATAGTAATTCTAGGGATTATCATTCCACTGAGGCATAATGTCTAAGGGATCAATAGCTAGAACAACATCATGAATCTACGAAGGGAAAAGGATTTAATGATTCCCCATCTCTACTATACCAAAAAGATGGTGGAAAGCCCTTCTTTGGGGGTTTTCCATTTTATGAAATTCCTCTCTTTAACTTTGGTGAATAAAGTTAAAACTAGAACTTGTAGTCCACGATTCACAATCCTAGTTCTGGCAAGAATGGATCCAATGACAAAAAAGGATCTAAAGAGGCAAGTCAGGATAGGGATGCGAAAAAGAAACAAGATCATGATCATGGTCATGGTCATTGAAGAGGTGGTAGAAGGAATCATGATGGTGCTACTCATCCTTCCTCGTTACCTTTGTCATCATCCTCTTCTTCATATATCTTTGATTGTAACCACATGGGGTGTAACCATGATGGAGGTGATTGATGGGATTGAAATGATTGAAGGGACCATCAGACAAGGTACGATCAAGGGCGTAGGCATTCAAGAGAGACATGACACCATGCATGAAGGGGTACTAGAGGGCATCATAAGCACCAAAATCAAGGACTTGATGAGCCTTTCCTTACTACCTAAAGTATGCTAATCATCGTAGAGGTAGTATGAATTCAAACATGACATGTAAAAGATAGTTGGATCAAGAGGCCAGATATGAACAATATCCGTAGGTTTGAAGGGGGATATAACTCAAATCTATAGAACCATCTTCAAGCTTTCAAGATGCATGTGCCTTGAAAAATACAGAGAATGAGTGTCAAAAACTTAATTTGTTCCCAAGGACACTCATTAAAGAAGTAGAAAATTAGTACTAGTCCTTAGAACCGAAATCTATCAGACAATGGAGTACAATACTTGAATTGTTCAATGATAAATATCAAACATACTTTAAAGTGTTTAACTTGAGAAGGTAAATCCAAGGATGGAAGAAAGGAACACATAAACCCTTAGATACTATCATTGGTAGATACTATTTATTAATGCACAAATGTCTTGGCCATGGTTATTCTCAATTGGATCAACTCAATCACATTGTAGATGGGCTTCAATTTGAAACAAGGAGAACCCTTGGTGTCTATCCCCAAGGGTGACTATCAGAATTAAGCATCCATCATATCTAAAGATTGATTAAGTAGGTAGTTAAAGAGGAAGGTGAATTACGAAAATGAGAAAGTGTAGAAGAGTATAATTACAATGCTTCTATTCACAATCGAGAGGTTGGATTTTGTGATAGTGAGAAAGAATCAGCACTTGATGAGGTGGTGAATAGAAAAAAATTGCAGCTTCAAAAATTTTAATCTAAAATTATGATCAAGGTTGATTAATATGGAACTCCATGGATTGCAAATTTCNAAAATTTGCAGCTTCAAAAATTTTAATCTAAAATTATGATCAAGGTTGATTAATATGGAACTCCATGGATTGCAAATTTCATGCTAGAAAATTTTTGAAGAGTTCAAAGAATGAGGTAGTGATCGTGAGTGTAGGAGGTGCAGGGAAGTTGAACGTGCCGATCAAAGAGGTAAGGGTAAGATTGCTACAATAGAAGATGTTGTGAAAAGAAAATCAAATGATGATGATGGATGTAATGTCTATTAGTATGAAGATCATAAAGGATGTTACCTCATAGTATCATACTTATAGGATTCTAGTGTTTATGCTTTGAATCCACAACTAGCACAAAGGAAAACACCAAGACAATTGCCTTATCCTCAAGGTAATTCTAGGTAGTTCCACTAGAAACAATAGTATTATCCAAGTGGAACTTCACTACAACCATATGACCAGTATCAATAGTGGCAACAACCATAGTCATGGGCACTAGCACGATCAAGGCAATAATACCCTTACCAACAACTTGATTCATATGGGTATTACATTTAATAACCCCTGTGTCTACATGACTTCGCTAGTCACATTTCTACTTTTCAATCTCACTAAAACCTTTATAATTATTATCGAACTCATTATTCACATGAAAGAAGGGATACCACCTCTTGCCCTTATCCTCCTCTTGTTCTAGCACATCTTCCTCCTCCATCTACACAGCTACCACTTTCTCCACCTATGCACGGTGAACTCCTAGCTCAACCACAACAACACAATTCTACTAAGGCCATTAATCTATAACAATTTATCAATTGAGTGGTTTGGATACTTGATCAAAGAAAAGATCTTTCTTCTAACCACATAGTCCATCTAAGCCCTCAAATATACGTATGGTTGAAAATCCTCTTCCTCCATCTTCCTTTGTATCAAATTCCTTTGAGTCCCCTTCAAACCAAACATCATCTAGGATCCATACTGTGATGCTTAGTTACATCATATTTGATTGGATCCATGTTGGCAACCTTCCCAAGAAGTTAGTAGATCCTAGAAGTCCTCTTATTTATTTGCAAATTACTGGGAATGAACCATGCAGAGCTCTTCTTGACTCAAGTTTAGATGTCAAATTAATTTCTCATGAGATGTATACTGCATGAAACCTACCTCCTCTTAAGAAGAGAAATATTAGATTAGAATTGGTAGACCAATCCATCACTATTCCATTGGGATTAGTGGAAGACATTGTTTCCACTATCTATGGGTGGTCTTATCATGCTGATTTCTTAGTGATCAAGGTGGAGAACTGCAAAGGGAACTTCCCAATCATCATGGGAAGGGCATGGCTGGGCATTGTTGATGCAAGAATGGGCATCAGAGATCTTTCCTTGAAAATATCTAAAGAAAATTCCATTGGAAAGATCAATAAGAAGTGAGTTCCATGCATTGCATACAACAATATGGGGTGTAATTATGTGTAGAAACTCTGGATAGTAACAAAAGCATCCATCTCTACATGAAATAAGTGTGCACTAGAAGTTGAGATTCAAAGATGTTTGTATGCAGTAGTCACAAAATAGGAGGGCACCCAGTGGTTGACTACTAATCTTAAAAGTAACACAGTTTGGATGGAACCAATTGAGAGCCTAACATGCACATATATCGCAAGCATGGATAAACTAGATTGAGTTCATCACCAACTCTCTAATGATGCAAATGATGATACATACTGGGGAGTGTTGGAAGTTCCTATAAATTTCAAGTAAGAGCCCCTTGAACTAAAAAATCTAGTGGTTGGTATGGAATATGTGTTTTTGATGAATGAAAAGTTGATCATAACCAATGCAAATCTTACTCCAGAACAAAAAAAAAGATGTTGTTAAACGTGGTTGAAAAATGATCAATAGCCTTTACCTGGACATATCTTGAACTCATAGAGATTGATCCTAGGATATGCTAGCATCACATTTACACTGACCCGACCATGAAGCCAAAGAGATAACCACAAAGGTGATTAAACCTAAAACTAAAGAAAATCATCAAAGAGGAAATTGAATAACTCAAGGTGAGGTTCATTTATCTTATTACAGATAGTGAGTGGATTAGTGCACTCGTTATTATGCCCAAGAAATATGACATGTTGTGGGTTTGCATAAATTTTTAGTTGCTGAATATGGCAATGTTATAGGAACAATTTTCATTGTCATTCATTGATCAAGTGTTAAACATAATTTCTAAGCATTGCTACTATAGTTTTCTCGATGGTTATACTGGCTATAAACAAATCTAGATCACATCAAAGGACCAAGCCAAAATAACATTCACAAGTCCTTGGGGAACTTTTGCATATCATAAGATGTCTTTTGATTTGTGCAATGACTCTACTGCATTTCAAAGCTTGATCCTTAGCATTTTTCAATAGAAGATTGGTAGTAGTATCGAAGTCTTCATGGATGACTTCTCCACCTATGGAGCTAGATTTGAGAAAGCCTTGGACCATCTTGAGTAAGTGTTAAAATGATGTGTTGAAATAAACTTGCAGCTTAATTGGTAGAAAATTCATCTAATGGTTCAATAAGGCATTATATTGGGGCACAAAATATCACAAGCAAGAATTGAGGTCAACCTTGAAAAAATAAGGATAATCCAAGGAATAACCCATCAACTAGAAATTGTCAAAGATGATCAATCATTCCTTGGACACACTGGCTACTACTAGTGATTCATAGAGAATTTCTTTAAGATCAAAAAATCATTGGTTAAGCTAATAAAGAAATATGCTCCACATGTTTAGATTATGGAATGTGAATAATCATTCCAACAATTGAAAGAGAAACTTGTAGAAACTCCAATCCTACAAGCACCTGATAGGTCTAGATCATTTTATGTTATGATAGATGCATTAAATTATGCCTTGGGAGCTATGCTTATGTAAATGGATGATAGGAAATATCCATATTACATCCACTACACTAGTTGAAGCATTATGGGTGCACAATTAAACTACACCATTGTAGAAAAAGAACTGATGGTACTGTTGTTTACTCTAGATAAGCTCAGGCACTATGTGCTTGGATACAAAGTGTTTATGAACATAGATAATAGTTCCATCTACTTCTTGATGAAGAAGCCAATGGTGAGCTCTCGTGTCATATGGTAGCTAGGGATCTTATAAAAATTCAATCTTATGATGTTAGATTGAAAGAACACCAAGAATGTGGTCATTGACCACTTTTCTCGATTATGATGGGACAACAAAGAGGAGAAAAGCCCACTATCTAATATGTTTCTTGAAAAACTTCTCTTTGCTAGAGCTATAACTAAACAATTGCCCAATGAGCCTAAATGATATGATGGCATTCTCACCTATCCTCTTACCCAAGAGATGCCATAAGGGTTGGACCACTAGAAGAAATAATAGTATCTTCACTAGGTAAAATGCATTATGGAGATCAATGGACACCTCTACAAGGTGTGTGCCAATGGCCTAGTTCATTGGTGTATTCTTGATGTTGATTAACTATGCATTCTCCAAGATTCTCATGAAGGTTCTTGTGGAGCTCACTATGCTTGGAGATGCACAATCATTAAAATTCTGATGGCAAGATACTATTGGTCAACAATCTTCAAAGATGCTCATCAATATGTCCACTCTTGTGAATGTTACCAATGAGATGGTGGAATGAATACTAGAATGAAGGAACCTTAATAATGAAATCAACTATTGAAACCCTTCGACATCTGGGGCATTGATTTCATGGGTCCCATCACACCCATGTCAAATGAAAAGATGTACATCATAGTCATTGTTGACTATTATATGAAATGGGTAGATGTAGCAGCCATCACTAACTGTACATCTTCTACTACTTCTTGGTTTGTACAACAAAATGTTCTATATAGGTTTGGTGTGGCACATGCATTAATTTCTGATAATGAAACTTACTTTATAAGCACTACCTTTCATAAGCTGATGCAACGCTTGGTGGTTGAACATAAACTCACAACACCATACCATCCCCAAGCCAATGGTCAAGCTAAGGTTACCAATAGGGAAATCACAAAGATTATAATAAGAACTATCAGCAAATATGGGAAAGACTGGAGCATGAAACTCAACAATGCCCTTTGGGCTTATCACTCAACATGGAAATTGCCTATAGGCTATTCTTCCTATGAGCTCATGTATGAAAAATTACCAATACTTTCTATTCAATCTAAGCTCTGTACACTTTCAATGGCTTGTGACCTTAACCTTGACTTGAGTCTAGCACAAAACGAAAGATTAATAAATCTCAACTTGCTAGACAAAAATTGACTAGTAACCTTGTTATCTAATGAACTACATAAGGCATTTAATAAAAAGCACCATGACCTTAGAATCAAAAAAGTTAAACTTCAATTAGAAAATAAGATTCTCTACTAGAACCTCACACATGTCCTTCAACGAACCAAGTTTTAGACATTATGGAAAGGGCCTTATATCATTTACAAAACTTTTTCTTGTGGGGCCATGATGATCTACAAATGTAAGAGGCTAGACAAGAAACAACTAGTCAACATACAACAAGTCAAACCTTTCCATAAGCATAAGCCAGCAAATACAACAAATGCCTCATTGAATGGACAACCACACTCAGTATTTTGGATCTCCTCCTTTCAACTTAGTCGTTGGGGAGATGGCCACCCATGCTAACTATATAAGCAGCTCCTTAGTTTTTCATCCATTTTGTTTTACACATTTTTGTTTTACAACTTTTTATTTTACACATGCTTTATTTTACATATTCTTGTTTTCATGTTATTAATCTTTTTTTAATTTTTTTTACACCATCGTTAGTACATTTGCTATTTCTTGAATATTTTACACTTTCTTTTATATTTTGTTTTATTTTGGTGCATTTTTCTAACTTGTTGTTACTAAGTGCTAGGCATAGTGGTAATTCATTACTTGATGGTGGTATGTACTATTTAGTTATTTTATTGTAGGTGTCTGGATTGTATCTTTGAATTTTGTTACAAATAATGAGGACATGATTTCTTTTCATGTAATAGGCAATGACTCCACAACATCCACTCATCCACAAACTCTATGGTTTTTCTTATTCTAGAAATGTGTAGCCCCTTTTTTATAATAAAAATATAATGAATTTGTGACTTTGATAGTTTCTAGATTTGGAGAGGATTCAAAGGTTTGAATAGGGTGTGATTTCAAGGGGATTTGGTATTCTTTGTGATTTTCTACTTGGATGCATTTTTTTCATGGATTTCTTACTATTTTGTGTCGACCAATAAAAGGAAGTTGAATAAGTCTGTGCATGGTGTAGTTCTTAAAAAATAAAATAAAATCAAACAAAACAATGGAAATTCAAAGCATACCCCTTAAACAAAATAAATAGGCTACAAGCACTAGTTATGAAACTAGAAAGACAAGTTACCCATGCTTGAAGGTCCCCTCTAACTAAGTCCCTTCGTTGCTTCTTACTTCTCTTTTCTTCTCTAATAAGAAATTGTGGTTGTTTTGTGTAAGCACTCTTATGTCTTAGGATGGTGGACTGGTCTTAGAATGGTGATGCAAAGTTATTGAATGTGGTTGGTCTTGTCCTAGACTAAGGATGGATCTTATTAAGTCATTTAAACATAAAATTCACAAGGACTTCATGTAACCTTAATCAAGAACTTCATTCCACTCTCTCTCTCATCCATCTATGCTTTCCATGTCTCACCTCACTTCTGGTTTCATGTTCTTGTTTGATGTCCTAGTTTGAAGTGTTGAAATTCTTAGGTAGTTTCTTTTGGATTTTTGTACTTAACCTTCCATAATCATTAATCATCCATGAGGCCCATGAACTATGTAAGGGCATAAAAGGCTTGTGCCTGCTTTGGGGAGGATCCACTTGCATATCTTTTGTTTGGATTAGTTAAGTTCTTTATCCTTAGATATCCTTACAATAAAATCCTTTTATTTACCCCATCAATGACATCCTAATGTGCACACCTTCACAACGTTCTCTAGTGATATCTTTTTCTTCTCTTTGTTGTGAATTCTTTAACCCTCAGGTATTTTATTATGTTTGGAATTTTCAAAATTTTGCTAATGGATCACTTATCTATTTCACCATTTTTTTTATCCTTCCCACTAACACTATTATTGAAATTCATCCATCACAATCACAACCTAGCCAAGTGTAACCACTAATAAGACAAGGTACTTCAAAGCTATATGTTACACATTACATACTAATTACCAATTTAGTTGTGATTGTAGTGAGAGGCATGGATGAAACGCATAGATTGGAAGTAGGATTATCCTTACAAATGAAGTAGTAGTAGTAGCACCATGCGATGAGGACTCTTCATGATTTTTGAATCTTCTTACTTTCTCTTCAGTTGCCACAGGAGTGGATGTCAATTTTGTCTAGGTTGCTCTCTTCTCTTATCATGAACACCCAATTTTGTAAAAGATTGTAATTTGTATACTTGGGGTACTTAGGAGTCTATTTGTTTCATCTTAGTCAGTTTATATGTCAACCAATAATCCCATACCTTTCTAATATTTTATAAGGAACTTGTTCCTCCTCTTCTTTACTCAAGGATGAGTTTTCATTTAGTCATGGGGGTATGATGAATCATGTTTTGACTATCTTCAATATCGTATCCCAAGATGCAAAGTTGAATATTTGATATCATGGGGTATATGCTGGCCTATAAATATTGTGCTTGGGCTCATGATTTTCTTATAGTTAGTGTTATAACATAATGAAGCTCTTGCAGTTTGTTTTCTCCAAAGTTAGAATATTTTCTAAATGCCTATAGTAGGAGTTTGAGTGTGTCTAGATATTTATTCAATCATTAATGTACCTAAGCACAACAGTGTGATGGGAAGAAAATAAACCCTTTTGATAATCCTTATAGCATTGAGTGTGGCAACTAAAAAAATTAGTAGTTGGAACATCGAGAGGTTCATAGGTGCACAACTTAACCCTACATCTATGTGAGGGCCTACTGGAGATGAAGAGGTGGTGCCCTAAATAGTCCTATCGATCAAATAGGGACTTACCAGATGTAACCAATGTGCAGCATGGTTAGCTACAATGCTGATGTGAAATGGTGCTAAGTGTTTGAGTAATGTTTGTGGTGTTGATGGTGTTAGCGAGGTTAAGTGTAGTTAGGTTTTTGGCAACAACAAGAGTGCCAACATGTGGGGGCTATCGCCTAAGAGTATTTTTAGGTGCAGCTATGCAAAAAATAGTAAAAAATATGAATAAAATGCTAAAAATGTAAGGAAAGAGAGAGAGAGAAATAGAATGCTACCCAAAATGGGGTTGAGAATAGTTAATTCTAGAAGGGGTGAGAAGGTATTCAGTGCACAATAGGCATAGTGGATAGTGTAGTTACAGTCTTGGGAGTATTTAGTCATGAAGATAGACATTTTGCCATCGTGTTTGTGCCTGCTAGGTTGGCTACCATGGTGTGCAGTCGACTATGGTGGTCTAGAGTGATATGCAACTTTTCCTCTCTCTAGTTCACTAGTGTGCCAATGGTTTACTGATGCTTTGACCTTTGCTAATCTTGAATTTATCCAATGCTCAAATTTGCCAACAAAAATTTTTTTCAACCTTAAAAATGTTGAGGGTAGGGGTATTTATACATCTAGGTTTAGCATGAAACGCAGGATGGTTGCCATGTGGTAGAAGGAATGGTTTGAACTATGCTATCATCCAACTACGCTCTTCATTGAGGCTAGTAGTGTTGTGCTTTGCTATACTCTACTAGAGTCTGTGAGGCTAGGAGATTATGACTACATTGCCAAGTGCATGTATGTGTGCCGAGAGAACCACAATGTACCTAAAACAATGCATCTTTGGAGACAACACTCCAACACTACGTTCTCCACTATCTTGTTTGGGGTTGATTGTAGTTACAATTTTGGGGACAAAAGGGGATACAAAAGAGAAACATTCTCCTAACTACACTTGTCAGAGGTGAGTCGAAGCTGAGTTGAGTGCTAGTGCTACATTATAGAGGCTTTGGAGGCTATTTTGGCTAACTATGCTTTGGATTGGGAGAGAGCATAGTCCCACACTTAGAAAATTTTGCAAAATGACTATGTGTTAGCTATGATCTCCATGGGAGGATGACTATGCTCCCAACTAGGGGTGAGCATAATCCAAGAACTTGTCAAAATTTATAGAAACTAGCTTCTAGTTGACTACACTTAACTACGCTCTAGGATGGTGGAAAGCATAGTCTCAACACTTAGAAAAATCAGCAAAAATTGCACCTTCATACTGACTATGCTTAATTACACTCTGGGGCAATGGAGAGCATAGTCTCAAAACTTAGAAAAATATACAAAAACTATGCCTTCATGTTGACTATGCTTGGCTATGCTTTGGGATAGTGGGGATCGTAGTCTCAACACTTCGAAAATTTTACAATGGTTGAAACACCACAAATTTCAGGTCTTGATGATTGCAAATTTGGCTAATTGTCAAAATGGTGGCACTTTGTTTAATGTTTTTAAGTTTTGAGTGTAGTCAGCTCCAACTGCAAGATTTGCAAAATTTTTCTAAGTGTCAGAATGATGGCACTTTCTACAAATTTGTCTACGTGTCAAAACTTGGCCAATTTTTTCTAAGTGTTGGTGCTATGCTCTAGAGCATAGCCAACATGACATAGATTCAAGTGCCTAGTTTTTCCTAAGTGTTGGACAAGGATCTATCAAGCTAGCTTGACATAGAAGACACATTTGGCACATTCCCCAACTTCTGAGTGTACCTATCCTACTATGCCTCAGAGCGTAGCCAACGTGCCATGAAGGAAGACTACAGATTTCATCAAAATTTGGCTAAGTGTCCCTACTATGCTCTACAATGTAGCTAGCATAACCAATGTGAAACATCAAAATTTTTCAAATTTTCAGTAAGTGTTGTGTTACAATCTAGAGTGTAACTTGCTTGACACTAGAGGAAAGCCTCTAATAGTTTCCAGAAGCCTCCAGAACTCGACATCGGCTTTCATCTCAACTTCGATGTTTCTCTAGAAACCAAGATTTGCAATTTGCATTTCACCTACACTCTCTATTTTTTCCAAATTGTACCTATGCTCTATATCATAGTGAGTGTGACAAGTATAGTAGGGGGCATCTCATGTCCCATACATAACATAGGATGAGTGTAGCAGCGAGCATTCCATGTCTCGCATGTAACACAGGATGAGTGTAGTAGCCAGTGTTCGATGTCTTGCATGTAACATGGGATAAGAATAGCATGGGGTATCTCATGTCTTGCATGTAACATGGTATGATCATAGTAGCTAGCATCTCGTGTCCCGCACATAACATGAGATGAGCATAGCGGCCAAAGTTAGAAATTTTTTTGAACTTTTTCTAGTCACCTCTAAACTTAAAAAAATTTCTAAATTTTTCTTATGATCCTGCTTACTACACTACCACATGGCACTAAATCCATATTTTGGGCTAACCTTATCCCTATAAATACCCTTGTGCCCTAATTTTTTAGGGGGTTGGCTTCCATTTTTTATCGATTGGGTAGTTTGCACTTTTATTTTGGAATTTGGAACTTTGGAATCTTGGCACTTAGCTCTATGGGTTAATGAGACCTAGAGCACACCACACCAATAGAGAGGAAATCCTACATCACATGGTACACTATGACCTTATTACAACCTTGCACTGCACTGTACACCATAGCCTTGTTACAGCCCTGCAAAACATCACACAATACACCATGGCGACCAACCTGGTAGGCATAGTTCATCATAGTGAGCATGAGACTTCATAGCCTAACATCACTGAGACTGTGACTATGCTTGCACTACACCTATTATCCACTTTGTACCTTTTGAGCCCCTTTTGGAATTAGCTATGATCCCCCATTTTGGGGCAGTGTAATTCTATTCTCAAATTCTATTTCATTTCTTAAGCATTTCTCTTTGGTATTTAGCGTAACACTTGTATTTTCTGTCTTTTTCATACATATTTTGGATGTTTACATAACTGTTCTTAGGTCAGGACATCCTGCTATGCTCTAGCTTAGTTGGACTCGATGCCTACATGTAACATAGTATAAACCCTTCTCACACATGGTCCTTTTAATACCATGTAAGTCCTTGTCTAATCAACAAGACCATTCAGGGCACCTCATTTCCATTTCCCTAAGCATGACCCTAGAATGAATTTAGGGTTAGGCTATATGCCTATGGACCTCTCGGTGTTCTAGCCACTAACATTTTCGAATGTTACAGTGGCTAGCTTGAAATTAGAAAAAATTGCAAAACTGGCCTTTTTGTTGACTACGCTCTCTACTAGGCTAACTAGGCTATGGGGTAGTGGAGAACGTAGTCCTAGCACTTAAAAAAATTTGTAGAAAGTGGACTCATGCTAACACTTGGGCTTATAGTCAAAATTTGGTGATGTTTCATTGCCCCTTCTTTGCTGACATCTAAAGGAGTGGCTCGAGAAACATTGACAAAGAATAACAAAACACCATAGCAGGGCTAGCATTAATATCACTCATCAATACCTAATCAAATGTTGTTGCACCATGCTTAAGAGTGCTATGGGTAGTAGTATGCTAGGAGTAAAAGGTGTAGGTAATGTGTTGGGGATAAAATGAGAGATGAGGTGTAAGCGAGGATATTGTGATGCAAGGACCTCACGACTAATGATGACCATGGCACCAAAGTGGTTTACCCTTGAAAATGTTGACCTTTTGTTGGAGTGCTCATGAGAGAGTTAGTGTGGACTTAGGGCTAGACCTATTACAAAATTAGAGTGCTTTTAGATTGCTTGGGAACGTGCTCTATCCCTTTTATCTTTTTTTTTCTTTTTTCTGCCTTTTTGCTTTTTTGCATTTTTTCTTTTTTTTTGCCTTTTTGTTTTTTTTTTCATTTTTTCTTTTTTTTTTTCCTATGGGGTAAACTTGCTTTGGATTCTACACATTACTAAATGCTATTTTTTGGGTGCTTTTCATGAAGTAGACTATGTGCCACCAGATGGGCTTTACTTTGGTGTTTGCAAAACTACACCACATTTGTAGGATAGGTGTTTCCTCCCTAAGATGACTTGTGTTACATCCACCTAGGCTTTGATTAGCCAACAGAGGCTCCCCATCGGATGACTTATGTTATGTTTGCCTTGGGTTCTACGATTTGACTTAGAGAGGGTGCCATGTAGTCACAACACATTTGCATTAGAGCAGTTTGCAATCTTAACTATGCAAGGTACTGCAACAGTATTGGGATATAGGGGTAGATGTAGCTAAGCTATAGTGGGATAATAGGGATGTGCACTCTTGAAAGGCTTAGCTAGTCCAATCATGCACATTAGAGTAATGTGGTAACTTGCTGCTATGATGAGATGCATCTTTGCTTGACTACCTAGGGCTTCATCTTGTAAACACAACTCTGAGAAGAAAAGAAAAACACATAGCACATGATGCACATAAAATTCTAGGGGAAAAGATGCTATGAGTGCTCCAAAGGCTATACTAGTTGCAAGTGTTCAAAGAGCCAGCAAAATGGTAGGGGGTGATGATGCTATAAATGTCCCAAAGGCTATGTTGGTTGGAGGTTCTCCATTCTAGGACTGCAGTATCCCTATCCACATGGTGTAGAAAAGAGTGGGATGGGGAGGGAGGGGAGTTAGATTTAGACTTGCTTGTATAATTATCTATGGCTGGCTACAAACCTAGTTTAAGGTCTTGGTAGATCATAGCCCTACTAGTTTAAGGTCCTAGCAGACCATGGTGTGCTAGTTTATAGTCCTAGTGGACTAGTATGTGCCAGTTTAGAATCATAGTAGATGAATGCTAAGCTAGTTTAGCATCATAGAGAATGTGCTATGCTAGTTTAATATCATAGTGGATGGGTTGTTGTGCCAATTTAATGTTGTGATCTAAGGATGAGCTATTCCAATTTAGTGTCATGGTAGATGAAAGGTTTGGATGCTAGTTTAACATTGTGGTAGACAAGTTGTGCTAGTTTAATGTGACAGTAGACAAATGCTATGCCAGTTTAACATCATAATGGATGAACTGCTTACCTTGCTAGATTGATGTGTGACATTGCACACTAGGCATAATATGGCTTTCTACAAAATGAACTAGAAAAATGTCAAGTAGCACCTATTTTAACAAGGAAAATATGAACAAATGAAGAGAAAGAAATGTGATAAAATTTTCCTAAGTATGCATGCAAGCTATTAAGGAAGGTAAACATTCTTGTGCTAGTTTTAGGCCTTAGTAGGTTGTGTGCATATCAATTTTAGATCTTAGCAAACCATGGACACATCAGATGTGCCATTCCAAGGAGGGCTAGCCATGCTTGAGAGTGGAATTGGCTTAGGCATTCATTGGGTAGAGAAAAATTGAAATTTTTGGCTAAGTATGGATGCCTATGCTCTTGCTTGAATATGCTCTCACCTAACTACACTTTCCATTGGGCATTCAGTGTGGAGAGTAGTCCCAAGTTTGTGAGTCATTAAATGACCCCGAGAGGGTATATAGGAACATTTCCACTACCAATAAGTTATCATTTTGCTACTTTGGATCATGAATTCTAGAGCATAGTTTTGCCATTATTGTTGTACATTGGTAGTGTAGAGCATAATTGGATAAGAATGACACATCAGAGTGGATGCTTACACCTAGGACTAGCAAACATTGTCAAGGGGAAAATAATGTTGGGCTACCTACCACAGGCACATGAAAGAGAGAAGTCCTTTGAAATGAACCAAGTATGCTGACTATGATCTTCACTTTATTCATTTTTTTGCTTATTTCTACCATTGGCAAAGGGTTTGGGAGTGTAGATTTGTGATGCACCTTGCCATGATGCCTTGCAAAGGTGATGGGCACTACCACCACTCATCATTTCAGTGCAATGTGGTGGCAAGGAGGGCACAATGGTAGGGAGGCTTTTGGATGATGGGATTTTTCTTTGCTATGCATGGAATGGTGCTACATGAGGAATTTTGGTTAGGCAACAAGTTGCATTTTGTGGTGTAGCAACGGGGCAACAAGTTTTATGGCATAAGGTAGACTCACGTGAGGATTTTCAGTTACAGGGATTTTGTTGGGTTGCAAGTTTTGATCGCTACACAGGTCTCCAGGGCACATGGGCTAGAGAAAATATGTAGGTAGGGGTTTATGGCACACAAGGACCATGGTTTAGACCTCTGCATGCCACGATGAGGTTGAAGGTGTTCTTACAATGGTAGGGGTATGAAGGCAAGCCAAGAAGTAGCCTACTCTAAAGGTAAGGGGCATGATAGGGGTTTTATCCCTATGTTATATTTTTTGAAAAATAATCTTGTTTCTTCCATTTCAATGAGGGGCATGGTGTCTATTTGGCCTCTTTGGGGTTTCACGGAGAAGTTGGGGTTTGTGCACTCATGGTGCGATGTAAGTGTGGGGAGCCCACGAACTATAGGGCCTTAAGGGTTGTAGCTGCCACCATGTGCTATGGCTATTTTTTATGCCTTTTTTTAAAATTTTTTTGGAGGCTTAGGACAATGGAAATGAAGAGGGAGAGGGATGGGCTTAGTAGGTATGAAAAGCATGATAGCATGGTAGCATAGTGGATGCAACATGTGGTAGGGTGTGTGCATGGGGCTTGGTGGACATGTGTGCAACATCAGAGTAGGGCATGATGCATAGAGGATTGAGAGGTAGTAGGCCTACACTCTGTAGAGAGCATAATTAGGAGTTAGAAAAGTTCATAGTTTGGAACTACACTCTCTACTGAGGTAGTCTAGAGTTAATTTTTTTTTTGCAAATTTTGGACTACGCTCTCCATTAAGGTAATGCAGAGTTAGAAAAGCTTTGTTAAAATTTTGTAAACTATGCATGATGTTAAACCTAAAAAATGTAATGCTAAGCCTATGAAAATTTGTTGTACCCTAGTGAGTATTAGGTGTGTTGGATGGATTGGTTGACATCTGATACTGATGGGGCCTTAGAGGGCGTTGCCAAAATTAAGAATTTTTTGTTAATCCATGTTGTATTGTGTTAAATTTGCTAACTTATCTTAATGATTTAATGCAAAAATTTGCATCCACTTATGTATACTAACATTTTGCTTAATGCTTAGTGGTTGAAGGGTGCTACTGAAGCTTCTCTTGATTGTATTGGAGCTCATGGGCATCCTATGCTACATGAGAAAATCCATCTCAAACATGCTTGCACCAAATATGTCGGTAGGTCACCAGGTGATGTGGTTTTGGCCAAGGACTTGTGAGTTCCTAGAATACTTGTTGTAGTAGTTTAGTATGATCATGTGGTCACACTTGGTGGTGGAGGCTACTAGTTCCATCACAAAGACGTTGCGACTTAGGGCTAACTGAGGCATCTTGAGGTTCATCTTAGATGAGTCTACCACTAGTAGTGATGGAGTAGGTGGTTTGAGTAGAGGTCATAGGAGTGCTCAATAGCTATCTAGGATATGGTGCATGATGGGGTTTAGTTGCTACAACAAGAGAAACATCTTTTTTATTACACTGCGAGTGAACACCTTATTCTAGAACCAACCTAGAATTGTTTACTGTGCCTAAGGGTAAGTGCTTTCATGATTCTTGTAGTGTTTTTTTGCTACCAGCTCATGTTAAATTTCTAATGGCTTGTGATTAATGCCAAGTTTAGAGTTGATGAGGAGGGCCTACATGATGAGGTGGATGCTCTAGCCTTGACCCATACTACCCTAGATGTATTTGCTTCTAGCTTGAATGTTCAAGTGGCTATGATTGAGTAGATGGGGCTTGATTTGGAGGATTACCCCACCTAATATCCAAAGGCATATGAGTGGTGCAAGAATCATGGTTGGTTGGATGAGAAGTGGGCTACTGATAAGATTAACATTGAGGAGATGCTTACAATGCCATCCTTGTCTCACACCCCATTGATGCCCTATTGGCATCTATTATTTTGGTTTATGTGGTTGCTTCTGTATGCCTATTAGTTTGCCTTTATGTGATGCTAACATTGTGTTGCCTTTGTTGCAATGATAATTTCCTTGGCTAGGGTGATGATGGTAACCATAGGCTGCATAGAGGCCATCCTCATCATGAAGTATGGCGATGTAGAGGGTGCACAATAGTAGCTATGCGACAAGGCATTGGATGTAGTGATGGATCAACTCATGCATGTAAGGTTTATGGACCTATTTTTGGTGCTTAGTCGAAGTATCCCAAAGGCTGAAATGGTCACCATCATTGACTCCTTCAGTAGTGATGTTAGGTAGTTTGTCGCCTGGGTGCATGGTGTGATGGTAGTGGTGGACCTTAGCAAGGCCTTGTTTGTCGACCTCTTTGGCTTTCTTATTGATGGCTCGATGATTGTTGATAAGGCCAGCATGGAGGTAAGCTACAAAGGGGAGATCAAGGACTCGTTGGGGGCTAGCCAATCTCATAAGGGCATACCAATTAAGGATGTGCTTGTGCCTAAGGTGCAAGAGCTCTACCCTTTGTTCTAAGCTCATGCCTTCTCAAAGTTGCTCTTCTAAGGAAAGATCCTTGGGGTGGAGTAGGCATGGATGATGAAGGAGGTGTTGCTGGAGGCTACGAGGTTCAATTGGGCTACATACATAACCATCAACTTTCATGTGGATATCTTTAGGTGAGATGCACATAGGACCCCCCAAAGGGGATTGATGAGTTGCTATCCATAATGAGTAAGGATCCTATGGGGCAGTCATGTTACTTGCTTGATAGCATAGGTAAGGGTCCTCCAGTTGGGTCTAGGGACATGAGTAAGGTAGATTTCTATATAGTAGAGATGGTGGGACTATCTAAGGTCAAGATTAAGAGGCCACATCTTACAGAGGAGGCTACCACTAAGGTTTGAAGGCTAAGTAGTAAGAGGATTCGTATTAAGCTTCAAAGCTTGCATGCAGAGGTTGCAGGTTAGTATGTGTAACCTATTAGATGCATATATTATATTAATGTATGTTTATATTGCTATATTTTCCTTATGTTATGCTATGAACTACCTAGTGACATGCATATGTGTACTAATGTGCTATGCATGTGAATTGCAAAAATAGGAGAGAGAGCTACAAGAGCAATGGTCGAAGTAGTAATAGAGGAAGCATCCCCTTACGTTGGGGAGTGTGAGGCTGATGGAGATGAGCTACTTGAGGTAATAAAGATCATCTAGCTATTGGAGGAAGAGGGATTACTCCACCATGATGGAGGTGATTTTAATAGCTTATTTGATGATGTGCAACTAGGTGAGCCCCTTGCACTCATGCCTAAGGGCTTGCTAGGTAACTAACATGTGTTTCCATCTATTATTTCCTATTTGCTCTAATATCTTTAGCTATTCAACCATGCGCTAATTGCATCGTTGTGTTATAGCCTTACACCAGTAGTCCCATGTGTACCTACTACATGGAGCCATGTGTAGACATGCCTAATAAATTTTCCTTCATGAAAGCCATCATTGAAGACATGGTGGATTGCTTACAACAAGTGGATCCGAAGCTCGATATGTGTGCAATGTTGCTTTGCTTTATGTTTTCTCACTACTTGAATGCTTAGTTCTTGGCCATGATTAATCAATTGTTGCATGCATAAAAGTCCTAAGCTATGGTGGAATCCAAGCAAGGTGGATAAGGTGGATGCCCTCGACCTCCCTCCTAAAGTTGATAAGGTGCCTCATTATATGTATGAGACATTGAAAAAGTGCACACTTTCCTATGAAAAGGCATTGTGGATCTGCAAGTGATCAAATAAGCACTTGTGGAAACACATGCATGAGCTACAAGAGAGGGTGGCTAGCCTAGATATGAAGAACAATGATTTTCAATCCATATATGACTTCATACTGGCTAGATTGCAAGGATACAACACCTGACATACCTTTGAGATTGAGTATGCTCGATATTGGACAACTCTTAGAGGTAAGAACGAGGTCACATGAGAGTTGATAGAGTAGTGGCTATAGATGAAATTGCTCACCCAAAAGAACTATGATTGGAAGAACTATAGCACAAAGGTCTATTAGTGGGGACAAATGTAGAAGAACCATAAGCATGAATATAATCAAAAGCATGATGCATATCTACAATGGTACAAGGAGGAGTCTATGAAAATTTGCTACCTCAAAATGGTTCTTGAGGTGATTGATGAGAGGCAGGCATATGAGTTTTTTGGATAGCACATGATGTTGAGTGACTTTCTTGAGAGGCAGATCATCACCCTTTCTAGAGAGGCTTCTTATGCTACCTTTTCAATGGAGCTACTTGCATGGACTGCTGTGGACAAAGGAAAGACCTTTGTACAGATTAACTTTGGCCAATAGGTTGGACACAACTTTTTGAGGTTGAGATCCTATGGTGCTTAGAGGTTGGATTTAGAAAGTTTCCCCTAGAACTCACCAATGTAGGATCCTCTTAGGTTAGTTTTTTAAATGCTTTTTTATATTTGGAGTTAGCTTGTGTAGTGTACATTTGCTTACTAATTGCACATTTTCATTGTGGTTATGTCGGTAGGTACCAAGTGATGTTGCAGGCCCCAACAACATGGTGGAGGAAGTAGAGCCTCCACCCCTACCTAGTGCTGGTAGTTGAGCATGACCAAATGTAGCCTTGGTGTTGGGAACTTTTGCTATTTTTGCTATGTTTTTGCCACATGATGTTGTTCATGCTATGTACTAATATTCATATGACATCTAATGAATGCATTTGCTATATGTAATGTGTAAACTTTTCTTTTTATGGTTATTTGCTATGCTCTTGATATACTTATAATGTGATGAGTTAATGTGCAAAGTTAGGACTATGTGACAATAGTGTGACTAGGCCATTACAAGCCCCATGCTAGTTTAAGGCCATAGTAGGAGAGACAATGCTAGTTTAAGGTAATTTCAAGCCATTGTGATAAGATTAAAGGTAATAGTTTAAGGCCATTCTGGCCCATGTGATTGCTAGTTTAAGGCCATTTCGAGTTGTGATGATAGTTTTAGGCCATTGTAGGCAATGTATTGCTAGTTTTAAGTCATTTCAAGCCACACGTTACTAGTTTAAGGCCATGGTAGGTTGTGCATTGCTAGTTTAAGGCCATGGCAGGTTGTGCATTGCCAATTTAAGGCCATGGCAAGCCATGTGTTACTAGTTTAAGGCCATGGTGGATCACACAATTACTATTTTAAGTCCATTTCGGGCCACGATGATAATTTTAGGTCATTCTAGGCCATGTATTATTAGCTTTTAGGCCATTTTAGGCCACACATTGCTAGTTTAAGGAGATGTCAGGCCATGCATTACCAATTTAAGGCCATGGCAGGCTATGCATTGCCAAGTTAAGGCCATGGTGGGCCATGCATTTCTAGTTTAAGGCCATGGTAGGCCATGCATTGGTAGTTTAAGGCCATGGCATGCTGCACAATTACTAGTTCAAGGCCATTTTGGGCTACGATGATAGTTTTAGGCCATTCTAGGCCATGTATGACTAGCTTTTAAGCCATTTCGGGCCATAGTGAGAGGATTAATAGGGGTAGCTTAAGGCCACTATAAGGGGATTTAACAATGGTAGTTTTAGGCCATTTTTCAGCCACGAGTTGCCAATTTAAGGCCATGGTGAATCACAACATTGCTAGTTTAATGTCATGGCAGGCTGTACATGACTAGTTTAAGGCCATAACAGGCTGCAACGTTACTAGTTTAAGGTCATGGTGGGCTGTAGGGACAAAATTAAAAATGAAATTTTTAGGATGTTCTGGGCCACGACGACAGTTTAAAGCCATTCTGAGCCCAGTATGTTGCTATCTCTCTTTTTGTAAATTTTCCTTTTATAATTTTTGTGCATTTTGATGGTTTTTTAATAACTATGAAATTATGAACTAACCAAGCAAGTGCACAAACTAAGTAGATGAATGCGTAATAAAAGCAAATAAATGCATAAAAAAAGTGAAATAATGCAAATCTAAGTAATGCAATGCAAGCAATAGTTAAAAATACATGGCATGTAGAAGTAAAGGGTAGGTAGGCACCTAGCACATTTTGGGCTAAGGGGTACCTTAGTCATGCAGTTGCTTCCTAATCTGATGTGGGTTAGGAGGTGCATAGGGCCTAGGGTGCACTATTTGGCAGTCTCCTAAACCCTTACTCACTACATTGAAGGGAAATTCTACCCAAACTATGTCCACTGGTAAGTCTTCGACTTCTTCTATCCTTTTAGGTGGGTCTACCTTAAGCATTTCATTATCATCCTTTGCTACAGATGCATCATCAAGAAATTCCACCTCTAACCCTTTCTCTGTATCGATGTTATTGATGGCTAGAGGGGTTGCATTATCATTGTGGATAATAACCTCACCACCTTCATATGGAAGATGGATTTCTTTGTGGATTAGAGAGAAGATGACCCATAAATTGGCCAACCAAAACCTATCCAATATTAAGTTAAAGACAAGAATTTCCTCTATGATGATGAATTTGGTAGTGGTGGGGAATTGCTCCCTTGCCATGAAGGCTATTGTGATGATACCCTTAACAATGACACATGACTCATTAAAGGACTTCATGCATGTGCTTTTCATTGGCTTGATTTGGCTTGTTAGGCCAAACTTATCGATGGCGGTGTATGTGATAACATTCATTGTTGCCTTGTTATTAATGTGCACCCTCTAAATCTTGCATTGCCCAACATATATGGTGATAAACATGGGGGCTATTAAGACCTCACCTTTCTCAAGGTTGACCTTAATTACATCATCATCAAATGTGAGGGATGTGGAGCTTGATTCTTGTGGTGCAGGGAGAAATATCACTACGTGGATGGAGTTTTTATCTATAGGGATGTCCTTTGTGACAAGAATGAAGATCAACATCTACACCAATGCTTTGTAGTGGGTAGATAAGGTCATGATTAAGTCATACAAGCTTAACATTATGTTCTTGTATTTCAGTGCCTACTTAACTTGGGCTAATGCATTTTCCATAAGCCATGTTTTTATTGGCTTTGACCTCTTCCATGTAACCTAAGAGATGAATTTCATGGGAAGGTGACTTGGGCTTTGTTGGATTGGCCTATGAAGGGCCCTTAGTACTTGGTTGCAGTTTGTTGGTCATGGCCTATTTAGTTGCCTTGGCCATGGGGATTACCAAGATAGGGATTGACTTCAATAGATCAATCACTCTTTGGTCTCATTGTTACCTAGCCATTTCATCTATAAGGTGTTCAATGGGCTTGTTGTGTTGCATTTAGTGGGTCTACCCATGTTGCATTTAGTGGGCTTGTAGGGTTGGCCCTTGGACGAGAAGGGGCTAAAGCATTGCCCACTACTGGGCTTTGGGTAGGTGAGGGGCCAACACATTGTGGCATCTTAACGATAAATAGTGGTTGAGTAGTTATTATTGTGACATGCTGTGGGACCCTAATCATGAAGGGAGTTGTAGGTAATTAAGGTGACACTTTGATGACAAAAGGGGTCTTCAAACCTTAGGGGTCATGAAGGCCCTTGTGCTACTAGATTGCACATAAAACATGAATGGCTATTGTACTAGTTTTGAGTTGTCATTAATGCCAATAGTGTTGATGACATAGCCTACATTGTCTACATTTAGAGGGTTCTTATACACCCTCATAGATTGATTTTGAGGCCTGACTAGGTTTGTAGCATCAAGTACCAACTCACCTTTGTTAATCATTTTTTGGAGGTCATCCTATAGGGCTATACAAAAATTAGTGTTGTGATGGGGTAACTAGTGGTAGCGGTAGAATTGATCTAGCCTAAAGTGTTTTAGGACCAATGGCTCATTTAGGGCTACCAACATGGGATTCCTCAGGAGCTTGTAATATCGATCGTGTCTTTTGCTAGCATCTTTGGACATCTGCTTATACTATCTAGTCTTTAGTAATTGGTCCAACAGTTTCAAAGGTTTTAATGGTAGTGGGGTGTACCTGGAGTGATCCTTGCACTTAAAGTTAGGTCTTGGAACAGCTTTCATTATGGCCATAGATGACATGGGTTGGTTAGTTACCGTAGGGCTAGAGTTGGTGGTTTTATTATTGGTTGGGGCCTTGGGTGACGTGGCCATTGGCCTTGAGTTGGTTGTTTTGGCCTCTTTGGCCATAGTTGCCATGGTTGCACTTTGCTTCCCCTTATCCTTATCTTTTTTAACATATGGGTTTTTGTAGGTCATGTAGGTTGTGTCTTTATTGGATTCAACTACATCCTGTATGTGCTTGGTTAGGGGAAAGGTTTGGCTTAGAGATTGCAAGGCCAAGTAGTACAGTTTTGACTTGATGAAGTCATTAACTACATCCTTAAAGATAGCTAGGAGGTGTGTCTTGGATATTGACTCTTGTATTTCATTTAATGAGGTGCTCCAATGTTGGGTAAACTTTTTCATGGGCTCTAGATGACCCTACTTAATTGACATTAGTTTGTCCAGAGTGGTTTCAGGTTTCAAGTTATACTTGAAGCACATCACAAATTGGCTTAGAAGATCCTCCAAAGAGGAGATAGAGCCCCTAGGTAATGCGCAATACTAGTCTAGTGCCTTGCTAATGAGTGACATGGAAAAAATTGCATATGATGGCATGCGACGATGCTTATAGTATTAGCCACTCATACTTGAACATCACTAGGTGTGCATTGGGGTCCCCTTCATCATTGTACTTGGTGAATTGGGGTAGTGGTATCCTAGCTGGTAGAGTCGATGATGGGATAACAAGAGTTATTAGGTTACCTTGGTATAATTTCACTACTTTAACTATTTTGGAGCAAGTGGGCTTGAGCTACTTCACCTCTTCTATCAAAGTTTTGGATCAATTGGAATGCCTGATCTAAGTTTTGAGATGCTACAATAGGATGCACTGGTTATGCTACTCGCTATGCTAGTTGTGTGGTCCATGATCTAGTTGTAGATTGCTAAATCATGTGAGGTGCTTGATGCATTGGTTGTGCTAAGGGCGCAATGACTAGGGCAAGCCATGTGTGCATGGGTTGTACCACTATTGGGGGTGTAGAAAAAATAGGTAGGACGTAAGGTGCCTGAGTTGTTTGGGGCTGAGAGACATGCACTATGCGAATGTAAGGTTGAGTGAGCATGATTACTACTAGTAGAGATGAGTGGATAGGCTATGACAATGCCACAAAGGAAAAGTTAATAGGAGGTAGTACATCTTGACATGTATGCTATGTTTGGTGCATGGCTATCATAGGTGTTGACCTGGAAGATGATGAAGGGGCTATGATTATCTCAAGAAATGCAGGTGAATGGTACTATGGGAGGGCTAGACTAGGGGTTTTCCACTAGAAGATGATGTGGAAGGAGTCCTCATGCTTGAAATGAGGTTCAAAATCATCCTCCTTCCCATGTAGGGACTCCTCATTTTCTATTCCTACTTTATGATCATTTGGTCGAATGAGCTAGAAAAGTATCCATCGATAGAGTTTGGTGAGCAGGATGAAGTCAATGAAGGAGATGATATACTACCACCCATTTTGGTGGATAAGCTAGTAGCCTTATTTGGCTTCCATGTCCAAGTGGTTTATGAATAGGTTTGCTTGGATCTTTATGTAGATAAAGTTATATTACTCATCATTTAGCATAGTATACTCTAGGTCTTGGCTATGCAGCCTAAGGAATTACCTTGGCTCTACCATAGTAGGATTGGTAGGGTTATTAATCTTGGTTTCTTATTGGGTGGGCAAGATAGCAAGTGTGCTTGAGACTGATGTTGAAGGTATTTTAAAACTCATGTGTGTAGATTAATTTGCAAGAGGGGATTGTAGAGGTTGTTGATTGCAAAAGATGGCTAACTTGGTTGACTAAGAAAATGGTTAAATTTGGTGGTTGCAGAAAAATGGCTAACTTTAATGATTGTGAAAAATGGCTAACTCTGGTGACTATGCTCTCTTCACTAAGAGCTGATTATGCTCTATTTGCAAAGAGCTAACTACACTCTCTACTAAGCATCTAGAATTCGGCTAACTATGGGAATGTGTGTTGCTATGTGGGGTTTTTGAGAAACCTATTATTGCTATGTAGGGTTTTGGAGGAACTAACTGCTGGGTCCAGTCTACACCAACTGGTTTGTAGATGATTCCTACGTTGCCCTAAGATCTAGCTACTACTGCACACATAGCAAGTCCGTAGGGGTGTCATAGTCTATGCTAGCTTGAAGCTAGCAACGATAATGTAGAGATCATGCAAGAAAACTACAAAAGAGTTCAAAGAAGAAAATGATTTGACCCTCCTTCTTGTGCTAGAAAATTGTAGTGACTAGAAATGTCAGTAGCTAGAACATCAAAAGGTTCACTAGCACATAGCCTCACCCTGCCTAAATGGGATGTTCTAAATGATCTTGTTGATTAAACATGGACTTAATAGATGTAACTATAGTGTAGCATGGTTAGCTACAATGTTGATGCAAAATAGTGCTAAGTGTTCGAGCCATGTTCATAGTGTCGATGGTGTCAGTAGGATCAAGTGTAGTCATGTTTTTGGCAAAAATGAGGGTGCCAATTTGCGGGGGCAACTACCAAAGTGTAGTTTTAGGTATGGCTATGCAATGAAATAGTAGAAAATGCAAATAAAATACTAAAAATGCAAGGAAAGAAAGAGAGAAATAGTACACCACCCCAAATGGGGTTGTGCATAGTTAATTCTAGAATGGATGAGAAGGTACATGGTGTACAACAGACATGGTTGATAGTGTAGTTACAGTCTCGAGAGTGTGATTGGCCATGAAGAATAATGTTCTGCCAGGGTTTCTATTCTTGCTAGGTTAGCTATTGCGATGTGTAGTGGATTGTGGTGGTATGAAACTTTGCCTCTCTTTGGTTCATTGGTGTGCTAATGGTTTGATGATGCTTGGACCTTTTCCAATCTTGAATTTGCCCAATGCTCAAATTTGCCAACTTGTCAACTTCTTAAATTTGCCAACCCAAAAAACATCAAGGGAATGGGTATTTCTAGGGCTATGTTTACTGTGAAATGCATGATGGCTACCACATGGTAGAGGGAATAGTTGGAACTATGATGTCATCCAACTACACTCTCCACTAAGGCTAGCAGTGTTGTGCTTTGCTATACTTTTCCGAACTCTATGAGATTGAGAGATTGTGACTATGTTGTGAAGTGCATGTATATGCACTGAGAGGACTCTAATGTACCTAAAAAATGCAACTTTGAAGACTACACTCTTTAACTATGGTCTCCATTGTCTTGTGTGGGGTTGCGCATAGTTACAATTTTGGGAACAAAAGGGGATACAAAATAGACACATTTTGCCATATTGAAGGTGAGTTAGAGCTGAGCTGAGTGCTAGTGGTACATTGTAGAGGCCTTTAGAGGCTATTTTGGTTGACTACACTTGATTATGCTCTATACTAGGGGAGAGCGTAGTCGCACACTTAGAAACATTTTGTAAAAGGACTATGTATTGACTACACTCTCCATGGGAGGCTAACTACACTTTCAACTAGGGCTGAGAATAGTCCCACCACTTGTTAAAACTTGCAAAAATTAGCTTTCAATTGACTATGCTTGACTACACTCTAGGATGGTAAAAAGCATAGTCTCAGCACTTACAAAAATCTGCAAAAACTATGCCTTCATGCTAACTATGCTTAACTGCACTCTAGGAAAGTGGAGAGCGTAGTCTTAGCACTTTGAAAATTTTGTAGTGGCTACCTTGACATTGAAAAAAAATTTTAAAACTAACCTTTGTGTTGACTATGCTCTCTACTGGGATGACTATGGTCTAGGGCAATGAAGAGCATAGTTCCAACACTTAGAAAAATTTGCAGAAACTAGCCTCATGTTGACACTTAGACAAATTTGTAGTCGAGATGTTGTAGTTAAAATGTGATGGTGTTTCACTAAGAATAGATTAATGTTTTCTTTAATGAATTTAATATTCATGCACTTTAGTTTAATGCATTTTCATTAAGCAATTAATTTCTAGTTGTTAATGAACACAAGCACGACCACTTCGAGCATATGTGTAGCACTTGGTAACCCAAAAAGTCTTAATGTTTGGTAACTCAACAATGCTACATGTGTTTAGGATGTGTCTGGAGAGTGGAAATGGGTACTTGTGTTAGGTTAGCTAGGTAGTAGATGAATTAGATCTTAAATTAATCTACCTCTCATTCTATTTCTAGGTGATTAAACTTATAAAATATAAAATGATAAAAATCACATACCTCAATTGTACTTAACCATATACTTGTACCTCATAAGTGGAATTGAGAAGACAATGATCATTTCAGTTAGATTTCACTTCCTTGAAACCAATGTACTTAAGAACTTAAGATCTATAGAGTTTGATCAAATCACATGTAAACGCTTGTGCTTCATATGGTTGGGCATAGGGGTACCTCGCCACTCATCAGAAGTCTACAATTAGGCTATGAGATTGGGCTTAAGGAATGGTAATGGAAATGATGTGAAACAAGAACTTTTGATACAATAGAATACACTAACCAAATCTTATGCATCAAGGTTACGTGGTAACTTGCTACTATGATGAGTTACACCTTTGTGATGACTTCAGGTTGCATTCAATAAGCATAACTCTAAGAGAATAAGAAAATAAGACAAAGAAAACATGTTGTAACAATACATTGCATAGGGCTATATGAGACAACTAGAAAACCAGGTCATAATAGGTCACCATTGTCATCACATAGAGGGATCTATGCAATGTGCATTAGATTTACAAAGTTCTATAGTTCATTCATTATGCCAAACATGGAGAGAGAGAGAGAGAGAGAGAGAGAGAGCATGTAGGGTTGCTTGTTGTAGACCATCAAATCCATCAACATCACTCATTCATTGCAACTTGCCAATAATAGTAAACAACACTACAAGCAAACATGTGAGTGTGAGAAATAATTGGGGCTATGTGATAGCTTTGATGTTGCCTTATAAGGATTTGATGATGTCTTGAGCAGGCTTAAGTTCTGGTGAGAAACTAGGTTTCATGTGTTTTCTCCTCACCATCATGATTTAGATGGAAATTTCCGCTAAGGGACCCTTCATGATATTTCTAACTTTAAGGTCAATGGTCATCAGGCTATTTCAGGGTGTTATGGCTGTATAATAGAATGGTTTCAGAGGGTTACGTTAACTTGATCTAATTACATCACAAGAGGGACCCATTTGGGTTTTAAGGCCAATCAAATTTTCTTTCTCACTGTCTTAATTCATTTTTGCATAACAACATAAGTACATCAATTGACACATGTGTAATAAGATTGTTAAATAATGAAAATACAGTGTAGAATACTCTAATAATAAAGAAAAGATCGGTCAAAATAAATTAAGCTAATACTAAACAAGGTCAAAAAAGGCCATAAGTGGTATATTAAGGAAAATAGGATGGAACAAAGGCTAAATGATGTAGGATAGGGTGAAATGAAGGCCAAATTGATGAGTGGCGAGGTACCCCTACACTCAACCATACGAATACAAGTGTGCACATGTGATCCAGTCGAACTCGAAGGACTAAGTGCTTACGCACCCTAATGGAACACTTAAGGTTAATCAATCGTTGTCCTCCCAAACTTACTTGTATTTTTCATGGTTGTATGGTTAAGCAAGTTTGAGGTATGTGATTTTTATAACTTTTATCTTTTTAACGCCTATGCTAAGAGGGGAAAAGGTGAAGAGACTAAGTAACTAACTTTCACTAACTAAGTTCTAATTTTCCTAGCATTAGTATCCATTCCCACTTGCTATACACTTCTTGAACTAGTGCAACACTACTGGGATTACCAAATGGTACTCGTTACTGGGTTACCAAGCATTACACACGTGCTCAATGTGGTCATACTGAATGCACTTAAATAGGAGAGTTAAGGGTTGAGAGAGATTAATTATCTAAGGAAGCATTTAAACATTTAACATTAATTAATTCCTATTTAGCTTAGTCCACATGCTACAAGGTTTATCAAAACGTTCATCTTTATTTTTGTACACAAATGTGTGCTCACGTATAATTTTCTTGAATAAAGATCCGTTCACTTTGAGACTCCTACTATGGGAACATGGAAATTATTCTATCTCTAGAATGGTAAAACTGCTAGAGTTTAGCTAAGGGTCTAGATCTAGATAGGAAAACAAGAGAAAGCTGCCTCTTATTTATAGACAAGGCAATGGGCTATATTGCGTACACGATATCGCAGGGGCCAGCATGATATCGCGAACATGATATCGTAGACCATGCGATATTGCATCCCATCATACCCCCATGACTAAATGAAAACTCATCCTCAAGTTTCTTACAAAATATTTGGAAGGTATGGGATTATTGACTTGAATGATACTAATGATGAATGGGGTGACATGCGATCAGATCATCATTAGAAAACATGACAAACATAGTATTCATGACAACAAGAGTGAATACTATACACATTTGACATCTAGCCTTATTTGGTAGCTGAGAGAGAAAAGAGAAGAGAGAGAGAGAAAAAGAAGAATTTTGTTGCTACCGATGCCAAGATTGCACTTTTCATTGTCCATCCATAAGCACGTCATCAATCTTGTTCCTTGCATAACCATTCCAGCACCAGTCTATTCCAAGTGTTCCCTCCAGATCCAATCCATTATTGTATGATTGTCATTTGCACATACAACACAATCTTAAATTAGCAAGGGTAAATGAATCATAATGCAGTTGATACCTTGCCCCAGTGTAAGGTCCATTGTTGTGATATGGCTAATGCAGATTTGGAGATATAATACTAGTGACTACTTGAGGTGTAGGGGTTAGGAGAAAATTGAAAAAATTGTACTAGGACCCCCATGACTAAGAGAGAATCTCTGGTAGCAATAGAATGAAAAAAGATAAGGAATAAGAAAGATGGAGAAAAAGAAATAACAGCAACGCCAATAAAATGGATGTCAAAGATGGAGATGAACAAAATAAATGGTGATTGCGGAAATGTTTAAGGGAAAGAAATTAATAGATGCACTAAATAGGAATGCGAGTGTGTCCTCTCCAAGGCACGCTCATGCCCTTAATGCCCTAACAATCCAACATTCAAAGAGTCCGTAGGCTCTAGGAATGTCATTTGGAGACAAGAGTTAAAGTCTTAACCACAAGAGTTTACCAAAAAAAAAAAAAACAATGAATCAACCAAAGTATGGACTATTAATACAATTGGCAATGAGGTGATAAATGGAGAAAGAAGGATGGAAAGAGGAGAATGGAATGGAATCTCAAGAAGAAGGTGGTGTACAACCCCTTGTGTATTAATGGTTAAAGTGACTTAGTAGATCTCATTCCAAATCCAGCCTCAACAAATCAAATTAAGTGATTTCACATTAATACACTTGGTCAATTGATCCACTTGAAGTAATAAGAATGCCTTCACCAAGAGTCACCACCATTCCAACAAACAAAAGAGGAGAAAATAGGAAGCGAGGAAGGGCCTTAGTTAGAGGAAACTTTTGTTTATTTAGTTCCATAACTAGTGCTTGTAGCCCATATTTTTATTTTTTCTAAGGGGTGTGCTTTGAATTCTTACTATTTTTTTGGCTTTTTGTGTGAGAACCACACCATGTAAGGACTTATTATTTTTATTAGCTTAGCTTCCCGATAATGGAGCGATTGTTAGAATGGTAGGGAAAACTCAAGAAAAAAACATCCAAGCACCTAAGAGAATAGCTAGCACAAATGCATCAAATCCCTTTGAAGTCACACCGTTTTCAATCCTTGAGTCCTTCCTTAGTTTGAGAAATACTCAGTCACCAATTCGTTGATAGTTCTTATTGTTTAAGGAAAGGGACTGTACAGTTCCAAGCCAAGGGAGACCATAGAAATTTATGGATGCATGGATGATGTGGACTCATTGCCTGTTATATCAAAAGAACCATACCAAAGTATCAACATCATAACTTAAAGGTAAAAACCAAACATTAGCAATCAATGAAATACAATTCATACCACCATCAAAGCACTTATTAAGTGATAAACTTTAACAAAACAAAACAAACTAAATAAACACAAAAATAAATGAATAAGTATGAATGATGTAAAATAAAAATAAGAAGAGTTAAAGAAATTTGTAAACAAAAATGTGTAAAACAAAAAATTAAAAAGAAANTAAACTTTAACAAAACAAAACAAACTAAATAAACACAAAAATAAATGAATAAGTATGAATGATGTAAAATAAAAATAAGAAGAGTTAAAGAAATTTGTAAACAAAAATGTGTAAAACAAAAAATTAAAAAGAAACTAAGGGCCTTGATTGATTAGCATAGGTGGCCATCTCCCCCATGATTGAATTGAAAGGGAGAGATCTGAAATAATGAGCGCTTGTTTGAATTTTTTCGAAGTGTCCAACTTCTCCTAATTGATGTTTTTAGGTTAAGGGTTGGAAGTTGGCAACGCTCTTATTCTAGTGTATCTATGCTTTCGACATGGCCGCAAGTTGGTTCCCTAGTTAGTTCCATGCATATTGGTGAGTTCCTCTTTAGATCAGCTGTCAACCACTAGGTGTCTTCTTATTGTGTGGTTGCTACATATAGGCACCTTCATATGTTAACCTATGGTGCACACCAGTTTTATGCATGCAATGGTGAACATTCTTGTATGCAATCACCCTCTGTATCACTGTATGTGATGCATGAAACTTTCTTCTTCTCGATCTTCCCAGAATTTTTTTCCTTAGATATTTCTAGGGAAAGATCATGGATTCCTAGGCATGCATTCACGGTACTTATCCATGCCCTTCCCATTATTATTGGAAAGTCCCCTTTGTCATTGTTTACTTGGATCACTAGGAAATCAGCCGGGTATGACCAACCACACACAGTGGTAACAATGTCCTTAACTAGTCCCAAGGGAATAGTGATGGACTGGTCCGCTAGCTCTAAGACGATATTTCTCTTCTTTAGTGGAGGTAGGTTCCAGGCTTTATACATTTCTTGCGATATCAAGTTGACTCCAGAACTAGAGTCCAGAAGAGCTTTACGAGGTTCATTCCAAGTGACTTGGAGATAAATTAAGGGACTTCCAGGATCAGAGAATTTCTTGGGAAGGTGGCCTACCTTGATCCAGTCAGTAATAGTATGTGTTAACATAACTATATGCATTGAGCTCTGTTCTTGATTTGAAGGGACCTCCAAAGCCTTATTTGTCGGAGGAGTGTTCACAAACTCAACCGCTTGTGGTTGTGAGAGCTTGTTTACGCTTTTGGTTCTAAAGAAAGGTCTTCTCTTTGTATTATTGTCAGAACTAGTAGCAGGTTGGAGATTTACAACTCTCATAGCATTACGTTGCTGCGGTTGAGTGGGGAGTTTCCCTTACATAGCTGGAGCGGGTGGTAATGGAGCTATCAGTGTGAGAGTGGCAGATGGATTCGAAGGATGGTATGCATGTGGTGTGTCTCTCCTAGGAGAGGGAGTCCTATAGTACTCTCAATCTTGGTAGTGACGTTGTGGGGTTGCATGACCTATAGAGTCACTTAGAGAGATTGGCTGCTGCACGTAGTAGCCATATGGATCTAGTTGCCAGTAAGGGTATTGTTGTCTCGGCGATGGCATCCCCCATGATTGTGGGTATTGCCACTGCTAGTGTTGTTCAATAGGTTGTGATGGAGTTCCACTTGGATAATACGTTAACTATTGGTAGAACTACCTTGGGTTACCTTGGGGATAAGGTAACCGATGGGGTGCTTGCCATTTGTTAAGTCTTGGGTTGAGTGCATACACCCCAAACTCTTGTAGATTTGAGATTATCAAGCAACATCCCTTAGGATGCTCATATTGGTAGATCTCACATCCACCATCATTTTTTGTATCTGAATCCACAACCTCTTTAGTGATAGTCATTTTACCCTTACCTTTGTTACATGCATGGTCCGAATCCCTCTTCTTTTTCTTATCATGGTCACTACTTCACTCCTTAGAATCCTCTACAATTTTTAAAACAATTTCAAATCTACTATCCAAGGAGTCCCACATTTGATCTACCTTAGCTGACACTTCTATTGTTAATTTCTAAAGTGGCAAGGTTTTCCTACTCACCAACTCTTCAAGTGGTGACTCATCCTCCTCTTCATAGAATCTTAATCCTTTCTTTTGGAGGGAAGGGTCGCAATTGTACTCTTTTGACCTTTCTCTCTTATGTAGCTCTCCTTATTTCTTAGCTACTTGCTCTAGCAATCTATGTACTTGATGAGACCTAAGCTTAGATAATCTCCCTTGAGCATACGTTCCAAGGGTTTTCCTGGTTTCATGCCTAAGTCCATCTATGAGATGGCGTAGTTGATCCCGTTGTGCCTAACCATGGTTCGAGCAACGATGTGGCAGTGCATAATAATGGTCCATGGTAGCATCCAAGGATTCATGATTTCCTTGCTTCCATCCTTGGATTTGCTTTCGCAGGTTGGACACTCGGGAGTACATTTGATACTTGTTTTTAAACAGTTCTAGCATAGTACTCCACCTTCTAATGATTTCCAGTTCTAAGGATTGGTACCAACATTTTGCTTCTTTTATCAGTGTCCTTAGGAATAGCTTTAGCTTTATCCACACATTCTCAATATTTTGCAAGGCACAAGCATTGTGAAATGCCTATAAGTGATTCTGCGAATCAACGTTGTATCCCCCCTCAAATCGTGGGATATTATTCATGTCCAGTCTCTTGATTCAACTATCTTTTTGGTTCCTTGTAGGTATTCTAACAGCCTTCATGATGTCTAACATGCTTTGGGTTGCAAGTAGGAGTTCTTTGTGGTCATTTCTCTCATAGCATCTGTGATGTCTACGTGGTTCCCTACTTTTCCTTCTTTCATGCCTTGACTCCCTAGAGTGCCCTCAGCCTATTTCTTGACTCTCTCGTTGAGGTTTCTCCCTATGTTTACCCTTATCCTCACCGTTAGGCTCTTTATGACCGTGTCCTGATGTTGAAGGAGAGGGTGAATGTTGCAATGAAGGGAAAGAAGAAGGAGAACCATTGCCATGACGATGTTCCCTACTTTCTCTTCTGTGGTCTCAGCTCCGATCGTGATGATGATCAGAATGCTCACCCTTATCATGTGTTCATGTTCCCTTGTTAAACACTTGGTGTTCTTGGGGATTAGAACCAAGATTGTGAATCATGGAGTGTAGGTTCTGATACACCACCTCCTGACCATCGTTAGTGTGTCGCCGACTGTCTCTAGTGTTGTTCCTAGGCGGTGAAGTGCTACCCTCAATTTCATTTAATATGGGTGAAGCATTACAGAGGCCTTTGCCCTTCAAAGATGTGTGGTAACTCTCCTACTGCAAGTCTCGTTGATGTTGCGCTTCTGTGGGATGGTAATTCCTTGTGTCATACTCGCATGCAATGTACTCAGCATATAACTGTGACATGCCTATTTGCGTGAGACCACAAAGAAGCATGTTGGGGACTGCTCTATCTGGAGGTAACACTATGTTACCTTCCAAATCTCTTCAATGCAGTTGCTCATCTTGATGGAGGATAAAAGTAAAGTTAGGTATATATTCATCATGATGAATATATACCACTTGGAATTGCTGAGGCACTGGCAGATTTCGGTTATGTGTGTTGTGTCGCCGACTGTCTCTAGTGTTGTTCCTAGGCGGTGAAGTGCTTTTGTTCGAAGAAGAAGACATTTTTAGTCTTGTTCGGTGTGTTGTTTACCGTTATCTTATTTTCATATGATCAAACCTAAGGGTTCATTTAAGCTTCCCAATGATATGGATGATATCCTATGTTCAACATAGCACACAAACAAGTATGTCCCTGGCAACGATGCCAATGATGAGTGGCGAGGTACCCCTACACTCAACCATACGAATACGAGCGTGCACACGCGATCAAGTCGAACTGTAAGGACTAAGTTCTTACGCATCCTAATGGAACACTTAAGGTTAATCAATCATTGTCCTCCAAAACTTACTTGTATTTGTCATGGTTGTATGGTTAAGCAAGTTTGAGGTATGTAATTTTTATAACTTTTATCTTTTTAACGCCTATGCTAAGAGGGGAAAGGGTGAAGAGACTAAGTAACTAACTTTCACTAACTAAGTTCTAATTGTCCTAGCATTAGTATCCGTTCCCACTTGCTGTACACACCTTGAACCTGTGCAACGCTACTGGGATTACCAAACGCTACTCGTTACTGGGTTATCAAGCATTACACATGTGCTCGAAGCAGTCGTACTGAATGTACTTAACTAGGAGAGTTAAGGGTTGAGAGAGATTAATTATCTAAAAAAGCATTTAAACATTTAACATTAATTAATTCCTATTTAACTTAGTCCACATGCTGCAAGGTTTATCCGAAAGTTCATCTTTATTTCCATACACAAATATGTGCTCAGGTACAATTTACTCAAATAAAGATCCGTTCACTTTGAGACTCCTACTGTAGGCACATGGAAATTATTCTATCTCTAGAATGGTAAAATTGCCAGAGTTTAGCTAAGGGTTTAGATCTATATAGGAAAACAAGGGAAAGTTGCCTCTTATTTATAGACAAGGTGATAGGCTGCAATATCGCGTACGGGATATCGCAGGGGCAGGCACGATATCACGTACGCAATATCGTGGTCCATGCGATATCGCGTCCCATCACAAACGAAAGCCAAAACCATATAAAATGGTTTCAAACAAGGTCAAATAATGCTTTACTAATATCACATAGCATCAAATGGGTTAAATCAAGTCAACCAAGGTTCAAATGATGCCAAATAATGGAGAATTGTGTTCAAACAGGGCCAAACAATGCAAAAATGATGAAAATGGGGTCAAATGATACCAAATGATATGATGATGAGAAACAATAATGTAAAATAAGATCAAGTAAGGCCAAAACATAGTGGGAACAAGGACAAACAAAGTAACGGCAAGGTAAAACTCAAGTTAAAATTATTTAAAATATGGAGTTAAAATTATTTAAAATATGGCATGCCAGGTGGAGCAAGGCCAAATGGTATTAAATCTAACACATATTTAATAAGGATTTTTTTTTAACAAAACTTCTTTTCTACTATATTATTTTCAGTTTCTACAATATCCAATTATATATGCTGAAAATTTGATTCCGCCTGATGGTGTGGAAGATTTTGATGAGAAATAGGGTGGTGGATGTTTGATTCTTTGAGTTGTACCAGCTGCATTCACACACCATAACACCGTATCACCTGCTTTGGGATTTGCCAATTTGGTGACAATATCTTGCATGAAATGTCTGTGCACGGATGTGCCGTTGTTTCACTGCACAGAAATTCAACGACCTTTTTATTTTATGCAGATGTGCCCCGTGGACTGATATACTTCACCAGGGTTACTGCAACTGCACTTGACCCATTGCGACATGATCCACCAGGCGCCTGATCACAGTAGTACTGAGTTATGATGATAGGATTGTTGATTTAACGGAACTCTTACTTTAGCATGTCATTGTTGAAATGCAGGTCTTTAAATGTTAGGTTGTGGGCATGGCCTCTGCCTCCCTGCCAACTCTTGATTCTGACTCCATTGGTGCTCCTAATGAAAGTTACTTCTACGTAAATATTGTCCACTAATGCATTGTCACCATCTTTTCCCAGGTTCGCAATGCTGACTCCACGACCAGGACCACACTGTATATGTCTAACATCGATGTTTCTTGCCGTGCTGGAAATGGATATGCAGTCATTCCCTGTGGCGATGACGTAGTTGGAAAAAGAGACACTGGTGCTATCTTGAACATGATGCCATCGGTACTGGGACTATCACCGAGAGCAGTAATAGTGACGCCATGGATATGAAGTTATGAACATTATCACAAGAAAGTATTACATGATGCATTTTTGGGGAATCTATGAAATGCACTTCTTGTACACCCACATTTTTAGATGATCTTATTATGACAGCAACTATGTTAGTGACGGGGTTCATGTAGCCGATGTGGTGAACTGCTTGCTTGCATGGATCGTTCTTGCCCGCCGTTTCCATCCCTGCCCGCAGGTGGAGCGGCGGCACGGGATAGCACTAGCAGCGGCACAGGGCGGCACTGGCGATGATGCTGCCTGGCAAGGGTTTCATCGGGATTGAGTACGAGGGTTTTTCTTCTCGGTGGAATAATGCAGGAAGGATTCTGTTTTGGGGATTGTCTGTGTTTCTGCGTCAAACTATGGCGGGGCTGGGATCTTGCAGAAAATGTGCGCATGTGCTGCTGTTTGCCACCAAAATGGGTCTCTGTCCCTGAGATATTCTTATGGGGATTCATGGATGGTTTTTGATTCGGCTTTATGCTTCGTCTTCATCGTAATGGTTGTGTTCTAGAATTTCGTCTGGTTGGGCACACTGGATTTTTCAAATCTAAGGAAATAAAATAACTAGTTGTGCCTGTTGGCTTTGGATATCTGATACCGTGATCCGGTCAGGGAAGTTTTAACTCTTTTCTTTGCCATCGTAATGGCTTTGGAAGATGATAGTTCTAGATCGTCAGGATGTGTCTGTGAGACTGATGGTTGGTGGACTGTTGACAATATAATGCAGTGCCAGGTGGTCAGTGATTCTCTCATTGCATTGCCCTACTTTTCTATCCCCCTCGAGGTCATGTATTTTTTAAGTTGTTCTAATGTCTTCCCATTTAGATGGGTCGTTGTCCAATTTGGAGCATTCATTGTGCTGTGTGGCCTCACACACTTTGTCAATATCTGGACATACAATCCTCATTCATTCAATGTGATGCATGCTTTCACTGCGTTTAGGAATAATACAGAAGCTAATTTGTCTACCCTTGACTTTCTCTGTTCCTAGGTGCCGACCAATTCTCACTTTAAACAGTTTTAATTACTCTACCATTATATTAGAGGATTTAGTAAAAAGGGTCTGCATGTCAGTTCTCTACCCATTAGCTTGTGCTAATCTGAATGTACCCCGTCTTTGTAGTAGTTGCCTTTATTGATGCCTCATATTGTGTCGTTACTTGAATAATCTAACCTATTCAAAGAGAGGAGGATTTGTGGAGAAGGATAGATGTGAAGAGCTTATCTTTTGAAGCAATGCCAAGCCTTTGGTTGTCCTTCTCTACAACGTTTTCTTAAATGTATTTGATTTAATTTAAATTTTTTTGATGCTTTAGAACAAACTAGTAGTAGTCTCACATCACATGGAAGCAATAAAGTTCTTTCTATTCCCTTGTCATTGATCTTGCTACATATGATTAGTTGTAAAATTTTGGTTATCTTTTAGGTGTTAGATAATGCAAATGGGGCAGTTGTAGTGGTGGTGTCAATTTTGATATTTAGGAATGTTGTTTCATTTATAAGAATGGTGGGATATACCATTACTATTATTGGTGTTGCTTTCTGATAAAGGCAAGTTTAGTCACAATACAACATCATAGCAATGACGTCGTTGATATGATATCACTACATATGATACATGATCATTGATACAATGTTTCAGGATGTGTGCATCCCTATAAATATGACACTTAGATGCACAATTCAACAACTTTTTAGTCTACTTGTAACAAGTCTTGTAGTTTGATTTCTTAGACATAGACTTAGTGAGAGAGAGTGAAAGCCCACAATGTGATGTGTGATAGTTGAATGGTATTTTTATTCAAACAAGTTGTATTTATGCAAGAGTTATGAAGTTAATAAAGATCGAGACTATTTCCCATCATTGCAGCATTCTCTTAGCTTCTTTTGTTTACTTTGCATAATTTTCACTATTTTACTAGCTTAATACTTTAGTTTCTCAAGTGCTTTATTTCTACTTGTCAATAGTAAACAGAATGGATACGACTGATTTTGAGTGCTAAGTATGATTGTTTGATATCCCTAGTAGTATTATCACCTGGTTCACCCAGTTACTTAATACTTGGTAATCCTAGTGATGATTACATGAGCCCAAGGCATGTTTGGTAAATCAGGAATGGTTATCCATCGCTATAGGCTAAAATAGGTTTATGCTTTTGTCGTTAGCTAGACTTAGATATTTTTCAACACATTTACACTTAGGAGCATTAATGGCTAAAGAAACATTAGTTATCATGTGCCTCACTATCAATTAAACCATATGTTTAGTCTTTACTAACTTAAAGTGAGAAGACAATGGTCACGAACTTCAACTCAATTACTAGCATAACTACATTGAGCATCTACTAATTATGATCGGGTCACACATAAATAGTCATGAATTGTATGGTTGACTGTTGGATGCTCCACTGCTCATCATTGGTGTCATTGCTAAAGATGTGTCAATGTATGCTAAGTAATTGATTTTACAAAGTTTGTTATATCAAACACTCTAAATTCAACTTCCATATCTTTGAAAAAATCTTAACAATACACACACTTAACCAAGCATCATAATCATAAGATGGCCTCAACTAAAGATAAACTATCACCTGCCAAAGAGATGATAAAAGGCAATGATAGAGTAAATGACAAGGAAGATTGGAGTATGCCAATGTAGACAAGAATCTCATACTCTCATAATGATCCTTACTATCCTAATTTTATCTTCATTTCTCACCAAGATGGTGGAGAGACCTATAGGGAAAAATTGTTTTGCCTTTAGAGTGTTTAGTAATCATCACACTTCAAACAACTTTGCAGGGATTGAATGCAAGTCATGTATATGAAGGGTACCATGTGACCAAACACATGAAAAGGCCCTACCAACCCATAGAGGCACAAGTGTAGAGAGATGTTGCTATGGAGACCAAACACGTGCATATCAAAGAAAAGAAAATCAACTCTCCTTTTGTCATAAAAGAGCTTGATAGTAATGCATTTATGGTGGAAAAACTCCACTAGGATCATGAAGTCCATTCTCAAATGCCTACTATCCATTTGAAAGAACTTGTCAAAGTGTAACTAGATTCAGCCTTAGTCGAGACATCTAGAAGAGAAGCAATAGACTCTAAGTATGAGTAGGACTCAAGGTTAAAAGCTTTTGTTGATATACAAAAAGATGAATGCTAGAGTCTTGGAAGGAGGAATAGCTAGCACCATTCTCCCATTGCTTCATCTTCATCCTCACGACTGTCAATAAACTATAATCTAAGGAACCACAAGTATAGAGATCATGAAAGGGAAAGAAACCAAACTCATGACAGACATGACTATTGGCCAAGACATTTTGATGAAGAAGATGAAAAGTGTGAACCATGAAGAAATAGAGATAGGCATGAAGAGAGAGAGAGAGAGAGGTATGAGCATTAAAGGGGGCACTACTACAACAGAGCATAAAAGCCCTATGAGCATGAAGAACCCATGATGGCTACTCATAGCATGATGAACATAAAAATGTTGTTTACATCCCAACCATGCATATAAAGGATAGTTGTATTAAGTAGTTATACATGAACAACATGCCCAGATTTAAGGGTGGATACAATGTAGATCCACAACATGACCTTTAAGCATTCCATGATGCCTATGCCCTACAGAACATAGAAAGTGATTGGTAGAAACTTAATTTATTCCCTCATACACTCATCAAAGAGGTTGAAAGCTAGTATAGATCATTGGAACTGGAATCAATTAGAGGATGGAGTACCATGCTTGAACTTTATAATCACAAATATCAAACCTATTCTTAGGTGTCTAATCTTAGAAAACAAATCCAAGGATGGAAACAAGGAACCTAAGAATCCCTTGATGCGATAATGTGTAGGTACTATTCACTTTTACATAGGTTCTTAAACCACAGATTTTTCCAAAGGAAGCAACTTAGGCACATTATTGATGGGATATGAAACAAAACTAGGGAAATATTTTGGGTTTATGGCTAAGAAAGATTGTCTAAAATGACCATCCATCACATCCAAAGACTCATCAAAAAAGTGGCAAAGAAAGAAGGTGAACTAAGGAAGAGAGAATTAGCCAAAGAGTACAATAGAGATCCATCTATTAGAAAAAGAGATGTATGAGTGTGTGATTAGCAATAAGAAGAAACCTTGGAAGAGGTAATTCAAAAGAAAACACTACCTATTCAGAAATCTATTATAGATATAGTGAATAAGGTAGAAAAGATGTGGGATTCGATAGATGAAATGTTTGAAATAGATCTGAAAATTATCAAGGAAAGAATTGAGCAAGCCTTCATCAAAAGTAAGGATAAAAAGAAGAAAAGGGATTTCAAACAAAAAGGAAAGGTAGCTTCAATGGCAAACCATTCAGGTACAAGCCTAGATGAGGAGGAAGGATGTTTTGTATGCCATTATGACCACACTAAGGGGTGTTACCTAATCATGGTGCATTTATAAGAAATAATGACATATGCATTAAACCCAGGATTCATCAAGAAGCATATGCCCAAATGGTTACCTTACCCTCAAGGTAACTACTAGTAGATCTTTCAACTAGCCTACTACCATAATGGAGCCTATCTACAACCATAGGAGTAGTATCATTAGTAGTGGAAACAACCACAATCATGGGAGATGCCACCACCATAATAGCAATATCCATATTAGCAACTAGACCCTTATGGATACAATGTCCAACATCTGATTTCTCTAGGGAATGCAACAGTTTAGACTTCTCAATATTACCCACCATAATACCATAGGCCAACATCTCCAAGGATGGATTTTGATCCACACATGCATCCATAAATAGCTGGTTCATCAAGTCAATTGCCTAACCCTTTACCACATGTACGACCACCTGTCATGCAAGGAGAACTACCATCACAACCTTAGTAGAGAAAAGTTACAAGGGTAGTGAATGTACAAATAGAGGATCATAACAGCAATACTAAGGGCCAATCTAAGAAACATCCTTTCTTTAGGATAAGTCTAGACAAGGTTGATAGAGTTAGAACCTTTTTTCTACTTTTTTGTAATTTATAATTTTTGTTATGTTTTTCTTTTTCTAATACATTTTCACATTCTTTGATATCTTCTTATTCTTTTATACTTTTACATTTTTTATATTTTTCATATTCTTTGATATTTTTTAATTCTCTAATAATTTTTCTTTTTTTTATCTTTCTAATTTTTGATATCTTTTCTAATTTTTCATGTTTTGTTCTCATTTTACTTGTACATATTTTTGTCAATTTCAAATAAAACACATCAAATAAGATAAAATGTAGTCATCATAAGGTGAATATTTTTCTATATTACCAATCATAAGGGATTGATTATCTATACAGTGATACCACACCATTCATCTACCCATTCTAATAATAAAATTTTCTTACCATGGCCATAATGATATTCTTCTCATAATAAAACTTAGAATAACCCTATGATCATTATGCCTTGATAGAAGAGTGAAGAACCAAGGGAGAATGCAAAGGGTGTGACATCAAGGAGATTTGTGGAATCTCTTGGATTACTACTGTAAGTCGTTTGCTATTACTAAGAATGTATTATATACTTGTAGATCTAATGAAAAATGGAAGTAAGAGTACACTAACTTTTGCCTTATCATGTCATTAAAAAGACATGCTACCCATGCTTGAAGGTAGGCAGCTTCTCAGGAATCTAAAAAATAATAAAAAGTGCAATAAATAAACTCCTTCCTTGGACAATACACCAAGTGGTAATACTCTTTGCAACAGTGGCAGTCTTATGGTTGTGAATATAAGAAATGAAACAATGCACTATCACTAAATAGTGGTTTGAACTTGGTTTGGATCTTGGATTGAAAGGCTAATGATTACTTTAACCACTAGTTACACACAAGGATTTATTATGCCTAGGGTAAGACTACTCACATCCCAATCTCAACAATCCCTCCTATAGTCCATTTCACCTCATTGTATATTTATTCATAATTTGTGGTTTTGTGTAATAAATCATCATTTTCCCAACTTGGCGATACTAACATGTGTGTTTTGCTAAACAAGTATGTCTTATATTTAGCTCCTTGAGTGCTTAAGAACACTTTTAAGTGTGGTTATACAAGGGCACTAAAGGCTGGAGCTTGCTTTGGGGAGGACCCACCTATATAACTCTTGTATTTCATACATCGCAAGCAATTCCACATCATCTTATGCCTTCCAAGGTCATTCAATAATCCAATAAATACTTCCCTTACTTTCATAAATCTGACCTATCATCCTTCATCCATCTTCTATACACTTAATAAACTTTCATAGCCCAAAATTCACTCTTTATGGACTTTAAATGCCCAAATTTTGATTTCTAGGCATCATGGCTACTTCAAGACCCTTTGAAAGCATTTACTATCTTCCAACCATTCCATTTGACTTGATTTTTCCAAGGAAAATATATTAAAAATTGAAATTTTTTGAGGTGACATCATTGATATGATGTATGATGGGGACATAATATAATATAGTCAAATGATGAAGGCATAATATAATATATTAGGACAAGCCTATTTTATGGAAAATTTGATTGAAAATTCAAGAGACATGAGAGATTGAGTCCATTCTCTAATTACATCCATCCATCAATCTTTTAATAAATGTAAAAATAATAGAATTTCCTATCTTATTTTATGTAGCATAATAAATAAAATATAAATTACATGGATTTGATTCCTATTTTATAGAAAAACTATTTTGGCTTCATTTGATCTTTGTCTTCTCTTGAGATTTGAGATTTTACTATATTTCCATATGCAAATATGGCCTTCTATTACCTTAAATTTAGGATTATTAATTTTTTTTTTGTCTTATTTCTAAACTTCAACATGGGCATTTAGAATGAGTGGAGTAAGAGTTTTCAAGGTGCATACTAGAACCAACAAAGTTAGCGTACTATAATAAATGGAATTAATCTCAACCTTATTTCCGTCATGAACTATGTTCAAATATAGGCCACTTGAATAAGAATTCAAATAATTAACTTAATTCACACTATCAACAATTGTTGAATGCTTCTAAATTCACAAAAAAGACAAAAAAACTAATAGATTTTTTATACTTAGTTCATTAATGATGCATTAGATATTACAACTTATTAGATGTGACACCATACCTACAATGTTACAACTCATCAAAAGACTCTTTATCATACCCTCAAGACTAATTGAAAACTCATCCTTAAGTTAAACAAAATTAGGACAAAATTTATTACAAAATTTGTGAAAGTAGTAATGATGAAGTGAGTAATTAATAGGCTACATAATAAAGACTTGAGTGTTACATTACAAAACATGAAAAAAGGATAGAAACTTTGAATAAACATCAAAATTTACAAAAATTTGTAGGAATATAAGATTTTTTGATGCAAATGCTTCAAGTGGTTCTAAGCCATGGTGGCTCCTCTTACCTAAACTACTCCTATGATTGATCAATGATTATTGCTCCTCTCGTTATGTGAAAATAGTCCAACAATGTCCTTAATTTCTTCATGTCAATTTATGGGTCATTGACTATTCAAGTAAGGTTGACCAAGTTGACTATTGTAGGTACTTTTCACAAACATGATAGCTTCAAAAACATTTATTATTTTGAATAACATAGATGACAAATTTAGTACATTTGATGTTGAATGCCTACACTTGTATCTTTAGATCCTAGTAGTCTAATAGCCTTTTTGCTAGGTCTTCTACAACATCTCACTATCTTATGAACTTTCACTTGAGGACCTTCAACTTCATATTAGTAATATGTAAATACTACTTAGCTTTGTCGTGGAGTTGTTTCTTATGTTTATAGAGAGAGAATATGGTAGCAACTTATTTCTCCAACTCATTTCTAGATTCTCTTACTATGAGCAAGGCTAAGATGACATATTATAGGTTAGCTAACATCATGTATCAAGTCATGTTCTTAATTTATTTTTCCTTCATTTTGATGTCTATTTTTTATTGCATTAATTCCATTAAAGATTAACTACTAGTTGGGATTAGGGAATTGTTGAAGAGCAATGTTTAACTTGGCCTTGGTGATTTTGATTTATTTCTTATTAATTTTTTTCTACAGGATTACCTAATATTTAAAATGTTATTTAAACTTCTCCTACTTCCTTGCCTCCTTTTCTCATTCCATAATATTAATTGTTAACCTCTATTTGATGGTGTGTACTTCTTCCATGAAGGTATTTCTATTTTGTAGCCAACCTACTAATGTCCAAGTTCATCTTTGATAATTGTTCTTAGAGATGCCTAAGGTTTATCTCCATTTGGTCATTTTATTTCTTTACTTTAAGAAATATTTGATTCTTTCTAGCAAGGCGTTTATTTTCTTCTTTCAAAATGATGATGTTCTTTTGCATTACATGGAACTTGACATTGACTAGTAATGCATCAAATGTGAATTTCGTCTTCTCCTATTCAACTTGCTCTTACTTAACCTTCAATCTAGTAGTTTCATCATCATATAATTGATTAAGAAATTCAATAGGTATAAATCATATGAGATCTTCCAATTGGGCATGAAGTTGTGCAACCTCATTCTATAGCATTTGGTTTATCAACTTGGCCTACTATAAGTAGGCTTTAGATAGCATTAACTTTCCCTGGGTAGCAATTATTTTAGACTATACTACATTAATGTCTTCTAGAATATCAAAGACATCATTGATTATTTTCCTAGTTTATAGTAGTCCATCTAATGTTGCTTCATGTTTTTCAGCAATCATGTTATCCTTTATTTGGGTTCTCATTCCTATAGATACTTAGATATCTTGCACCATGGTGAAGTCATTGATTAAGGCTATAAGGATCTTAAAGGCTTCACCCATATGATCAATAACAATCTATGCAATAAATTCCTATCCTTTATGGGGCATTATCAAAATACTTGCACCATCCCTATAATCTAGTATGATGAAGAAAGATGTAGCATTGCTAGGAATTATAGGATATTCCTCTAGCAAGATGATTACCACACCTTCCATAGAATTTACAAAAGCTAGGACATATCTTTAAATGAAATTAAACATATTAGAGATGTTCTCCTGCCACTAACTTATGGCCCTAGACAATTCATTCAAATGGCTCATGACAAGGTGATAAACATCAAAAAATGTTCATATGTGGTCACCTTATAGTACTTGGTGTACTAGTTTGTGTTATGCTTTCTCTTATACCTATGGTTCTTATGGCCAAGATGGTGACTGTTGAGGTTGATCTTTGTTGTAACTAAAAACCTTTGGTGCTAGAAAAATTAAAGGTCCTTAGTGTAGTAGTTCCTCAACCCATAAGTCCCTAGGGCCTCCACAGAAAAAATAGGATTTAGGATGCCCTAGCCAGTCCGGTAGATCAACTAGGGACTTATGGAAATGCAAATTGTGGTAATAAAAGAAAACAGAATGCAGAACTAATAGCAAATATGAAATAATGCACAAATAATAAAAATAAATATTTTGTATACAAAACTTCAAAATTAAAAATTTATTGAGAAACAATAAAGTGTAACATAGAGAAATGTGTACAAATGGTGCTTGGATGAGTAGAAAGAGGGTTCACTTATCTAGGAGTTCAAAGCCCATTGAAGTCGATGTGATATGCTCCAAGATTTGGATGTTAAGCCACTCCTAATGCTATTGAACCTCTTTTGCTGCATCCTTAGATCTACAAGTTGGATCACTACTTGGGGAGGGCAAGAAAAGTAAGAAACTTGGCTACTAGATTACTCCATGCTAGGGATTGGAAGCCCCAGAAATGTAGCTTTGAAATCAAAAGTTCACAAGTCTTAAGGCTATAATGCCTCCACATTGGGGTTCAAGAGAATGCAACTATGAGAACTTGCAAGAGCTCTTGAGTGCTTGGGAATGCCCCAAGGGTGGAATTAGTGCTTGGAAAATTGCTTGTACACTCAATGTATTCAAGGGCCAAAAGTCCTACCATGAGAAAATTTCTCAACCATTTAAAAAATTATTGGAACCTATAAATGGTGTTTGAGGTTGGATTTTATAGGTTTTTTGGGCCATGAATGGAGCTAAAAAATGGCTACATATTGGCTATAAAATGAGTAAAAATTGCCTACAAATTGACAGTAAATTGGCTATCAAATTTAGATGAGATGGATATCCAAATTTGAGGGGGTTACTATACATAGTAAGTGCTTCCCCCCATGAGCATTCCATTTACTTTAAATAGTGACTGGGGCACACCTTCCATCCTAGAGATGAATCTTTCATGCTAAGCTCTCCACCATGCTTACTAAAGTGGATGGTCAACATTGAAATTCATGAAGTGTTGAAATTTAGCTATTGTGGCTTCTACACTAGGGGATGTAATTTTCAATGTTGGGGCTGAATACTCCACACTAGGGGGAAACTTCCATGTTGAGGGGGGAAGGTTTCTAGGCTATGCATGTAGTCTCCACAGTAAAGAGGGGAAGTTTCAGAAACCTCCACCCTTCTATGCTCTGCATGTGCTTCTAGCATAGAAAAGTGTATACCCCTTATAAAACCCATTAAATTTATTTTATTGGCATTCCAAAAATTAATTTTGAATCCCCTAAGCAAAAATATAGATACTAGGTGATATTCTTTTACTTGGGGAATGAGGCTTGGACCAGTTATGAGGCATTTTTTGATTCCAAAAGTACAAAGTATGTGAAATTGTCCACTGTGGATTACAATCTTCACATTTACAATGAAGTTTAGCCTCAGGTTTCATGAAATGAAAATTGACTATAACATGAAAATTTCTTTTGTGGTGTTTCAATTGTCCCTCTTTGTTGTTTCCTAGAGGATTGATCCAAGAGGCACTGACAAAGAATACAAAACACCACTACATATTATAACGCTACAATACATACAAGCCACATGAGAATCAGGCTATCCAGGTCACCGAAGTTTCTAGTTGAAGGCCATGGTGGGCCATGGTACTAGTTTAAGGCCCTGATAGGCTATGTTGCTAGTTCATGATCATAGAAGGCCATTGAAAGTAGGCTTGCTTGTTGATGATCATTGGGTACATGTAGTATAGTTTTAGATAGGAATGATTAACTAGATTAGCTTGCTGAGTCCCATCCATGTCAGTTATTCTGAATGCCCAATTTTCATAGGCTCTAGTAATAAGGAGGATCCTTCCCAGTTGACTAAGAATTTGTTTGCATGGTTGCAGATAACTTTGAGGACTAGGTCCTCCTCCTTGATCTTGCACATGGTTAGGTTATGGTGATGCTACTACTTCTGCCTCTCTTAATAGTGCTCAATGTGAGTAAGTGCTTACATAGACTACTCTTGCACTGAATCTAGTGTTGCCATCCACAATTCCTTATTTTGATCATCATTGATGAAGTTGATCAAGTGATGGAACCTGCAATTCAAGGGGAAAAATAGCTTTAGAACCATAAACAAAGTTATGAGGGGTCATGCCAATTTTCATGTGATAAGTTGTTTTTTATGCCCATAGCACATTAACAAGCCACTCATGCCACTTGTGCTTGTTGTTGTTGAGCATCTTTTTAAGCAAGTTGATGATGGCCTTGTTGCTTACTTATATTGGCCCATTAGCTTGAGGCTAGTAAGGTGACAAGAAAAAATGCTTAATGCATAGGTTGTGATAGAAATCCTTGGTTTCTTGGGTACTAGATTGGGGTCCATTATCCATAACTATGATAATAGGTATGTCAAAACAAGATACAATGTTATCTAGGATAGATTTGCAAACTTTTTTAGATGTGGTCTTCCTTAGGTGAATAGCCTCAACCTACTTGGTAAAATATTTAGTTGTGGTGGTGTTGAAGCTATGTTCTACAAAAGACTTAGGTGTTATAGGTCTAATGATATCCAACCCTCATCGATGAAATGACCATGTTATCTAGGTTGTATGCAACGCAATTGGTGGTACATGTATAAGGTTACTATATTGCTAGCATGTGTCACATCACTTAACCATGTGTAGGTAGTCATTTTCCATATGGGGCCAATAGTAGCCTAATCATCTAATTTTAGTAGCCATGGCTATAGGTCCTATATGTCCTCCATAAACACCCTTGTGAACTTCCTATAGGACTATTCCAGCTTCAATTTTACCCAAGCACTTTAGGAGTATGCCATCATAGGATCATTGACATAATGTGTAACTACCTACAATGACATACTACTTTGATTGCTTTTGTATGACATCCNTACCTACAATGACATACTACTTTGATTGCTTTTGTATGACATCCTTTTGAGCAGTAGTTAGGCCTTGTGAGGATTCACCATGCATAAGGTAAAATTTGATATCCTCATACCACTCCTTAGGAGGAGTAGTATGAATGATGGCTATAGAGGTATCCTTAGTGTTTTATGTGATGGGAGTAGCATAGTCCCAGATTAAGGTGGGTAACTTGCTAGACACATCTGGCATCATACTTAGGGCTAATGTTGCAATTGCATCAGCTATGATGTTTTCATTTCAAGGTATGTGTTGGATATCAATGTTTATGAATTGTTATAAAAATTACTTCCCTAGGTCATAGTAAGGTTATAAGTGCTTAACTTTGCATGCATAAACTTTGATCACTTGGTTAACCATGAGTTGTGAATCACCTTTGATCATTAAATGTCTAATTTCTAGGTTACAAGCTACCATCATCCCTATGATCAAACCCTCATGCTCCATTATGTTGTTGGTACATGAGAACCAAAAATGATAGGTGAAGGGTTGAATCTCCCCAAATGGGAATGTTACAATGGTAGTGGCACTAGCCCCATGGGTAGTTGAAGCTCTGTCAAAGTGCATGACTGCCTCATAATCCTTAGGTACATGGCTAACTACATTGATGTGTTCATTAGGGAATTTAGGATCTATGGTTGCTTAGTCATCAATTGGTGAAATTGTGAGTTTTATGGCTATAGCTTAACCTTTCATTGAGGATTGAGAGACATAATAAAGAATGAATTCCACGATTATCACTTTCCATTAAGCTATATGGTTAGTTTCATAGATGTTGGTCATTATGGCTTTGATTATGTTGTCCTTGCAAGTGACATTGACATGGCTTCTAAAGAGGTAGCATCTCCATTTCTTCAAAGAGAATACTAGTGCTAGACAATACCTCTCCGGTCTTATGAGCTATTAACATGTGCCTAAGGTAGTATACAACCATTTATACTTTTTCATCACATTTTAGATATATTAGAGAGGTAATGTATGTATCAGAGTTTAAAAGATAAATGTAAAATAGTTTACCCTCTTGTAGAGGATAGACTTCTAACTATTGTGTCAACTCTTGCTTAAGGTTTTTAAAGGCCTCCTAGCATTGATCCATCCACTCATAATGAATTACATTCTTAAGAAAGTGTTGCATGGACTATAACTTATCCATAAGCATAGGGATAAATCTTCAAAGAAACTGTAAGTTTCCTTGTAATCATTAAAGCTCTTTAATGTTGGTAGGTGATGCTAATTTGGATATGGCCTTAACCTTATTAGGATCAACATGTATCCCTACTTCAGAGACTACAAAGCCAAGCATCTTTCTGATCTTGACATTGAAGATGCATTTCTTAGGACTAAGCCTAAGCTTGTATTTGAGGCATCATTTAAGCAAAATATCTAGGTCATTAGTATGATCATTGGCTATCATGGACTTCATAGCTATGTCATCTACTAAATAATTAAGTAAACCTAGCATGTGATTGCTAAAGATATAGGTCATGGCTCTCTAGTATGTTGCTTTGACGTTCTTAAGACCAAAGCGCATCATGGTATAATATAAAATACCCCATGGGGTCATGCTAAGTTGGTGGTCTAGGTTTATCCTCATTTGGTTATACCTCAAAAATCCATCCATAAAGGATAATAAGGCATATCCAATTGTAGTATCAATAAGTTGATCTATACTAGGTAAAGGGAAGTCATCTTTAATAGTCACTTTATTTAGGTCTCAAAAATCAATGCAAATATAGATACTCCCATATTTCTTAGGGGCTACCACTATGTTAGATATCGATTCTATGTAATCTATAGCCCTAATGAAACCTACTTGATAGATCTTTAAGATTTGATTGCAAGCTACCAAGGCCAAATCTAGTCTAATCTTGTGCACCTTTTTGCTTAATTAGTCTAATGCTAAGGACTAGTATGATGTTGTGCTAGACTAAACATGGGTCTAGGCTTGACATATCTTCATATGACTAGGTAAATTCCTTAATGTTGCTTGGTAAGACCTTGGTAATGTCTTGAGCACATTGAGGCTCTAGTGAGGAACTTAGCTTAAGGGTTTTCTCCTTACCACAATGTGTTATGATAGGAACCTAAACTAAGAGTCTTCAATTATGTCTTCTAGTTCCAATTCAAGGGTTTTGACTAAGTTTTCAAGTCATTCTAGAGGTTTCTCTATGGAGGGTATGTAGTCTATAAGATTCTTAGGCTTAAGATCTAGGCAATTAGGGTTGATACACCATTCAACATAATCGTGAGGTCCATGTAGACACAAAGGCAAGAAAATTTACTTCTAGGTACTCATACTTTGATTATACATGTCAACCAAGAGCATATTAATTGGCACCTATG
>MNCI01012874.1:0-113261 GCA_015680685.1 Gnetum montanum
AAGGATAAGGGAAAAGTTGCCATCATTGAAGAGGTTGTGCATTCATAAATAGAAAATGATAGTGGATGTGAGATATGTCAATATGACCATCCTAAGAGATTTTTCCTGTAATCTCACATCTGCAGGAGTCTGGGATGTATGCACTCAACCCACGATTAAACAAAAGTTAAACACCACGAAGGTTACCTTATCCTCAAGATAACCTAAGGTAGTTCCACCAACCCTTTACATATTATCCTAGTGGAACTCCACCACAACCGATTGAGCAATATCAACAATGACAACATACACAATCATGGAAAATGTCACCACCAAGGCAACAGTATCCTTATCGGCAACCTGACCCATATGGATATTCCGTGTAGCAGCCAATCTCCCCACATGAGTCTACTGGTCACGTCACTCCTCAACCCCACTACCAAGCCTGTGAGTATTATGGGACTCCCTCTTCTAGAGGTGATATTCTGCAAGAATATCATGCTTCTCATCTAGTCACATCTCTTCCACCAATAGCTCCACTACCACCTACTCCCGCGATGCAAGGTGAAATCCCTACCCAATCGTAGCAACGTAACACCACAAGGGTTGTTAACTCTAAACCTACTATTGGTTCCAACAACCACATAAATAAAAGACCTTTCTTTAGAACTAACAATCCAACCAAGCCCTTGCAATCACAAGTAGCTAATTCCTTAGATGCCTCAATATCAATCAAAACTTTAGAACCCCCTTCAACCCAATCACCGCACTCAATGCATACAATCATGCTAACACATGTCGTCACTGATTGGATCAAAGCTGGTGATCTTGCCAAGAAATTCTCTAATCCTAGGAGTCCTTTGATATACTCACAAATCACCAGAAATGCACCATGCAAGGCTCTTTCGAATTCAAGTTTCAGTGTCAACTTGATTTCTAAAGAAATGTACAAGGCCTAGAACCTACCTCCATTGAAAAATAGCAACATCCATCTAGAGTTGGCTGACCAGTCCATCACTTTCCCTTTGGGACTTGTGGAAGACATTGTTACCACTATTTGTGGATGGTTGTACCCAACTAACTTCCTAGTGATTAAGGTAAACAATGGTAAGGGGGACTTTTCAATCATAATGGGAAGATCATGACTAAGAACCATCAATGCACACCTAGGAATCCATGATCTTTCCCTAAAAATATCAAAAGAAAATACATTCGAAAAGATCGAGAAGAAGAAAGTTCCATGCATCACATACAATGACATAGGGTGTAATTGTGTGTAGAGGTCATGGTGTGTGCAAAGTTTAGCATTGCCTGCATGCAATCAGTGTGTACAAGTAATTAACATACAAAGATGCCTGTATGCAGCAACCACATGACAGGAAGACACTCAATGGCTGACAGCTAATCAAGAAAGAAATTCACTCATATGCATGGAACCAATTGAGGGTTTGACTTGTGCTTAGATCAATAGCATAAATGCATTATAGCAAGTCCACTACCAACTTTCAAGTCTTAACCTCAAAAATATCAACTAGGAAAAGATGGAAATTGAAGAAAAAATTAAGCAAGAGCCCTTCGAGTTGAAATCATTGTCCACCGGTATGAAATACATGTTTCTTAAAAATGAGAAATCAGTAATTATCAATGCTAACCTTGCTCCTTAATAGAAAGAAGAACTGCTGAAGGTAATAAATAAATGGTCAGAAACCTTCACTTGGTCATATCCTGAATTAATTGGAATAGATCCTAGGATATGCCAACATATAATTTACATTGACCTCTCTATGAAGCCTTGAAGAAAATCGCAGAGGCGATTGAACCCTAAGCTAAAGCAAGTAGTTAAGGAAGAAATAAAATAGCTTCACAAGGCTAGGTTCATATACCTCATTGCTGATAGAGAATGGGTTAGCCTCTTAGTTATTATGCCTAGAAAGGAAGGCAAATGGAGGGTGTGCATAGATTTCAAGCTACTAAATATGGCAACATTTAAAGATCACTTTTCATTATCATTTGTCAACCAAGTCTTAGACACCATTACAAGGCATTTCTATTACAGTTTTTTGGATGGATATAGTGGATATAACCAAATACAAATAGCCTTAGAAGACCAAGCCAAGACTACACTTACCAATCCTTGGGGAATGTTCGCATACAAATAGATGTTGTTTGGCTTGTGCAATGTCCTTGCAACATTTTAGTGACTAGTTCTAAGCATATTCTAATAGTAGATAGGGAATGGCGTGGAGGTCTTTATGGATGACTTCTCCACTTATGGACTAAACTTTGATCAAGCCTTGGACCAACTGGAGTAAGTGTTAAAATGATGTGTAAAAACCAATTTGAGGCTTAACTGGATGAAAACCCATTTGATGGTCCAAGAAGGTGTAGTATTAGGGCAAAAAATCCCACACACAGGGATAGAGGTATACCCTAAGAAAATCAAAATTATCCAAGGAACTACCCATCAACCAAAAACTGTCAAAGATATTCGGTCATTCCTTGGACATACTGGCTACTATAGGAGATTTATTGAGAACTTTTCAAAGGTTTCCAAATCATTGGTGGAATTAACAAAAAAAGACATACCTTTCGAGTGCACCAAGGAATGTGAATTAGCTTTCCAAACTCAGAAATAGAAGCTAGTAGAAACACCCAGTCTACAAGCTCCTAACTAGTCCAAACCATTCCATATCATGACTGACACATCCGACTATGCTTTAGGAGCCATACTTACATATTTAGATGACCATAAGCATCCTTATTACATCCATTGTGCAAGTAGAAGTCTCGTTGGTGCACAACTTAACTACACTACCACAAAGAAAGAATTAATGATTGTAGTGTTTGCACTAAAAAGTTTAGACACTATGTATTGGAATATAAAGTATACATACATACAGATCATAATGCAATATGGTTCCTCATGAATAAGCCAATGGTAAGCCCTTGTATCATATGATGGCTTGTAATCTTAGAAGAGTTCAATTTAATGATGATTGATCGCAAGGGCACCGAAATTGTAGTTGCTAATCATTTATCTCAGTTGCGATGGGACAACAAAGAGGATAAGTATCCAATTTCTGATCATTTCCCTAATGAATTCCTCTTTACTGATGTAGTGAATAATCAATCACCCACAAAGAAAAATTGGTACAATAGCATTCTTACCTATCTCCTCACCCAACAAACACCACAAGAGTTAAACCTTAAAAAGAAACAATAGTTTCTTCACCAAGCCAAGTACTTTATGGAGATCAATGGGAAACTTTACAAACTGTGTCCCAATGGCTTGGTTCGATGGTGTGTTCTAGATATAGATCAACTATGAGTTCTTCAAGATGCTCATGAGGGTCCTCATGGGGGTCATTACACTGGGAGAGAAATGGCCATCAAGATACTGCTTGCAGGATATTATTGGCCTACATTATTTCAGGATGCCCATTGTTTCGTCCAATCTTGTGAGCGTTATCAATGTGATGGGGGAATAACTACTAAAATGGAGGATCCACAATAATGGATTCAACCGTTAGAACACTTTGACATTTGAGGAATTGATTTTATGGGGTCGATTACACCAATGTCCAATGGAAAAGCTTATATTAGTATTACCATTGATTACTTAACAAAATGGGCCGAAGCAACTACTGTTAAAGATTGTATATCATCTACAGCTACATAATTTGTCCAACAACAAATCATAAATAGGTTTGGTGTCCCACATGAACTTATTTCAGGCAATGGTACACACTTCATAGGTGCAACTTTTCAGAATTTAATGCAAGACTTAGGGGTTGAGCATAAATTGACTACATCATACCACCCCCAAGAAAATAGTCAAGCAGAAGTCACCAACAGGGAGATTACAAAGATATTGACAAGAACCATTAGCAAGTTTAGGTGAGACTGGAGCACTAAACTAAATGATGCTCTTTAGGCATACCGCTCCACATGGAAACTCCCTATAGGCTACTCTCCCTATGAGTTAGTGTATAGTAAATTACCAATGCTTCCCATTCAAATTGAGCTCCGTACACTATCCACGACATGTGACCTCAACCTTGACCTTGATCTAGCATAGAAATAATGGTTAGTAACCCTTAACTTACTAGATGAAAATTGATTAGTTGCATTGTCATCTAACGAATTATACAAGGCCTTCAGTAAACAACATCATGACCTAGGAATTAGGAAAGTTAAATATCAGCCAGGAGATAAGGTTCTCTACTAGAATCCCACACATGTGCCACAACATACTACATTTCAAACACTATGGAAATGACCTTATATTATTTATGAAACTTTTCCTTTAGGGAAAATGACAATATACAAACCTAAGAGCCTAGATAATAAACTTTTGATCAATGTGCAACAAACCAAACCATTCTAGAAGCTTAGGATAGCCAGTACACATGCTACCTCTCTTGATGGGCAACCCTACTCATTATTTTGGATCTCCTCCTTCCAACTTAGTCATGGGGGAGATGGCCACCTATGCTAACCTTTCTAGGCCCTCAGTTCTGTTTGAATTTTTTTTACACATTTTTTGTTTTACACATTCTTTCAACTTTTTTTAGTTTTTTTACACCATCGTTCATGTTTTTACTATTTCTTTGTTTGTTTGATTTACTTTTATTCATCATCTAATAAGTGCTCATGATGGTGGATTGAATTATATCATATTGATTGCTAATGTTTGGTTTTTTCCTTTGAATTATGATGCTAATATTAAGGTACGGTTCTTCTGGTAAAATAAGCAATGAGTCCATGATGTCCACTCATCCATATAACTCTATGGTCTCCTTTGGCTTCAACTGTACAGTCCCCTTTGTCTAAGTAAACTTGTTAATGAATTGGTGGCTGGGTATTTTTCAAATCAAGGAAAGACTCAAAGGATGAAAAGGGTGTGACTTCAAGGGGATTCAATGCATTGGTGCTGGCAATTCTCCTGGGTGCTTTGGATGCGTTTTCTTGGGTTTTCCACCATTCTAAAATTGTTCAAGTATTAGGAAGCTGAGTGAATAAAAATAAGTCTTTGCATGATGTGGTTCTCACACATAAACATCAAAGAAAAGAGAGAGAGAGAAAAGAGAAAAAGGTGAGAATTCAAAGCACACCCCTTAGACATAATAAAGTAATATGGGCTACAAGCACTTGTTATGGAACTGGAAAGACATGTTATCCATGCTTGAAGTTTTCCTCTAACTAAGGCCCTTTCTCGCTTCCTACTTCTCCATCTCACTCTCCTTGGAATGGTGGTAACTCTTTGTGGAAGCATTCGTGTTGCCTCAAGAGGATGGATTAGCCAAGTGTATTGATGCAAGGTCACTAAATGTGGTTGGTTTGAGTCTAGCTTTGGGATGAGTTCTACTCAGTTATCTTAACCATGAAATACACAAGGGGCTTTACACAACCTTGTTCTTGGGATTCCATTCCATTCTCTCCTCTCCATCTTTCTTCCCATTGTCCACCTCATTGCCCATTTTATCATTAGTCTGTTCTGGGTTGATGCATTGTTTTTCTTTGGTGAATTCATATGGGTAATTTTTTAACTCTTGCTTCCAAATGACATTCCTAGAGCCTATGGACTCTTTGGTTTGTGGGTTTGTTAGGGCATAAAGGGCATGAGCCTGCTTTGGAGAGGACCCACTAGCATTTATTTTTGGTGCAATTATTAACTTCTTTTCCTTAAAAATTTCTTGAAATCAATCATTTATTGTTTCATCCCCATCGATGACATCCATTTTATTGGCATTGCCATTGATATTTTTCATCTTTCTTGTTCCTCATGTTTTTCCATCTTATAGCTACCGAAGTTTCGCTCTTAGTTGTGGGGTCCCTAGCATAAATTTTTCAATTTTTTCCATTTTACTAATTGCCTAACCCCTACACCTTGAGTAGTTGCTACTGATAAATCTCTAAACCATTTTCTGTCATAACCACAACTTAGCCAATGTGCTTAATATCGAGGCAAGGTATCAACTGCATTATGGATTTTCTATCCTTGCTCATTTGTGACCATGTTGTATGTGTATATGGATATCATACAAAAAATGAACTAGGCTTGGAGGAAGCACTCAGGATGGACCAGAACTAGAGCATTTATGAAAGTAGCGAGTTTGGTGGCATGGCTATGGATAAACAATGGAAGGTGCAATCTCTGCATTGGTAGCAACATGCTCCATCTTCTTTCTCTCTCTCTCTTTTTCTCTTCAAGCTGCCAAATAAAGGCTTGGATGTCATTTATGTATGAGTTTTAACCACAATGGTCATGAACACTAATGTTGTAATATGCTTATTGATCTGTTCACTGGGCATGTTGAGTTTGTCATCCCATTCCATCGTCAGTTGTCAATTAGTCAATAATCCCATACCTTCCCAATATTTTATAAGGAACTCGAGGACGAGTTTTCATTTAGTCATGGGAGTATGATGAGAATGGTTACTCTAGTGGTTACTCTAGTAGTTATAATAATTATTAGAGTGGTTACTCTAGTAGTTATTCTAATTATTAGAGTGGTTACTCTAACGATTACTTAGCACTTATTCTAATTATTAGAGTGGTTACTCTAATTATTAGAGTAGTTGCTCCCAAGTCTATAAATACAGTGCCTAGGTGCACAATTGGGAGAAATTCTTTTAGCATTCAAGTAGCGAAACTCTTGTAGTCAGTTTGAAAGTTAGAGTATTTTCCAAGTGCCCGCAATAGGATGTCTAAGTGTGGAAAAATCTTTATTCAAGAAGTGATGTACATGAGCATACCATTGTATTGGCAATAAAGACAAGATCTTTGATTCATCCTTGCATCACTTGATATTAGTTTTCATATGCATTTATTTTATTTTATTTTCTTATGCATTTATTTTATTTTATGCACTTTACATTTATGTTATTAGCACAACAATTCATTTTTATCAATTAAGCAAATTGTGAAATTACACAAGCATGACCACTTCGATCATGCGTGTAATGCTTAGTAACCTAGTAATGATTAGTGTTTGGTAATCCCAATAGTGTTGCACTGGTTTAGGATGTGTACAACAAGTGGGAATGGATGCTACTATTAGGATTAGTTAGAGCTTAGTTAATGAGTAGTTAAGTTAAATTAGTCACTTATTTATGTCTCTCCTTCCCTACTAGTGCAAGACATAAAAACATAAAAGCTATAAAAATCATATGCCTCAAGCTTAATTAACCATACAATTGTGACATATAGGTAAGCTTGGGAAGACAATGATCAACCAACCCATCCTTGTTCTACAAGGGTGCATAAGGACTTAGTCCTTGGAATTTGACCAAATTGTGCATGAAACGCTCATATTCGTATGGTTGAGCATAGGGGTCCCTTACCGCTCATCACCCTAGAACTTTGCCAATGCCAATTTTGACCATGGAAACCAATGTTTCCCAACTCCAATATTCAAACTACACTAACAACTACTATGACTACATTGGGCCAGCATAGTTACTAGTACTGCCCAGTGTAGTCCACATTTTGAAACCTAAAACAAATTAAATTCAATCACTAAAACACCATTTTCTACTGCAAGACCTTATCGAAACACATTGGGACCATCAAACCTTGGGAGTTGAGCTAAAATTCACCATTTTTCACTTCCAAACCTTAACTATGTTGAAGGGGGCTATGACTATACTGGGCCCACATAGTAACTATCTAACCCCAACATAGTCCACTTGAAGATGATCAAAATTGACAATAAAGAGCTAAAACTCATTTTTGACGAATTCCAAAACCTCACTGGAACCTGTCTAACCATGAAATTCATCTTTTTCCATCCTTTTTTAACAATTCCAACCTTAACTACATTGAATAATGGTATGACTCCACTAGGCCAGCATAGTCACTACTAGAGTGTAGCATAGTCCATCTAAAATTAATCAAAAGTTGCTAAAATAGCTAAAAATTCATTTTTGGAATTCTTAGGGTCTTACTGAAGTCAATTTTAGCAACAAAACCTAGTCTTTTACACCATTGAAACTTAACTATCCTAAAATACTACATGACTACACTAGGCCAACGTAGTTATTAGCAAGGCCCAATGTAATCCTTGATTTTGTTAATTCCTTGGGATTTGGGATGGTCAAATACATGCCTTTTTTCACATAGCCTTCATCTACACAACCCTCACTAGTGGTTCTCACCATCACCCACCCGTTCTCTATAGAGACCATTGGCCTAGATGTTCTATGATCATATAAGAAGACCATAGCAAATCCTAAGAACAATGACAATTAACAGGCCAATGCATAAAAGGAATTGGGCCTGTCGAAGGACACTTCCATCTCATCTATTTTGATGATTTTCAATGCTTAAGCTACATCAACCAATCAACCACAAGATGATCCCAAGTCATAGGAAAAGGGAAAAGAAGCTAAGCAACCATTAAAGCATGAAGTTCACATCTTGGGGTGCATGGAACAAGTTAAGAATGCTAAAAATGAAAAGCCTACAACCAATGACAAGGATTCCTCAATGTAATGGAACAAGTCAAATAGTCACTAAAACAAAAGAACACCTTGCTTAGCTTGTATGATCTTTTAATGACTTCTACTCCACACTTGAAAGCATTAGTCAACATGTTGAGCTCTATTCCTATTAGCAAGAATATCCCTACTAATGAGAGGTCCATCCACATAATGATGGTACCTCATTCACCAAAGGAAGAAACAAAGTTAACAACACTAGTGTTTCATGATAGTGAAGTCAAGAACAACCCCCAAGATGGTGAGAGAACTAAGGTTTCCCTCTTTATAACCATCAAGGTAGGACAATACAAAGTGCATAGAATGCATGTTGACAATGAAGCCACAACAAACATAATACCTTATACCATCATAGAACATCTAGGCCTGACTAAGCAAACACAACATACATCAAGAACCACTCTTAAATCCTTCAATGGATCTTTGGTAACTGTAAAAGGCTCAATTTCTTTAGTCTTTGTAGCAAGGGAGTAATTACCCATAATGGCCAATTTCTTGGTGGTGGAAGAGACACCAGGATTCAACCTTATCCTAGGAAGATATTTGCTAGCTTAATTACAAGTTGTATCCTTACCAATCCACCAATAAATTCACCTACCTTATAAGGAAGGTGAAACAATCATCCATGATGAAAATGCAACTCCCCTGGTGATTAACAACACTGATATTAAACAAGGATTCAAAGTGGAGTTTCAGGAAGAAACTCCTACTATCAACCACAAAGTCAACAAACTTGAGAGAGTAGAAGAGGTTGAAACCAAAAATGATGGGCCCATGGATGCACCATGGGAAGAACTCCACTTCAACATTATGGATGAAAGGAAATGGAGAATATAGAATTGTGCAAAACAAACCATACACATTTCTTAATCTATCCAAGATTAGAAAACATATGCAAAATTGATGTATGCCTTTGATTCAATCACCCTTGCACTTGTGACTGTGTGACCTTCTTTCTTTTATAGCCTTCATAGCCTAGTTTACATTTTTCTTGTATTTACCATTTTTTTCACTTTTGTTTTACTTTGCACATAGCCTAAGTTTCACTCTTTTTTATAATTTACTTTTTCAAGCCTTCTATCCTAAAACATAAACATATAAAAATGACATAAAAACTTTAAAGAAAAAAACTTTTTAAAATTTTAAAAACATAAAAAATCAATAAAGAGTTTTCTTTTTAAAACATAAGGCCCACCATGGCCTAAAACTGAAAAAGAAAAATGTAACATACGGCTCGCTAGGGCCTAAAACTAGCAAAATATTATAGAACCTACTATCGCCTAAAACTAGAAAATCACATGGCCCACTATGGCCTAAAACTAGCAAAATATCGCACTGCCCACCATGTCTTAAAAATGGCAAGTGACTCCATAGTCTACCATGGCCTCATACTAGAAAATCATATGGCCCGCCATGGCCTAAAACAAGTAAAACATTTATCAAAATTTACAACCTAATCCATATCTTAGTAGCCAACATATATAGCCAATGTTACCTTTTATAACCAATCACAATCACATAAGTCAACCAATCCGGCCCATGACATAAACAAAAACATTAAACATTAAATGTTAAAACATATAAACTAGATTAAACTTAAAAATAATATATGTTTAATGTCTATAACATGGTAACCATGAAAGTATAAGTAATAAACTATCCAACAATAAATCAAATGACTAACTAATAGGACATGATATCGCATGGGCCACGATATCACGTCGGCCCCTACAATATCGTGTACGCGATATCGTAGCCTATTGCCTTATCTATAAATAAGAGGCAGCTTTCCCTTGTAAGATCATCTAGATCTAGACCCTTATCTAAACTCTGGCAGTTTTACCATTCTAGAGATAGAATAATTTCCATGTGCCTACAGTAGGAGTCTCAACGTGAACGGATCTTTATTCGAGCAAATTGTACCTGAGCACACATTTGTGTACAAAAATAAAAACAAAATTTTTGATAAACCTTGCAGTGCATGGACTAAGCTAAATAGGATTTAATTATTGTTAAATGTTTAAATGCTTTCTTAGATAATTAATCTCTCTTAATCCTCAACTCTCCTAGTTAAGTGCATTCAGTACGACCACTTCGAGCACGTGTGCTATGCTTGGTAACCCAATAACGAATAGCATTTGGTAATCCTAGTAGCGTAGCACTGGTTCAGGGTGTGTACGGCAAGTGGGAATAGATATTGATGCTAGGATGATTAAAGCTTAGTTAGTGAAAGTTAGTTACGTGGTCTGTTCACCCTTTCCTCTCTTAGCATAGGCAATAAAAAGACAAAAGATATAAAAATCACATACCTCGGACTTACTTAACCATACAACCATGACAATACAAGTAAGTCTGGGAAGACAACGATTGATTAACCTTAAGTGTTCCATTAAGGCGTGTAAGCACTTAGTCCTTGGAGTTTGACCAAATCACGCTTGTAACAAATGTAGGGGTACCTCGCCACTCATCACTAACACTAGTTAATACATTTCAACATCAATAATATCATCAACCATAACAAATGAAAGAACCATAGGCCATGAACAAATAATGATACTAAAGGGCAACTAGAGGGGCTTGAGGAGCACTACCACCTTCTCCACTAGGACCACTGATGTCACCTGGTACTTGCACCACAATAAAACCCAAGTTAACCAATAATCAACAAAGTATAAAACTAAATCACAACTTATAAATTAAATTAAATTAGACTTAAAATATGCTAAGACCAATGAACTAAGTAAACCTAGGAGGGATCGAGTGCAACATCTTCTAGTGGGATATTCTAAAGACCAACCTCTAAATGATGGAGAATCTATTCCTTGGTCATGTGGGTCCAATCCACCTTCCATTAGTAGTATTCCTTAACAATAGATAAAATCCATGATTCAAATTTTTTCTATGCAAATAATAGACTATCAATAAGGAAACCCCTTTTAAAATAATAAAATATTTTCTTTCATCAATTATATTCAAAGGTCCAAACACTTGATTTTACCATAATCCATTTCAAACCATTGGAACTAGAGAGAGAAAACTATAATATATTCTTAGTCTAAGCTTAATGGGTAATATAGAACAAAATACTATCTAACTAATATGAGCCTAATCATAAGGCACATAAGTTCTAACTACAATTAGATGGTCCTTCTACAAAAGAATGAAACAATCTAACTTACCGAATCTTACCTTCTATGTTTCTATTCCTTGACTCTTCATTAACACAAGTTTAATTGAATCTCTACTAAAACTTTGAAGATCATTTTGCTTTATCTACAACTCAACACCTTGTAAGATTAAGTGAGGATTTCTTCAAATACACAAAGATTTCCAATAGCATCCATTCAACATTTTTCTACTTACTAACATTTATAAATTCATACTTGATAACATAGTAGCCCATTTTGGCATACCTATGATCATAGTCATAGACAATGGACAATAATTTTGTAGCCAAAAAATAAAGAACTTTCATCATGACCTAGGCATTAAGCATTCCTTCTTTTCACCATACTACCCCCAAGTTAATGGGTAGGCCAAACCAAGAAATAAGGCCATTATAAACTTGCTCAAGAAGATGTTGAACAAGAACAAACACAAGTGGAATGAGCAGCTTATCCATGTGCTTTGGGCCTACTAAATAGAGGATCGTAGAACTTAGAGGGGGGGGGATGAATAAGTTTTCAAACCAAAAATTCTTCAACACAAAGCACACATAAATTTATGTGGTTCCCCAACTTGGTTATGTCCACACTTTGAGCATAAAATCCTTACACAACTTTGGACTTTGTTTCTTTCAAAAAAAATTTTGAAGGGAATCACACCCTATACAAGCTCTAAGCTCTATTCCAAAGTGATTCATCACTACAAATCCACTCAACCTAGCTACGTCCTACATGATCACACCATAGTTTTGGGGTAGGTACATCAAAAACTCCTTTTTCCAAAGCCTAAATCACATTGACTAATGATGGTTAATGCTTAGATTGGGCTTCAAGCTATTTTGTGTAGCCATCCCCATGCAACAAAAGATCCCTACCAACTCAACTATGATCAAAATGGGTTTCAATAATGCCTTGCATAAAGCAAAACCATATAACCATACCCATAAGAAAACATGAGAGACTTAAAAAACATTGATAAAATTTGAATTCTACCCTCCAAGTGTGGACTTGCCCAAGTTGGGGAACCACATCAAATTTGTGTGTGCTTTATGTTGAAGAATTTTTAATCTTTTAATTTGGGAAATTTATTCATCTACTACACACCCCCAACCCACCCCGACACACACACACACACCCCCCCCCCCCTTTTGGGCGCTTCTAAGTTCTACAATCCTCAATTTAGTAAGTCCAAAGTGCATGGAAAATTCACTCATTCCACTTGTGTTTGATGTTGTTCAACATGTTCTTGAGCAAGTTTATAATGGCTTTATTTCTTGCTTCGCTCTCCCATTAGCTTTGGGGTAGTACAGTGACAAGAAGGAATGCTTAATGACTAGATTATGACAAAAGTTCTTTGTTTTTTGGCTACTAAAATGTTGTCCATTATCTATGACTATGGTCATAGATATGCCAAAACAGGCTACTATGTTATCAAGTATGAATTTACAAACTTTTGAGATTTTATCTTCCTTAGGTGAATAGCTTCAACCCACTTCGTAAAGCTTCAATCCACTTGGTAAAGTATTCAGTTGCAATGATAAAGAGGTCATTCAAGAAGAAACATCACACAATAAATCAATCATGTAATGTATTTTTGCATGTTTTGGAGCTACTGTCATTCACTAAGAGACGATGCTAGCTAGTCATTTAAATACATTCACTTCACCGATGGATGGTCTAGATCCTCATGATGAGAATGAAGTTTATTCAACATTTTACTCTCTCCACGCATGTGTTTTTAATTCATGCATTTACTTAGATTTAACTATTGCATGAAACTCAAAATTTCTATTATGAAGGGCTAGTCAACCATGCCTTCGAATTACATTTTCCATGTAGGCCTTTCCATCATTTAAATTTCTTTAATTCGACAGTCGAAAAGGTAATTTCTATGTAGTTGGAACCCTCTATGGACAGTTACATGGCATTAAAATGAATAATGAACAACCATACTTAAATTCTCGATGTATCCTGGATAGTGAAATAGGATTAGATGATTAAGGTAGTGTTGATATGTAGCATTTTCACAAATTAGGGTGTAAAAACTTGTCTGATCCTCTAAAACATGGGTGCCTTTTGCCCTGTGCTACTAAGAGCTCCAAGACCTATGATAAAAGATTGTATCCATAAAATGTAATCACAATTGAATAGTGAGAAACACAACACCTGTAGATCATCCAAGAAAGACAAATGCCCATGGCAGACTGAGCTAAAGTAGAGCCACAATTGATGTTGTGAGATGAAATCCTGCATGTTGCCAGTTTCCCTTGGATTCCAACACAAAAGCTACCCCTACATCTGCATTTGCAATGTCAGTGATTACTTAAATTGTTGTTTCAATCTTTGCCTTTGCATTCTGTGGTAGATGCATCTAATTTGTTTCTCTATTGAAGCTTGAGACATAACTTGGTGTAGCAATTGGTGATATATATATGTGTGTGTGAGAATAATTATCATTGAGCAGCTCTACACTTGAATATACTGCACTTGAAACTTGCATATGTAGAATCATCCTCCTCCAAATGAAAAGCTGGGAATCCCAAAGCTGGACTTGATGAGGAGTTGAATCACAACTTGAGTAACCTAATTGCTAGTCAAATTTGATAGCGACTACATGGATTTGGTCTTCATTCTTCATTACTAATTTTTGATCATCCATTCAACATAATTGAAATGCAATAGCAGATATTTTTTTCACATTAACACAATTATTTTGTGTGTGGATCCTTTTAAATTTGATTGTAACCAAAATATCTCTACTTGTGCTCACGGAAATAGGACTTCCTTGGAATGAATATACATGTTCATGCTAGGCTTAGAAATAAATATGGATAACATAGAATAGATGATAAATAGAATCCCCTTTTAATCATAAATCTTGCTCCATTAAATGGCCAAAATATGCCAACATTTCTTTCCTTCCTTAAAATGCTTAAGGAAATTTATGCAAGCTTCATTTTAAACTGAAATGTAATTGAATCTTTTTATTAAATTTTTTATAGTGAAAAACATTAAATATTTTTGGAGGAAAATTCCCATTGAACTTAAGGTTTGGTGGTATAAAAACCTCATTCCTAAGAAACAAAAACAAAACTTGTATAAGTGAAGCCATAGCATAAGCTACTCAACAAAAAGGAAGAGAATGGTCAAAGTGACCCTCTTAGGACTCATGTCCTAGGTTCTATTATACTTAATTTCTAATGTAACCCAAGCTTTCTTTTTTTCCTTTTTTTTTTATCAGTACTTCCACTTCTTCAACCCCCACATTATCCTTTGCAACATTATTTCCAGAATCTATATCCTTCTATTTTTCAAATGTTGTTTTAATTCCAATACTCAAATTTTCATATTTAGCCTTGTTATTAGTACAAAGGAAAGATAGAGGAATTGTCTTGAAAATTTTGGAGAATCATCTTTCACTAGGAGTACTCCAGCTCTTACACCTTTGGAGTTACAAGAACCATCAAAATATAATTTCCACTTGCTCTAAGTTTGAGATTCCTCTTTTTCCAAGTTATAAACTTTTTGAAACATGAAAATTTTGGATTCAAAAGGTCTTGTTTCAACAACTTTGTTTTTCCCATTCAAAGTAATGTTTTCAATTATCAAAGGTTCACTATATATGTAAATTTGATTTGGTTTCCCTTTCCAATGTAGCCACATATGTGGATAATCTATTAATATGTAGCCTGAGAAATTTTTCCTCCAGCTTCTACTCAACAAAAGACTATATAAATCCGAGATATCTACTACTTACATAGTTATTTTACTTTTTATACAAGGTTCAGAAGTGATTTCTAACAAAACATTAGGTAGTAGACCCACAATCTTCACTCTACTTTTGTCCACTTGAACAATCTTTTTATTGGAATGTTCAAGAGTCAAACCAAGTTTTTTGTATATAGAAAATGGCATAATAATAGAGGCAGCTACAAAATCAACTAGAAAATTATGAAGATATTTGTCTATTAACTTCATTATCAAAAGAAAAGGAGGAGCTTCTTTATTGGGAGTATAATCATAGCTATTTTTTGTTATCTTATCAATGTTAAACACATAGCTTAACCTTGAATCTCAAACTCTTCTTTTACCTTTAATAAGCTCCAATTCTTTTCTTTACTGATATTCTATTTGTAATAATTGATATATACTAATGTTGGCCTTGACATGTTTAAGATCCTCAATTAGATCATATTCTCCATCTCTAGCCTAATTTTTTCATTCCTTTATTAAAAGTTCAATTTTGAATACTTTACTCTACTTGATCTTCTTTACTTTTAATTTTCTCTACTCCACTTTGTTCAAAAACCTTTCTCTTAGTAGATGGATTAAAAATGACATTTGAAGGCCTAGAAGAGGTTAATTGTTCTTTTGATTGAAGATTATATCTATTTTCTTCATTATTGTTACACACTTCATTTGGTGATTGATGAATGATGAGGTACCCCTATGCCCAACTATACAAATCATAAGCATTCATGCACAATCCGATCAAACTCCAAAGACCTTAAGTTCTTAAGTACACTAGTTTCAAAGAAGTGAGATCTAATTGGAATAATCATTTTCTTCTTAGTTCCACTTATGAGGTACAAGTATATGGTTAAGTGCAACTAAGGTATGTGATTTTTATCATTTTATATTCTATAAGTTTAATCACCTAGAATAAGAATAAAAGGTAGAGGAATTTAATATATAATTAATTTATTGCCTAGCTAGCCTAACACAAGTACCTATTCCCACTCTCTAGACACATCTTGAATGCATATAACACTACTGGGTTACCAAATGTTATGTGTTTCTAGATTACCAAGCACTACATGCATGCTCGAAGTGGTCATGATTATGTTTATTAACAACTAGAAATTAATTGCTTAATTAAAGTGCATTAAGCTAAAGTGCATGACTATTAAATGCATGAAAAGAAATATTAATCTATTCTCAGTGCTATAAGGATTATCAAAAAGGCTCATCTTTATTTCCATCACACTACTATGCTCAAGTACATCAATGCTTGAACAAGGATTCATGCACACCCAAACTCCTACTGCAGGGACTCAAAAAATATTCTAACTCTAAAAAAAATAAACTGCTAGAGCTTCACTATGCTATGACAAAAACTAACTAAAAATCATGTGCCCAAGCATTATATTTATAGGTTGGTATATACCCTGCGATATCGGATATTCAACCTTGCATTTTGTGCTCCGATATCAGGTATCCAATATCAAGGCTTCAATATTGCATATTTGATATCAGAGCACATCAAAACATGATTCATCATACCTCCACAACTAAATGAAAACTTGTCCTTGAGTGAACAAAAGGAGAAATAAGTTCCTTACAAAATATTGGGTAGGTATGGGATTATTGACTAACATGCAAACTTAACTCAGATAGAATAGATGAATGCTAAATGTCCAAGTGTATGGATTTACAATCTTTTATAAAATTGGATGTTCATGACAATAGAATTGAACACCTTGGACAAAACTAACATCTAACTCCTCTTGGCAACTAAAGAGTGAAGAAAAAGATTTAAGGATCATGAATTGTCATCGTCACATGGTGCTACTGCTTATCCTTTGGTGAAAACAATCCCACTTCCAATCCATGCTTCCCATTACAATCATAAGAAAATTGTAGATTAGTATGCAATGTGTAACATATAGCTATTAGGTATCTTATCCTATCAATAGTTACACTCGGCTAGGTTATGATTATGGTGGAGTGATTTCTTTTTAGTAGTGTTATTAGGAAGATTGACAATAGGATAAAATGGATAAGCAATCCATTAAATTCTAAAAAGTTCAAATGTGATGAAATGCTTAAAGAGAGTTTAAGAATTCACAACAAATAAAAAGAGGACTTCACTAAAAAACATTATGAAGATGCACACAATTAGATGTCATTGATGGGGCAGGCGAAAGGATGTGATTGTGAGAGTGTCAAAGGACAAAGAACTTAACTAACCCAACCAAAAGATATGCAAGTGGATCCTCCTGAAATCAAGTACAATCCTTTTATTGCCCTTGCATAACTTCAACCTAGGATTCCATGGGCCCCATGGGTGATTAATGGTTATAGAAAGTTAAGTACAAAGACCTAGAAGAAACTACAGCTAAGAATTTTGACACATCAAACCAAGACATTGAACAAGAACATGAAACCAGCAATGAGGTAAGACATGGATGGCACAAATGGATGAGAGAGAGTGGAATGGATTTCCTAATTAAGATCACAAAAAGCCCCTTATGAAGTTTGTGGTTAAATGACTTGATAAAATCCATCTTTACTCCAAAGTAAAACCAACCATGTTTAGTGACTCTGCATAATCATTCTAAGACTAGTCCACCCCCCTAAGACACAAGAGTGTTCACATGAGACAATCATTATTCCCTTTTAAAGAAGAAAAGAGAAGTAGGAAGTGAGGAAGGACCTTAGTTAGAGGGGACCTTTAGGCATAGGTAACATGTCTTTCTTGTCCCATAACCAATGCTTGTATCCCATTTATTTTGTCTAAGGGATGTGTTTTAAATTTTCATAATTTTTTCTTTTATTTTTTTATGAGAACCACACCATGCAAAGACTTATTCAACTTCGTATTATTGATTGACATGGAATGGTAAAAAATCCATGAAAACACACATATACCCAAGTAAGCAGAAAGGCACAAAGAGTACTGAATCTCCTTAAAGTCACACCCTATTCAAACCTTTGAATCCTTTCCAAATCCAAAAACTACCAAAGTCACAAGTTTTTTAAATTTCTATTAATAAAAAAGAGACTGCACATTTCTAGAACAAAGAAAACCATAGAGTTTGTGGATGGGTGGATGTTGTGGACTGACTTTGTATTTCATGAAAAAGAACCCATGTTCTCATTATTAGTAACAAAATTCAAAGCCAAAATCTAAACACCAATAATCAAATAACTAAATAGTACATACCACCATCAAGCAATGAATTGCCACTATGTCTGACACTTATCAACAAAAAGTTAAAAAATCACACTAGAATAAAAGAAAAAATAAAAAAAGTGTAAAATATTCAGGAAATAGCAAATGTACTAACAATGATGTAAAACAAGAATTAGAAAAGATTAATAACATGAAAATAGAAAAGTGTAAAATCAAGAATGTGTAAAACAAAAAGTTGTAAAAGTAACAAGGTATAAAACAAAAACGTGTAAAATTAAAAGAGGAAAAACTAAACAACCACTTATATAGTTAGCATGGGTGGCCATCTCCACCACAACTGAGTTGAAAGGACAAGATCCAAAATATTGAGTCTGGTTGTCCCTCTAATGAGATGTTTGTTGTATTATTTGGCTTAGGTTCGTGGAAAGATTTGACTTGTTGTATGTTAACTAGCTCTTTCTTGTCTAGGCTCTCAGGCTTGTAGATCATCACGGCTCTAGAAGGAAAAGTTTCATAAATTATATAAGGTCCTTCCCATAATATCTAGAACTTAGTTTGTTGAGGTACATGTGTGGGGTTCTAGTAGAGAACCTTTTTTCCTAGTTCAAATTTGACTTTCCTAATTCTAAGTTCATGGTGCTTTTTGTTGAATGCCTTGTGCAACTCATTAGATGACAAGGCCACCAATTGATTTTTGTCTAGTAAGTTGAGACTCATTAATCCTTCTTTTTTTGCTAAACTTAAGTCAAGGTCAATGTCACATGCTATTGAAAGTGTACAAAGCTTAGATTGAATAAGAAGTGTTGGTAATTTTCCATACACCAGCTCATATGAAGAATAGCCTATAGAAAGTTTTCATGTTGAGTGGTAGGCCCAAAGGTCATCGTTGAGTTTTGTGCTCTAGTCTTTCCTATATTTACTAATAGTTCTTATTAGTATCTTTGTGATTTCCCTATTTGTAACCTTAGCTTGATCATTGGCTTGGGGGTGGTAGGGTGTTGTGAGCTTATGTTCAACCCCCAAGCATTCCATAAGCTTCCAAAAAGTAGTGCCTATAAAGTGATTCTTATTATCATAAATTAATGCATGTGGCACACCAAAATTGTTTACAACATTTTGTTGTGCAAATTGAATAGCAGTAGAAGATGTACAGTCGATGAAGGCTGCTACTTCTACTCATTTCATACAGTAGTCAACAATGACTATAATGTACACATTTCCATCTAACATGGATGTGATGGAACCCATGAAATCTATGCTCTAAATGTCAAAGGGTTCTAACAATTGCATCCACTATTAAGGTTCCTTCATTCAAGTAATCATTCCACCATCTTGTTGGTAGTGTTCACAAGAGTGGACAAAGTGGTGAGCATCCCTAAAGATTACTGACCAATAATACCCTACCATCAAGATTTTAATGACCATGTGTCTCCCAACATAATGGCTCCCACAAGGACCCTCATGAGCATCCTAGAGAATGTGTAGTTGATCAACATTAGGAACACATCATTGAACTAGGCCATTGGCACACACCTTATATAGGTTTTTGTTGATCTTCATGAAGCATTTTACCTAGTGAAGAAACTATTATTTCTTTTGGTGGTCTAACCCTTGTGGTATCTCTTGAGTGAGAAGATAGGTGAGAATACCATCACACCATTTAGGCTCATTGGGAAATTATTTAGCTATAGCCTTAGCAAAGATGAGTTCATTAGAAAATAGATTAAATAGTGGACTTTTTTCCTCTTTGTTGTCCCATTGCAACTAAGACAAGTGGTCAATGACCATATGCTTAGTTTCCTTTTAATCTATCATCATAAGATTGAATTCTTGTAAGATCACTAGCCACCATATGACATGAGGGCTCATCATCAGCTTATTCATCAAGAAGTGAATGACATTGTAATTCATGTACACAAACACTTTGTATCTAAGCACATAATGCTTGAGCTTCTATAAAGCAAACACCACAACTATTAATTCTTTTTCTGTAGTGGTGTAATTTAGTTGTGCACCCACAATTCTTTGGCTAGTTTAGTGGATGTAATATGTACATTTCTTGTCATCCATCTATGTAAGCATAGCTCATAAGGCATAATTCAATGCATTTGTCAAAACATGAAATGATCTAGACTATCGGTTGCTTGTAGAATTGGAATTTCTAAAAGTTTCTCCTTCAATTGTTGGAATGCCTTTTTACATTTTGTAATGCAAAAAAATGGAGCATCTTTCTTTGTCAACTTAACCAATGGTTTTTCAATCTTAGAAAAATTCTTTATGAATTGCCAATAGTAGGCAGTATGCCCAAGGAATGACCAAACATCTTTGATGATTTCTGATTGGTGGGTACTTCTTTAGATGACCCTTATTTTTCTAGGATCTACCTTAATTCCTACTTGTGATATTTTGTGCCCCAATACAATGCCTTTCTAGACTATAAAATGACTCTTTTTCCAATTGAGCCAAAGGTTTGTGTCAACAAATCTCTTCAGAACTTGCTCAAGGCAATCCAAGGCTTGCTCAAATGTAGCTCCATACGTCGAAAAGTCATCCATGAAGACTTCCACACTGCTACCAATCTACTATTGAAAAAAGCTTAAGACTAGGTGTTGGAATGTAGTAGGGGCATTACACAAACCAAATGGCATCTTGTAATATGCAAAAGTTCCTTAGGAACTCATGAATGTTGTCTTGGCCTAGTCCTCTAGCGTAATCTAGATTTGGTTATAGCCACTATAACCATTAAGAAAACTGTAAAAATAATGTCAATATATTGTGTCTAACACCTAATTAATGAATGGCAATTAAATATGGTTCTTGAATGTTGTCATATTCAGTAGCCAAAAATTGATGCAAACCCACCATTTGCCTTCTTTCTTTGGCACAATCATGAGTAGACTAACCCACTCATCATCCACAATGGGATAGATAAACCCTACCTTGAGGAGTTGTTCAATTTTCCTCTTAACAATCTACTTCAATTTGGGATTCAAATGCCTTGGTGGTTGCCTCTTTGGCTTCATGGCTAGATTAGTGTAGATACGATGTTGGCATATCCTAGGATCAATCCTTATGAGTTCAAGATATGACCAAGCAAAGGTCGCTGACCACTTTTCAACCACTTTTAATAGCATCTATTTTTTTCTAGAGAAAGGTGTACATTGATTATTACCAACTTTTCATTTTTTGAGAACATATATTCCAAGCTAGCCAATAGCATTTTTAATTCAAGCTTCTCTTCCTTGAAATTTTTAGAAATTTCAAACTCTTCTCAATAGGTATCATCATTTGTATTATCGGAGAGTTGATCATAAAGTTGATCCAGTTCACTTGTGCCTATGACATATGCACATGTTATGCCCTTATTAGGTTCCATGCAAATTGTGTTGCTTTCAAAATTAGTGATTAGTCACTAGGTGCCCTCTTGTTTTGTGGCTATTGCATATAGACACCTTTGAATATCAGCTTCTGTGCACACTACTTTCATGTAGAGATGAATGCTTATTTCACTAAAAATAGTGTCAGCACATAATTGCACCCTATATCACTATACACAATACATGGCACTCACTTCTTCTTGATCTTCTTGAATGCATTTTCTTTGGATATTTTCAGGGAAAGATCTCTGATGCCCATTCTTGTATCAACGATGCTTAGCCATGCCCTTCCCATAATTATTAGGAAGTCCCCTTTGTAGTTCTCCACCTTGATTACTAGGAAATCAGTAGGATAATACCATCCACAAATAGTGGTCACAATGTCTTCTACCAACCCTAATGAAAAAATGATGGACTGGTCTGCTAATTCTAATTTAATATTGCTCTTCTTGAGAAGTGATAGGTTCCAAGTAGTATACATCTCATGAGAAATCATGTTGACACTGGAACTCAAATCAAGAAGAGCTTTGTATGGTTCATTCCTAGTAATCTACAAATAAATAAGAGGACTTCCAAGATTAGCCAATTTTCTAGGAAGATTACCAACATGGATCCAATCAAATATGGCATGAGTAAACATAACAATATGAATCCTAGGTAGTATTTTATTTGAAGGGAACTCAAAGAAATTTGATATAGAGGAAGATGGAGGAGCAAAGTTGTCAACCGCATGTGTGTTTGAGGGCTTAGGTGGACTATGCAATTAGAAGAAAGATCTTTTCTTTGACCAAGTGTCCAAACCACTTATTTGATGAATTAGTTGTAGATCAATGGCCCTAGTGATGTTGCATTATTGTAGTTAAGCTGGGAGTTCACCCTATATAGATGGAGTAGGTAGTAGTTATGTTAAGGGAGAAGGAAGATGTGTAGGAATAGAAGATGGATAAGGGTAAAAGGTGGTATCCCTTCTTGCATGTGGAGAATGAGTTCAATAATAATCAAAAGGATGGTAGTAATATTAAAAAGTAGAAACATGACTAGAAGAGTCATGTGGAGACAAGGGTTGCTAAATATAGTACCCATATGAATCAGGTTGTTTATAAGGGTATTGCTACCTTGGCAGTGCTAGTACCCATGACTATGGTTGCAACAACTATTGATACTACTCATGTGGTTATGGTGGAGTTCCACTTGGATAATATTGCTCTGGTTGGTAAAATTGCCTAGAATTACCTTAAGGATAAGGTAATCTTCTAGGTGTTTGCCTTTGTGCTAGGCATGGATTCAAAGAATACACTCCAAATTCTTATAAGTGTGACACAATAGGATAACATCCCTTAGGATATTCATAATGGCATATGTCACATCCATCATCATCATCTAATTTAGTTCTCACAACTTCCTCTATTGCAATAATCTTGCCCTTACCTATTTGAATGGCATGTTTAGCTTTCGTGTGCCTTCTATGCTCACAATCACTACTTTGTTCTTTGGACTCTTCAGTAATTTTGAGGATGGCTTGAAATTTTCTATCCATGGAGTCCCATAACTGATCAACCTTGGTCATAATTTTAGATTGAAATTTTTGAAATGGTAAGGTTCTCCTATTCACCACCTCATCAAGTGATGATTCTTCCTCACTATCATAGAATCAAACCTTCCTCTTTCAAATGGAAGGATCATGATTATAGTCTTCTACACTTTCTCATTTTCTTAATTCTCCTTTCTCTTTAACTACCTACTAAATCAATCTTTAAATCTAATGGGCACTTAATTCTAACAATCACCCTTGGGCATAAACACTAAGGATTCTCCTTGTTTTTGATCGAAGCCCATCTATAATGTGGCGAAATCGGTCTAGTTGAGAATAATCATGGCCAGGACATCTATGCACTAAGAAATAGTATCAACCTATGGCAGCATCCAAGGGTTCATATATCCCTTGTTTCCATCCTTAGATTTTCCTCCTCAAGTTGAACACTTGGGATTACATTTGATATTTGTCATTGAACAATTTAAGCACTGTACTCCATCATCTAATAGATGTTGGTTCTATGAACTAGTACAAGTTTTCTACTTCTTTAATGAGTATCCTTGGAAATGTCTTAAGCTTCTACCACTTATTTTCTATATTTTACAAGGCACATGCATCTTGAAAAGCTTGGAGATGGTTTTGCATATCTGAATTGTATCCCCTTCAAACCAAGGAATATTGTTCATGTCTAGTCTTTTGATCTTACTATTCTTAATGTGCCTTGTGGGATTTCTCACTACCTATACAATTTTTAGCATAATCCAGGTAGCAAGAAAAGGCTCATCGAGGTTGTGATTTTGGTGCCTATGATGTCCTCTACTACCCCTTCATTCATAGCATCGTGTCTCTCTTGAACACTTGTGCCCCTAGTCTTGGCTTTCCCAATGATCCTTTCAATCATTTCAGTCCCATCGGTCACCCCCATCATGGTCACACCCCCTATGGCTATAGTTGGATCCAAGAGAAGAAGATGATGATGATGAAGGTGAAGAGAAAGAAAGACTAGCACAATCACAGTGCCTGCTATCCCCTCTTCGGTGATCATGACCACAATCACGATCTTGTTTCTTCTCCACATCCTAGCCCTAACTCTCCTCCTTGAATCCTCCTCTATCATTGGATCCATTCTTGCTAGAACCAATATTGTGAATTATGGACTGTAGGTTCTGGTTTTGACCTCCTTTATGATAGTCAAAGAGAGGAATTTCACTGAATGGAAAACCTCTAGAGAAGGGTTCTCCAGCATCTTTTTGGTACAATAAGAATGGAGAATCATTAAACCATTTTTTCTTCAAAGATTCATAGAGTTGTTCCAACTGGAAATCCCTAAGATGTTGTACCTTAGTGGGATGATAATCCCTAGCATCAATATCTTACACAACGTACTCAACATGAAGTCCCTAAAGACCTAATCATATAAGCATTTGTTGGAGCATTGCAGGAATCGATCAATTAGGTGGAAACATGATGTTTCCCTCCCTACCATGCCACCACAACTATTCATCCTAGTGTAGGATGAAGGTGAAATTCAATAAATACTCATCAAGATGAGCATATACTACTCTGTATTGTTGGGGCACTTACTGATGTACTTCATCAAACTTTGACAAAGAATCACTCCTATGAGAAGAAGACATTTTATGTTAGAAAAATAAAAATGCAGTGTGCTCTTTAAAATTGTTATAGTAATTTTAAAGTATGATATGCCTCTAAGGTTTATTCCAATGATTTTGAATAATTTCCACTAAATCCTAGAGAGCACACATAACAACTAAAAGATCCCCAGCAATGGCACCAATGATGAGCGGCAAGGTATCCTTATGCCCAACCATATGAATCACAAGCATTCACACACGATCTAGTTGTAGTAATTAATTACTTAACTAAATGCATTAAGGTAAAGTGCATGAATATTAATTGCATTAAAAGAGACATTAATCTATTCAAAGTGCTCCAAGAATTATTGATGAGCAGAAAGTTACCCCTTACACCCAACCATACGAATCATAAGCATTCACACATGATCCAGTTGAATTTTGTAGATGGGACTAGTTGTGGCATCTAGATCATTATGCCTTGAAAGTAGTTCACTATCTTTCCACTTGGACAAGTGGAAGGTTTGCCACGTATGATTTAGTCCAAAGTGAAGCATATGATTCTTGATGTTGTTGTGGCCTTATGCTACTCCTAACGATAATAAAGAAATCAATTATTTAAACTAATTAACAATGGAAAGTAATGTCTAAGCTAGCCTAGGGGTAATGAATGTACATTCCCAACTTACTGTACATGACCTGAACCCATGTATCCACTACTAAGATTACCAAAAGCTATGCTACTAGGCAAACTAAGCAATAATTTTGCTAGGATTATCAAGCGAATATGTGTTTATGCTCAAAACTGGTCGCACTCATTCTATAAATTCATTAACATGCATGGAAACATAAATATTAACTAAGTATTTGGAATATAAATTATATTAAAAGTAAATTTAATCTAGTCAAAGTGCTATAATGAGAAAGAATCAATCTCAATCTTATTACCGTTCATGGAATGTGTCCAAGTACATTTCCACTCAAATAAGACACTGTACAACTGACTTAGATCCACATCGTGGCCACTCACTAACTATTCTCTAAGATTACAGAATAAAAATACAAGAGTTTGGCTACTCTATTAACAAAATAATTGCATAAACATGGCTATGAGTGCATATTTATAGAGGAAAATAGACACTGTGTTGACGGGGCCGCATCGATGCAATAAACTGCATTGACAAGGTTGCATCATTGAGGCCTTGTTGTTGGAGCCTTGTTGTTGAAGCCTTGATATCAAAGCCTACCAAAACATTAACTCTTTATCAGATAACCAAGCCAAGTGATGATTCATCATACCCCCATGACTAAATAAAAACTCATCCTTGAGTTAACAAGGTAGGACCAAGCTTTCTCTACAAAATTTGGAAGTTATGGAATTATTAACTGATGCTAACTATTGACTAATTCTGAGTGCTGCATTACAAAATTTTATTCAAGTGGATGTATACAAAATGACAGAGTGACAAAAAGAGTGGACAAACTTTGAAGATTACAAACTTTGCAAAGGTCTTTAAGAATATGCTAAAGATGATTCTTTTTGTTGCCACTAGCAGTGGCAAACTTCCAACCTAGATTCTTATGTTGATGCTTCTCTAGTTATATGCAACATTCTTGAAGGATGGACTAAAATTTTTTCTCATTGTCCCATGGATCTAGTAAACATGTGATGCTTGAGCTGCTATCTTTCATGTGCTACGATTTGTCCATGGGCATATCCTCCATTGTCCCTCTCTTAGCTTCGTTTCCGTGCCTAGCCAAAGACCTTCTTCCTTAGGCATTTCTTTTAGCAACACCTATAGTCACCAATGGATCAACATCAGTTTTGGTAAATTTTCCTTAATAATTAACCCCTTTTGAATCCCGTAGTTTTCATTTAAGCACAAGGTGATGACTACATACTATGGCCAAGGCTATGAGGTAACTAAAATCATCAAGCTATTTACATTATTTTGATCAATTACTATTAGTTATCATGATGTTCAAAAATAGGATCTTAGAAAAATTTCAAAATTTCAAAGTAGACATCCCTAGCCCCCATGACTAATAAGTGTAACTCTGAAAGCACACAAGTTTTCAAATAATTGAAACCAAAGGTCTCATTCAGAAGATGACCAAGAAATATTGAACTTGAAGGATATTTGAAGAAAAATGTAAGAAAAAAGTAAAGAAGTAATTGAAAGTGATGAGAAGTAGTTCCAAAATTATGCATAAGTTCAAAGAAACTATCATTGATGTTCTAGAAGATATGAAGGCTAGTTCAAAGCTATGATCAACAAAAGTTATGCAATTGGGTCCTCCCCAAAGCAGGCTCCTACCATAATGCCCTTACATAACTACTTCTATAGATTTCTGTGGGTACCCAAGAAGTTAAATTTAGACCATGTCTTTGTTCCAAAAAACACACAACTACTATGGTTAGGATGTTGTACTGAACTACACAAGACCAAAAGACTCATAATCATATGCAATAGTGAGGTGAATAATGGGATGAGAAGGGATGGCAAAGATCAAGATGTAAGGTACTTAACCATGCCCATAATAGGTTCTTGTGAAAAATATAATTAAAATGATTAGCATACCTATCCATCCAAGTTTAGACCAAGTCCATACCATGAATAGTAATCTCGCATTGATGTGTTCTCTTTTGCTAACCGCCATGAGTCCAAAACCACCTCAAAGAATGATCATCACTCCAAAAAGAGAAGAAAGGAGAAGAAGGAAGGAAGGGCCTTAGTTAGAGGGGTGCCTTCAGGCATGGGTAACATGTATTTCTAGCCCCATAACTAGTGCTTGCAGCCCATTATTGTGCCTAAGGGGTGTGGTTTGAATTCCCATTATTTTTTTTTTCCTTTTCTTTTTCTTTTCTATTTTTTTTGTATTTTTTATTTTTTTTATTTTTTTAATGGGAATCACACTATGCAAAGACAAAGATTCCTTTTTATTAATTAATGAAGGAGTGATGATATATTCCAAGAGGAGTCATAAACAACACAAAGGAAGACAAAAAGAAAATCCAACAACTCCCCTTGAAGTCACACCCTTACCATTCCCACTTGGTCATTCCCTCTTTCTTCAAGATACAATGATCTTTGATTAATTTTAGTTTCATGAAAGAAGAACCAAATTGTTTCCATGAAAATGAACTTTTATCTAGAGAACTAGAGGGATAGATGAGGTGGTCTCACTGCTTTACACAATTACTTCCTAATCATCTTGATAGCATAGAACTAAAACTCAACACATAGTGTTGACTTCTACATCATGAATTGGCAATATTGTTAATAGAAATATAAAAGACATTCATAAAACATAAAGGAAATGACTCAAGAAAAGAAAAAAAATATTAAGAAAAGAAAAATATTAAGAAATGGAAAACATATTAAGAATCAGAAAATTTTGGAAGAAATAAGAAAATGATAAAAAATTGTAAAAATAAAAAGGTGAAAAACACTTATTAGTTCTTGAACTAGGATGGATCATCTCCCCCAAAAGTAATCTTATGGCTACATATTGGGAGATGAACTACACAATTCCCTAGTTACACACCATTAGTTTTCCATCTATCATTGTTACTAATTTAATTAATCTTATGGTAGCACATCTAACATTGGTGATAGTCTTATTTGGATCATTCAAAGATGTATCTTCATTTGGACTTAAAGGTATTTCCATATTTGGGGGTTCAGATGTGTTTGCTTCTTCTTCTTAATTTTCCATTTTAATTCCTGGGTCTCCATGTTTAATGTCCTTTTCTAGTGTATAATTAGAGTGTAAGATATCTATGTCTAAGTTCTCTATTTGATCCATTTTCTTATGTCTAGAACTAATAAGCAGATCAGTTGCCTCCATGCATCTTTGAAATAATTTTATATTCTCATTTTCAAGCCATTGGATATCTTTTGATATAGTGGCCACTACGTAGGTTAGTTTTTGTTCATACACTTGCTCCTAAACTTTCTTGTGGGCTATGTTAATATTTTGAATTTTCAGCCCACAACTGCACCCTTTACTATTAGTAGTAATGCATGGATTCTTTTGTCTCTCCATAGTGCTAGATTCATCACTTCTGTTAGGTGTTGGAGTAACAATGAATGTTGGCCTTTGCATAGGATTAGAGGATATTGGTTGTGGAAGGAAGGATGTTGTACTTAATTAGCATTGTGCTAGTTTGGATGAGTTAGTAGGTCCACAAGTATTATACTTATGCATGGGAACCATTCTAAAGAAAGGGCATTTCCAAGATTGTAGTGGAGATCTACTAGCATTATCATTTCTATGTATGTTTGCAGCACAAGTGGCATTTTCTTGTTGATGTCATGGTGCTAAACCTTCCTGTGTTGCTGGTGGTAACATATGGTGGAGGAAAATATGAGAATATTGAGGATATGATGAAGGATGATAGGTGTGAGTTGGTGATCCTTCAGAAGATGTTGTGCCACAATGATATTCAGGAGAGTGGTAGTAGCGATTTGAAGTAGAGGAAGTAGAACCAGTCAGGGAAATAGGTTATTGACATAATGCCTATATGGGTTTGACTGGTAGTAAGGGTAGTGCTGGTTTGATGATGGCCTCCCCTACAAATGTGGATTTTTCCATTATGTTGGATGCTAGTGTTGAGGTTGGTACGAAGTCCCACTAGGATGGTATGGTTGGTTGTAAGATTGTCTATAGTTACCTTGTGAGAAAGGTAATTTGCTAGGCATTTGCTTTTGTACAAACTTGGGATTCAATGCAAAAGCCCAATACTCATGTAGATGTAACATGATTGGGCAATAGCCCTTTAGATGGTCATATAGGTAGATGTCACATCCATCATCTTCTTCTGTGGTTAATTTTATAGTCTCTTCTTCTACAGCCATTTTTCCTATTTGCCGATAAGTGTTCCTAGTTATTTCTTGGTTCTTCTTCCTTTATTTATTATAATTGCCTAATTCATTTTATGTTACCTTCTCTACAATTTCTACAAAAGTTGTAGATTTTTCATTTATCCACTCTAACATCCTATCTAGCCTTGCCTAGAGTTCATTAAGAGATTGCTACAGTGGCAAGGTTTGTTATGAAATCACCTCATCGAGAGCTGCCTCTTTTTCCTCATCATAGACATGGACCCTTTTTCTTTGAATAGTTTGATCCTAATTATTTTCCTGTACATTCTCCTATTTACATAGCTCTTATTCTTCTTTTGCCACCTGCCTAATTAGCCTTTGTCTCTAATGGGGATTTAGTTCCTATAATCGACCTTGAGCATACATCCCAAGGGTCTCCCTCATTTCATTATGAAGCCCATCTATGATGTGGAAAATTTGTTCTTTTTTAGAGAAATCTTGGTTGAGACATCTATGTAGTAGCCAATAGTATCGATCCAAGGCCACATCCAAGTGTTCATGATTTTCTTACTTCCACACTTGGATTTGTTTTCTTAGGTTGGACACTCTTGCATAGGTTTGGTATTTTTCATTGAAAAGTTCTACCATTGTGAACCACTGGTGGATGGAACTTGGTTGCAATGATCTATACCAACTATGAGCTTCTTCTATTAGTGTCCTAGGGAAGAGATTAAGCTTTTGCCACTTATTTTCAATATTTCGCAAGGCATAACCATCATGGAAGGCTTGTAAGTGATGTTGTGGATCAAAATCATAGCCTCCCACAAATTTAGGGATATTATTCATTTCAATTCTTTTGATGCCTTTGAGGTATTTTAATTGCCTTTATGATCTGAATTAGACTCTTAGTATCCAACAAGGATTCAATGTCATCAGACATGGCATGGTGAAAATTGTTATTTCTATTTGCCCAATTGTGGTTGTTTTGGCTGTGTTCATGTTGAGGTCTTTGATTTTTCCCATGGTTTTAATTTCTACCCTTATTTCAACCCCATAGTGGAGCTTTATCTCTATACCTATGTTCATCTTTGTCAAAACTAGACGTTGAAGAGGAAGAGGAAGATGAGGAACTAGGAGAGTTGCCATGGCTTCGATGACGTTCCCCATAGTGCCTTAATTTATCTTTTTTAGGTTTTAAGGAGGTCCTATGCCTTGAGGCCTCCCCTAGTTTAGGACTTCATCTCCTCTAGGTTTGTCTACCTTAGGTGAATGTAGTCCTTGAGTATAGTCAAGGTGGTCATGAACATATGAAATCCTTGCATGCGAGTTGTCACTCCAATTTTCTTCAACATATATCTCATTAGTTTTCCAATGAATGTTCTCTCCATACGATGCATTATCACTTCCTTGTGAAAGAGACATTTTTATTAGTTAATGATGTGTCTAACTTAATATTTTCTAAAAGATAAATCGTTAATGCATTTACAAAAATTGTGTATGATCTAACTAATCTAGATAACTAGCACCATCCCTGACAATGGTGTCAATGATGAGTGGCAAGGTATCCCCTACACCCAACCATATGAATCATAAGCATTCATGCATGATCAGGTCAAATTTCATGGATGGGACTAGCTGTGGCATCTAGATCATTATGCCTTAATCGTAGTTTACTATCTTCTGACTTGGACTAGTAGAAGATTTATCACGTATGGTTTAGTCCAAAGTGAGGCATATGATTCTTGATGTTGTTGTGGCCTTATGCTACTCCTAACAATAATAAAGAAATTAATTATTTAAACTAATTAACAACAAAAAGTAATGTCTAAACTAGCCTATAGGTAATAAGTGTCCATTCCTAGCTTGCTATACACATCCTGAACCCATGTATCCACTATTGGGATTACCAAGCGCTATGCTACTGGGCGAACTAAGCAATAACGCTGCTAGGATTACCAAGTGAATACGTGTTTACACTAGAAATTAGTTGTGCTTATTCTACCAATTCATTAACATGCATGGAAACATAAATATTAACTAAGTACATGGAATATAAATTGCATTAAAAGTAAATTTAATCTAAGTCAAAGTGTTGCAATGAATATTAATGAATCTCAATCTTATTGACGCTCATGGAATGTGTGCAAGTACATTGCCACTTAAATAAGATGTCGTACAACTAACTTAGATCCACATTGCGGGCATTCATTGACTATTCTCTAAGATTATGAAATAAAACTGCAAGAGTTCAGCTACTCTATTGATAAAAGAATTGCATAAATATGGCTATGAGCATGTATTTATAGAGGAAAAGACATTGCATCAACAAGGCCACATCGATGCAATAGACTGCATCAATGGGGTTGTGTTGATGGGGCCTCGTTGTCAAAGCCTTGTTGTCAAAGCCTTGTTGTGGAAGCCTTGATATCGGAGCCTATCAAAAAGTTGACTTTTTATTAGATAACCTAGCCAAGTAATGTTTCATCAATTATCAAAAGAAATCATCTTTATTGTTGTCACACTACTATGTGTAGGTACAATAGTGCTTGAACAAAGATCCATACACACTTAGACTTCTGTTGTGAGCACTCAAAAAATATTCTAACTCTAGAAAAACAAATTGTAAGAGCTTCACTATGCTATGACAAAACTAACTGGAAATTGTGTGCCCAAGCATTATATTTATAAATTGGTATATCCCCTGCGATATTGGATATTTGACATTGCATCTTGGGCTCCAATATCAAGTATCTAATATTAGATAAAAATCGATATTGGAGGAGATCAAAACATGATTCATCAATGATATATCCTCTTCAAAACTTGACAAAGAAGAGGTATCACTAGATCCATTGTCAGAATATTTGCTTTTGTAATGAACATTAGATATATCATTATTAGATTCAATATCAAGGAAGTTGGATATAGCAAGATCACTATCATCCTTATCATCTATTAACTTAGTGTCTTGATGTTTATGTTTTCTATTTTTCTTTTCTTTCTTGATTTTAACTTTTTCCAAAGCTTTTTCTAGTTTTACTACTTTGTTGGATAAGTTTTTCATTAACTGTCCTTTTTCAAATTCTTTGCTTTCTAACTCCATCTCAATCTTAATATGAGATGGCACCAATAATGCTTTGAGTTGGGCAAGATCTTGCACTAGGATTCTAATTTTTTCTTCTCTTTTTGAGTTGTGATATTTTCCTAATTATTTAAGTTCAACCATTTTTTAACTATATAGCTTCACTAAAGCAGTCATTTAGTGTTTGCAAGTTGGAAGTTCTCCTTAATCAAATTGAAATATTGGGATTAATAGCCTTAACATAAGTATCTCTAAGCATTTCATGTAATGGTCTATATTGTCTTTGAAAGGGCCCATAAATTTGTTGAAATTTAATGTTGAAATCTCTAATTGACTCTTTAACTCCTTGCTTAGCTTGTACTAGCCCACAATATAGTTGTTGTTGATCTAACTGATTGCCAAACTAAGCCAAGAAAAGACTTTTCATATCATTTCAACTTGTGATACTATTGCTTGACAAGTTTGAATACCAAATTTAAGCCATATCTTTTAAATTTTTCAAATCATATACCTCTCTAGTAAAATCAAGAATGGAAAAGCATGCTACTTCATAGATGAAGAACTCAACCTTAGTATCCTTAAAGAGAGTGCATGAGTGACATAATCAATGGAAATATGCACAAGTTAGAGCCTCAATTCTTATTAATGCCTAGCTTGAATTGTAGCAACATTTCATAATGAAAAAGGGTAAATAGAGGTGAGATAAGTTAGAGAACTAGGAGAAGGTATGAAATATTTTTTTTGTAAGTTGAGGGATAGGGACACCAGGAGGAAGCATTAAGGGTGGGACCACAGGACTAATGAGATCATCTTGGTAAAAGTCTATGATCTTGACACTTTGAGATGTAGAGGCCTTGATCCTCTTTAATTTTTTTGTTAGGTCTTGGATCATCTAGAAGGCTTGATCCAAGACTTGTGGTGCCCCTATCGGTTGTGGTGTTTGACCAAAGGGTTCTGGCATTTGTTGGGAGGCTTATGATCTTGTTATCGGTTGTATAATAGAAGGGAGAAGTTGTGTTATTGCTATGGTTGGTGGGCCAAACAAGGAGTAAGATGTTTATGCTAGTATTTGTGGCACAAACGAAAAAAAAGGGGTATGTGACCCTTGGGTTGCTTAGGGTTCCATAGTGGACCCCACCTGATTAGTCAATAGGTTGGTGGTGGTAACAACCATCAATTAAGGTCGTACAGCCTATGGCTAGGTAGAAAATGACATAGAGAAATGAAACGTGATAGGTTGTGGCATCGATTATGTTTGGTGCACAACTATGACTAGTGTAGGATCAAACATCATTAAGTAGGAAGGGGTAGAGGATGGTAGCATCTAGCCTATGGAGAAGACAAAGGAGGTAGAGGAAGGCACTGTGGCCTTTGGGGTTGCTTGTTGAAACAACTCACCTAGGATGTTTTTGGGCTAGGATTCTACCCTGAACTCATCGTCCTCTCCTCTAAGCTATGCTTCTCATCCTCATCATCCATCTCAATTAATTAAGATAGGATGTGAGCATAGGTATTGTTGAGGGGTATTTTCTTGTATAGGGAAGAAATATATTCATCTCCATCTCAGTGTATAAGCTCATACTCCCTTTTGGCTTTTGCTTCTACACATGGAATAAGCATGCCAACCTGAATTTTGGCACACATGTAGTTATAATAATCTTCATTTATGACCGAAAATTTAGGGCTTCACCCCCTAAGCCTCAAGGACTACCTACACTTGATGAAAATAGAGTCTTTAGAGTCATATACCCTCATGGCCTATTAGTTGAACCCATTGTCAATGAATGTGAAAAGCAACTTGGTTGATTGTGTGGAATGACATGGTGAGGAAGTGCTAAAAATGGCTAAATGAGGTTGTAAAAGGTTAAATGAAGTGCAAATTCCAACAAGTGGAATTTAAAAATGGCTGAAAAAAGAAAAAACAACTGAAAATAGGTTACTAACTATAAATACTAAGTGGTTGCCAAAGGAGGTTTACCCCTTTACTAAAAATAGAAAGAAGTTGTATTACACTCCATCTAAACTTTTTTGTTTTAAAAAAACACCCTAGGGCTAGTAAAAGACATCATAACCACCATTTGTGGGTGATCATATCTTGTTGATTTCTTGATAAACAATGTGGAGAACAACAAAGGGGACTTCCCTATTATCATGGTAAGAGCATGGCTAAATACTTTTGATGCACAATTGGGATAATAGATATCTCCTTGGAAATTTCCAAGGAGAATGAATTTGGAAAGATTGAGAAAAAGTGCATTCCATGTATTGCGTATAGTGACATAGAGTGCCACTACATGCAAAAATTATGGACCATAAAAAGCACATCACTTTAGGCATGTAGCTAGTGTATAGATGTGGCAGAGACTCAAAGGTGCTTGTACGCAGCAACAACCACTAAGCAAAAGTGGCTAGCAATTGAAAGAGAGGTTGAATCAGCAATGTGCATGGAACCAACGGAGAGCTTCACAAGTTCTTCTATAGAAAGCATGTCTCAAGTGAGGATGGTTGTTGACTACTATGCTAAAGGGGCAAAAGCTGCATTCATCACCAACTAGGCCATTACCTTAAAATTAGGAAAGTAAAGTTTCAATTAGGAGATAAAGTGCTCTACTAAAACCCATGCATGTTCTTCAATGAACAAAATTCCAAACGCTATGGGAGGGCCTTGACATTATTGATGTTGATCCACCTCCCTGACAGAGGATTGAACACACAACCTTAAAATTTTCAATCTAACGATTTCCCAGCTAAACTATCTCCATATGTATGGTAAAATTATCTATCCCAAACTTAATTAATTTCATTTTGCCCGGCACACAGAGCAACGAAAGTCGCCTAACCCAATTTAACAGAGGAGCCTTGAATAGAAGAAACAAATGATCTTACACGCCTGTAAGTTTATCTAGCCTACATGAGTTTCAAACGCGGAGCACTGAATAAGAATGATCGCCACCAGACTTTTCACAAAGTCAGGAAACCTGCCATCCCTTCCAAATCCATCGCATTCAGCTGCCTTTGGCAATCTCGCAACAGCTCCAACTTCCCAATTCTGCAAACGCAGGAGCCACTTGTTCATTTCACACAGACACAGACGTAGTGGCAACAATCACAGCTTGCAACCGGGTGGACTCCAAACTCTGTTGAAGAAGGGCATTGTTCCTGCAACGAGACCATGCAATCTTCTCCTTATTTCAGTGTTCAAGTCAGGCCGCCTTCACCTGTTCACTCAAATCTTCTCCCAAATTTTGTCAAACAGAATTTCCCCGAATGTTCAGAGCTACACAATCGCCATTGATGCCCTTGGCAGAAGAGGTGAGCCCTGGAAAGCAGAACAACTAGTTGTGGAAATGCAGAACAAGGGCCTCAATCCAAATGTGGTGACATTCAATGTTCTTATCCATGGACACTGCTTTGTTGTCGGTAATCTCAGCAGAGCTTTTGACCTGCTTCGAGTCATGGATAAAAAAGGTACTCGTCCTGATGCTTTCACTTACAATATATTGATAAATGGGCTCTGTAAACAAAGGGATTTGCAAAAGGCTGATGCTTTTATGCAGGGTATGGGTGAAAAAAATCTGAGTCCTAATAATGTCACTTACTGTACCGTAATTGATGGGTATCTTAGCAAGGGAATGGTGGATTCTGGGATTAGGATTTATGAACAAATGGTGGAAAGAGGCATCAGCCCTGATGTTGTTACATATTCTGTGGTCATTCAGGCGTTTTGCAGGGCCGGCAGGGTGAGAGAGGTTTGTGAGACTCTGGAGATGGTCAAGAAGAGTGGGTTGGTGATTGGCCCTACTTTTTATGAAATTCTGATTCATGCGTTTTGCAGTGCTGGGGATTTAAGTAATGCCATGATGTGTTACGATGACATGCTAAAGGGTGAGATTTTGCCCTGTGATGTTGTTTATGTGACCTTGATGGAGGCTTTTTGCAGAAAGGGGAATTTGATAGGTGCGTTGGCCATGCAGGCTTTGATAATCAAATGGGCAGTGCCATTCAGTGCAGATACTTACTGGAACATCTTGAAAGGGTTTTGCAAAATGGGCAACATGGAAGAAGCAGATAATTATTTCCAGAAGTTGAGAGAGGAAGGTGTCAGTCTTGATATGGATATCTATGGTCTGATGCTGGAACGATATTGCAGAGATGGGAATATGAACCGAGTTCTTGAGCTTCTAGAGGATATGGATAGAAATAAATTGTCGGTTAGTCAGATTATTTGCAATGCAATTCTAAATGCAGTCTATGGAAGTAGCAAGAAGATTCAAACCACTGATCTGGGGACTGACATGCAGTGGATGACACTGCATGGAGATAATGCATTGAATGTAGTGAAGGATTTAGAAGCGATGCTAACTGAGCTTGATTTAGTTACTTGCAATGTGCTTATTAAGCTGTTTTGCATGTTGGGTTGCCTAAAAAGTGCGGTTGAACTTTTACGGAAGATGCAAGAAAAGCAGCTGGTTCTAAGTGATCAAACCTACTTTATAATAATCAGTAAACAGTGTAAGTCCCACAAGTTTGAGGAAGCAGTCACCCTTTGGAATGACATGAGAAGCTATGGGATTGATCCTGATAGAACATTTTATGATTCAATGATCTACTCTCTTTGTGGACAAGGTATTATTTCTGTTGCACGAAATATTTTTGACGAGGCACTTGGAAAATCTGTCAGTCTGGACGTTAACACTATTAGAAGTTTGATCATTGGGTATATTCAAATGGGAGACTTACAAGAAGCTTTTCAACTTGTTATGAGAATGGAGAGCTATAGATACAGGCCAACTGATGTTGTCTACAATGCTTTCCTTGCCGAATTATGCAGAGAACATAGATTTGATGATGCTCTTGATTTCTATCATCAAACTGAAATCAAAGGAATGCTTCCAGATTTCTGCAATTTTGTTTCATTAATCAAAGGCCTCTATGATAATAACCAAAAAGAAGAGGCTGATCAACTTGTTGATAGGTTGGGAGAAAACTTAGCTCTTTATGATAGAGCTAAAATTATTGATTCTGTATGTGAGAAGGATGCAGCTTTTATTGTGAATTTGTATGACAGGATGGAAGATAAGGGTTTGAAGCCTTCTTTCTTTTCCTTAAATGCAGTTTTTGAAAGACTTTGCACAAGAGGCATGACAGATGCAGCTTTAAGTCTGTATTTTTGTATGTTTAACAGAAAATTTTTCATAGATATCTCTACTTTATGTCTTCTCGTGGAATGTCTCTTTAGGCAAGACTGTCTGAATGAGGCGAACATTGTTTTTAGAACAGCTCTTCAAAATGGCCTTGATGCAAATGCTGCACTCTGTAATACAATGATAATTTCAAACTGTGAGAAGGGAAGCGTAGAGGACATCATAAGTTTGTACAATGATATGTTAAACAAAGGCTTTTTACTTGACACAAATGCATATCATGCACTGATATATAGATTATGCCAGGAGAAGTGTACATCTGAAGTTCTAAGGATCCACAAGGATATGTCGGACAAATCTATTATGCCAACCGTGCCTGGGTATAACTTGATCCTTGGTTTGCTATGCAAAGAAGGCAATGCAGAGCAAGCTTCCCAAATTCTAAAATTGGCATTGCAGAAAGGAGTTATAGCAGATGTTGCAATGTACACGATAGTAATTAATGCTTTGTGTAAACAGAGCTTCTTGGAAGAGGCTCTTCATCTATGCAAAGAGATGGAAAATGAAGGCATCATCCCAAATGTGGTTACATATAATACACTAATCCATGGCCTTTGCGGTGAAGGCCGTTTAGTAGAAGCTTTCAGATTATTCGATTCTTTTGAGAGAAAGGGTTTCTCTCCAACTCTTATTACATATTCCATTCTAGTCCGTGGTCTGTGCAAGGAGGGCTATTTGGAGGATGCAAAGGAGCTGTTAAAACAAGTGATAACTAAGGGAATCTCTCCTGATATTATCCTTTGCAATTTGGTTATTCATGGCTTTTGCAAACATGGTAAATTGGATGAAGCTCTAACATTTCTTTCTGAAATGGAGAAATGGAATATTCAACCCAATACTCTTACCTTGCATTTACTAATAAAAGGCTACTGCAAGAAATGTAACGTAGAGGCAGCTTTGTTATGGTTTCATGCAATGGAAAAAAATGGCCTTCAGCCAAAATTGTTTACGTATATACACCTCATTAATGGACTTTGTCATAAGGGAAGGCTAGAAGAAGCAAGTAAGCTACTTGAAGAAATGCTTCATAGAGATTTACTGAAGGAAATAGACATTCACAGTAGCAAAATATTCAAGGGGTACATGGGTACTGAGTGGTCGTCTGACACGATACCTAATAGTCTCTCATTTTCTAATATTATCAGGATACTGTGCACTGAAGGAAATATTTTAGAAGCAGAAAGGCTGCTAAGAAAACTTGAAACAAAGGATACATGTATTGAGGATGAATGCTATTTGAATCTTGCTTGCATGCCCTTGGCTGATCAAGGACTGGATAATCTGGATGGCAATATTGATTTAACGAATCATATGAAAATCATTATCAGTTTATATCAAGCTGGAAGAATGGAAGATGCCATGAAACAGTATAACAACATGGTTCAAAAAGGATGCATACCCAATTTTAGAACATTTATGATCATTGTGAATCATCTTATTGCAAATGATCAACTGCAAGAAGCAAACAAAGTCATTAATGATACACTGACTCTGATGCAAACATGAACTAACTGTGCTGACTTATTTCAACTGGGATGACAAAATCAACTTGAGAGTTCTGAAAATTTTGTCTGTACCTTTTTAGATATGCTCACATGGATTTGTCCATGATGTACATTTCATCAATTCTTTCATATTTACTTCCATTTTTTATCATCATATTGAATTGATCATTAATCATTCAATCAGTATACAAGGATTAATAATTAAGTGTACAGTTCACTTCGAACTGCAGACAGTTTTCTGTCAATTTGTGTGTACTACAAAGTAAAGCTGCCTTCTAAATCTTTAATTTAGATGTTCATTTATCATGATATCAGATTCATCTTCACTTAAACTTAGAAATTTGAAACTCAATTTTAAATTTCATTTTTATCATGATGTAGATTTATCATACACCTCGGAATATAAAAGAAACTTAAGCAGCTTTAATTTTGGCTGTGGTAAGTAAACTATCATATTTTACTGTGTTCATCAGCACTAAGCAATTTTCCTCACTTTACTATTTATTGGTACAGAAGCAAATATTTAAAATGGTAACATATTTTATGCAGTCTGCACTAAAGGTATTTCCTTTTGGCAGGTATTATGTTAGTTTCGATTGTGTAGCTTACTATTATGTCATTAATCTTTATGGCATTCCTTATAATCTATTAATCTATCTTTCAGGATACATGTTAACTCTACGCATTTATTGCAAAATGAAAACATAGGGTGAAAAAAATCATATAGGCAAAGTAACAGGTATACTCTTATATTGAAGGGTTATAAGGGTTATATATTTTACATCACAGTTTATTTAAATAATTATAGATTAATCATCTTAATACTTGGTTGCAAAATTGTTAAGTATTATTTCGGATTAAAAGTTAAGGTGGGTAGAAGAAAATAATTTATATAGTCTCGTGGGTAGGAATCAGAGGAATCATTTTATAAGCAAACAGAAGATAAAGGAAGGTCATTTATATACTTTATTGGCTTTACTAATGCATTTGAATCAATTGTAACAACAAAATTATATAGAAGCTTATTAAGTTTTGGGGTGAAGCTTGATTTACTCAACAAAATTCAATAATGATATCGAGAAATAATTTTTAAATTAAGCAATAAAATGATAGAATCTTCTTGTCTCCATCACAATATGAGAGTAAAGCAAGAGTTATCCCCTTTCTAACAACATTGTTTAGCATTTTTGTTAATGAGCAAGTACCTGAAAATTATACTATTAAAGTAGATTACTCATAAATCTGATTTTTGATCTTTGCAAATGACATAGTACTAGTTGCAAATTTAGGTGTTGGAACTCTAAACTAGATGTAATGTAGGTACACCCCAAGATATATAGTCCACTAGTTGCAAATTTAGATAAAGGGTTACAAGCAAAGATAAAGGGTTACAAGCAATATCACATTTGTAAACATACAAGAATGAAAGTGAATGTTAAATAAAAAAAATAATTTGCAAAAACAAGAGATATTATAATTTCCACTTAAATCAAAGACAACTTAAGGTTGTGAATACATATGGATATTTGGGATTAAAGTGCTTTCAAAAAGTAAAAGAATTTCAATAAGGCTTTGTCGTCTTCTTGATGCTTTTATTCCATTAATATTGGCTAACTTATCAAGGTAGGTGAAGAATTGACAATGATTTTCTATGGTAGGTTCCAAAGGCTTCTATATATAATTGTAATATAGGTACACCTCAAGATATATAGTTCAATTAGAATCTATGATTTGGAGTTTTCAAATCAAGAGACTTACCACTAAGCTAGCACTTTATTGTTAAATCACATAATTTTGATTTAGGAAATTCAAAAGGATTTATAAATTGCCTTCATTAGAAATTTTGAAAGCAAAAACAAAACCTTCCAAAGTACTATGTGATAAATTCAAGGTCAAAACTCAAGTTTCATATTAGATATGTTGAAGTTGGATGTTGACAAAATATGTCAATTTTTAATAACAATATCATTATCATCCTAGCCTTATCCCAACAATAATATAGGCTCTACAAGATGAATTACAGCTTTATCTATTAGCAATTTTATCACAATGAATCTTATACATTCTCAACTCTTTCCTAAGTGTAACTGCTTCATCACTTGTGGGATTTAGAGTGTTTACTGATTATTATAAAAGAGTAAGTTTGATCATTTAGAAGAAGCTGCTTTTCTTGCATCTTCCTCAAAAGTTCAACAGCACTCTGTAGGCAACCCAACATGCAAAACAGCTTAATAAGCACATTTCAAGTAATTAAATCAAGCTCAGTTAGCATGCCTTCCAAATCTTTCCTACATTCAATGCATTATCTTCATTCTGCATGTCATTCACCGTATCAGCGGTTTGAATCATCTTGCTATTGTAAGTTAAGGCATCAGGATGAGTACTTTGTTGATCCATAACTCGAAGCAGGTCAAAAGCACTGCTGAGATTATACACAAAGCAGTGTCCGTGAATTAGAACATTGAATATCACATTATCACCACATTTGGATTCAGACCCCTATTCTGCATTTCCACAGCCAGTACTTCTGCTTTCCAGGGCTCCACCTCTTCTGCCTAGCAACTGTGTACGTGTGAACATTCGGGGAAATTTTGTTTGACTAAACTTGGGAGGAAAATTCGTGTGAGCAGGTGAAGGTGGCCTGATTGCAACACTAACAAGGACAAGATTAGAGGACGTCGTTGTAGGAACAATCCCCTTCTTCAGCAGAGTTTGAAGTCCATGTGATTGCCAAAGGCAGTTGATTGGGATATATTTCAAAGGGACTTTGGTGGGGATCATTATTATTCAATGATCCGCGTTTGAATGTGGAGACCCACGTAGCCTCGACAAACTTACAGACGTGGCATCATTTAATTCTTCTGTTGTTCAATTAGGCTTGATCATTTTCATGGAACTTTTTGTCAATGCGGGGATAGCTCAGTTGGGAGAGCGTCAGACTGAAGATCTGAAGGTCGCGTGTTCGATCCACGCTCACCGCATGGGAAAATCATCATATACAATAAATATTCAAAAGAAAAACATCTTTTGTTGCATTCAAACAAAGAAAAAAAAATGAAGAAAAAGAAAGAAACATTCAAATCTTCTTTTGGTGGAGTTGCCTCCTACCTCAGCTCAGGATCATGGGAAAATAACTTTTCATCAAGTCTTCTACAAAGCATCTCTTGAACTAGGTAACGGAGCTGTTATTTCAGATATTCAAAAACTGCAGACAGCCTAAGGCAGGGGACCTGTAAATTAATTATGTAAAAGATTTCTCTATTTTTATCAGCTATGTCCCATATCTTCAGGCTTCAGACAGGCTACTATCAAAAAATATATTAAGAAAGCCTTGTTCCAGAGTCCATGGTTATTAACTTAATATGTCTGAAAGAGTTGTTTTTGCGTTCTAATAAGTTGAGAGGTTCTCTTCCTAGTTGGTTTGGCAGCCTTCACAAGTTACAAAGATTGTATTTACTTACAGTAATAACTTCTGTTCTGTTCTGGAACACTCCAGATCCATGGGTAAATGCCAGGGCTTCTGGAGCTTCACTTGGATAGTCATTTTCTTACAAGAACCATTCCCTTCAGCTTTGGGAAATTCAATAAGCTTTCCCAATTATACCTCGGTAATAATTACTTTACAAGTGGGATCACAACATCCAGTGACGCTATTCCTGTCTTCACTGTTTTCTTCAATATTTCTGAGTTACATGTTTAATGGTCAAATAAATAAAAAAATAAAAAAATCTCTTCTTCCGATCAGTTCATGGTTCATCACATGTGTAGAGTTTTATGGCAACTTTTGCTCTCTTTTGCTACGTAGAATTTGAAAAGCTACAAATCAGTATTTTTTTATACCAAAATGTTTTTCGAATCTTACACTAGTTTCACCTTAACTCATTGCATTAAAAAATTTTGATGTACTTTGCTAGCATATGGAATAAAAGAAAGGAAATAGAAGAACAGAAATCAACCTAAACAGAGTGATGTTTCATGATCAAAATTGGAAACTAAATACTATACATAAAAAGAAAAGCTCACTGCCAAATCTTCAAAGTTAGAATTCGATTGACATTTTAAAATAATTATTTTATTTTAAAACTTTTTATTTAAAATTTATTCCTTCTTTTGAGTGATTGTTAAGATCCAAAATAAATAATAATAATGCCTATGCAGAAAACATTTTTCATGGTAGGTTTCAGAATCAGTCAGAACTAGCAACCAAACACGGTATCAGGAGATTTTCCAAGTAGTTGCCTACTGGTTTTCCTTGACAATTCCACATTAATGTCATAATGATTTCTTGACTTTTATGTCCCTTTTCTGTGCAGAGCAGTCTCCCCTCCCTGGATTAATGCAGTGAGTGAGAACCATGCGCCATGTCATTTAATCGCATGCCATGCCATATTACATATGCTATACTCTGAATTACATTTATTTCATTAAAAATAAAACAAACTCCGTTCCAATCACTGCATATAGGGCCTTTCCACCAATGATAGATCCTACGATTCGGGGGGCTTTCTTGTAGAAATTATCTATACATGAGGCAAACTAGAAGATGTGTAGGAAAATAACAATCCTGAAAATCTCAGTAATCTCTAGTAGATAGAGTTTATGTTCTTAGATTTTTCTTTTTATATTTTAATTTTCTATAAACCGGATTTAGGGTTGTATGATTAGACAGTCCAGATCAAATCTAAAAGTCGTGCCTATTGTTAATAATCAGAATTGTATTTGTAATTTCATTTACTTTGGCTTGCATCAAGCTATGCAACAATGGCCGATAAATAGAACTCAAAAATGAAATGAAAGGAATTGCTTTTACATTATGTTGAGGAGGATTGTCTTAGAAGGGATTTATGAATGTGAGGTAAGGAAGTTTCATCGGTCAAGGGGAAAGGTGCATGAACCTCTGTCATCATTGGCACTTTCCATGTAGGAGGACGTGATTAATACATCAAATTGTATTCATACGATAAACCTGTTAAAGACATGAACACCGCTTATCTGTTTGCAGTACAGAATTAAGGCATTCACAAGTAATCCCATTACCATGGAAAGGAAAATCTATTTCAAATACTTTCAAAATCCTATGCTTAATACCTATGCTACAAGACAATGAATTTCCCAAGCGCAAGGTCATATGGGTGCAAAAACATTGAGCTCAGGTCTGCAGATATTGAAGCTCTTTTGTTAAAATGTCAGAAACAAGTAGATGTTTGTGCACTGTTACAAAGCTTAGTTTGTTAATTTTTTATGAGATAAATGTAATTTTAGAATAGGCATCAGGTTCAACAAGTACACATGACTCAGATGCTAATGCTAAGGTAGATGTTGAGTGTGATTCAGAAAGACAAAATCAACTCTCTTATTAGAGAAAGTTTAGGAGTAGCACCCATTGACCAAAAGATTAAGGAAATTTCCCTTAAATAATTTAGTTATGTAGTAAGAGACCAAAGAATGCATCTGAGATTACTAATAAAATTGAGGAAAACAACAAAGAAATATACCTAAATATACATGGTTTATAAACATAAAGAAAGATATCCAAAAGTTGGGTATTCATGTAGCTCTTTATAAGTGAATAACAAAAAAGAATTCATCTAGCTGGGATAATAAGGTTAAAATTGATGATAATTAGGAAATATAATTTTAAAATAACATACTGTATGACATGGCTTGTGATTACATAAAACCACCATTGACGTAGAAGGGTCCTTAATCACCGCATTAGTCCATGGAGGGGAAGGGGAGACACTATAGACTGCAGTTTTCTTGCAGCTTGTTTGCTTGGAATACCATGGAAACCAACCTTGACAATATGGAGCAAAGTTTCATTCTGCATTAGTCATCAGTCTAAACAGCAACCTGGAAATAGTGGATATCAAATAAGAGATGCAAATTTAGTGGAGCTTATAACCAAACCCACTTAATGAAATTGAGACTGGGTTTAGTCTTCAAGCCCAGTTAGGCAGAGCAGGTGTGGATTCAATTTGAAAACCGTCTTCTACTAAGTTGAATATTGTCCAATATAATCAGGCAACAATGCAGAAAGTTGAATATTTGAATTTGGCATACCAGGAAAAGTCCAAGTGGTAGGTGAAAGTTGAATATTTGAATTTAGCATACCAGAAAGTTAAATATTTGAATTTGGCATACCAGGAAAAGTCCAAGTGGTATGTTTACTTGTCGTGTGTATTAAGGTTGCTTCTCCGTGACTCACGTGTCAATACTCCACATTGTTGACTGGAGACTCGCACTGCATTGACTGGAGACTCGCACTGCATCTACTACAGAGACCCTATTACATGGAATTCTATAGGAAAAACTGACACAAAAGCCAAGACTGCAGTCATTTCACGTGCCTGGTTCAGTACCATTCAAAGTGTCTCTAAGCATGACTTTGTATTTGTTTGAATCCTAGTGTTCATTTGACGCGCTAGGTTCACAATCATGACTTTGTACGGATCCCAGTGTTAAAGCCATTCCTGTTAAGCGCTACAAATAGGATTTCAGAAAATCAGGACACTCTGCATTGGCTAAACTGTCTGTGTGTGTAACATGGATAGGTACAGAGGTTTCATCATGATGCTCATGTTGGGGCTTTTTGCATATTGTTCTGCTTTCAGCACTGCATCTGCCACAACAACTCATCAGTCTGCTGGTGATGCACAGGCTGAGGCTGCTGCTCTAAATGATGCCAAAGCATTGATTGAATTCAAGAAGAGCATTACCATTGATCCAGTTCAAGCTCTGGCAGATTGGAATGAGGAGGCTCCTACGGCATGCAACTGGACTGGAGTCACTTGCTCTGCAATTTATCCTGGCCGCGTTGTGAACCTCTCTCTGACAGATACTCGACTGGTAGGATCCATCCCTCAATCCATTTCCAATTTATCATTGTTAGAAGTACTTGAGCTTTTTAACAACTCCTTCGCTGGAGAAATTCCAGAGTCCATTGGAAAACTTCAGAGGCTCAAGCATCTGGGTCTTTGCTCCAACCACCTTGATGGCCCAATTCCTCCCACCATAGGAGACCTGTCATCTTTGGTTGTTCTTGATCTTTGTGCAAATTCCTTCACTGGTGGGATTCCCAAATCCTTTTCTCGCTTGACCAACCTCCAAGAACTCAGTGTTTACATGAATTTGTTGTCTGGAAAGGTTCCTCCCTTCATAGGATCACTCAGCAGGCTGCAGAGACTTGATCTTGGTAATAATAAGTTTGAAGGTGACATTCCTGCGGAACTTGGGAACCTATCATCCCTGGAGACTCTGGATCTTGAAAGCAATGGTCTGAATGGTTTCATTCCTTGCTCCCTTGCAAAGCTTCGCAATCTCACTCAACTGTACATTTATGAAAACAATTTGAGTGGAGAGATCCCCTTGTGCCTTACCAACATGACTTCTCTCACAGACCTTGATCTTGCAGATAATTATCTTCAGGGAATACTTCCATCCTCACTAGGAAGACTCCGCAGTTTGCAAGCATTAAGCTTGTGGGGGAATAATTTTGAAGGAGGCATTCCACAGTCACTGCTCAATATTTCTTCACTGAGAAAGTTGTCATTAAGTTTTAACAACTTGCAAGGTTCTATTCCTGGTTGGATTGGCAGCTTTCACAAGCTACAAGAACTGTATTTATTTAGTAACAATTTCTCTGGAAGGCTCCCAGAGTCGTTGGCAAATGCCACCGAGCTTCAGGTGCTAAACTTGGAGTATAATTCCCTAACAGGAAGCATTCCATTGTGCTTTGGTAAATTCAGTAAGCTAAGCTTCTTAAACTTGGCTGGTAATCAGTTTATAAGTGGATCTAGCACGTCCAGTCAGCCTATTCCTCTTTTCACTGCTTTCTCCAATATGTCCGAGTTATCTGAGTTCAACATAGCATCAAACTTTATCAGTGGCAGCTTACCTTCCAATATTGGAACTGTGTGGCCAAAATTAACCATTTTAAAGCTTTCCCGAAACCTTATTTCTGGGCAGATTCCCATGAGCATGGGCAATTTCTCCTCCCTTCTTTCTCTTAAGTTGGACAACAATATGCTGCATGGAATTGTACCTTACACCCTAACAAACATGCAGTCAATTCAAAGGATTAATCTCAACGGTAACAAACTGCAAGGCAAAATACCCTCTGAAGTATCGTCCATGAACAGAACACTCGCTTTCCTTGACCTCTCCAACAACAAATTAGCAGGCCTAATACCTGTAAGCATTGGGGAGCTTGTGAATCTCCGTGAGCTTTCCCTACAGAGGAATTTGCTGACAGGTAAAATTCCTGCAGAGCTGGGAAAATGTCAGCTTCTTGAGAGACTTGTTCTGTCAGAAAACCAGCTCTCAGGAACCATACCCCCAGAAGTTGCTGGTCTAAGAAATGTTGTATTCCAGTTTGATTTATCAAGAAATCGTCTAAGTGGACACATACCTGCAGAAATTCAAGGTCTCCAGATGACACAGTCCATCAATCTGTCCAGCAATCAACTCTCTGGAAATATTGGACCTTACATGGAAAACTGGTTGGATGCTAGAGATATTAATTTGTCCTTCAATCATTTCACAGGCAGCATATCCAGCTTAGTTGGCAAGCAGATGACGCAACTGCAAAGCATAGATCTGTCTCACAACAGTTTTAATGGATCTGTTCCGGGGACTTTCTTTGACCTCTCTCATCTTCATTATTTGAATTTTTCATACAATTTCTTTTCTGGAGAAATTTCATGTGCAGAATTTGTTGGCCGAGAGCAGAGATTCAGCAATTTCTCGTTGATGTGGAATCCAAAGTTATGTGGAAGCTGCCTGGGTCTCCCTCTCTGTCAGAGCTCTGCTGCACACAAGTCGCATTCTGAGAGAATCCATAGGATTCTCAAAATTGTGCTGATAGCTAGCATTTCCACAGCAGTTTTCCTGCTGCTTTGCATGGGAATCTTTTTTCACTCTCGAAAAGCTAAATTACCCAGAGCAGAACCGGCTCGGTTGCATAGTCTATTCTTACCGGCTCGGTTTCAAAATCCATTCTTCAAATTGTCTGCAGATGAACTGCTAGAGGCCACTGACAATTTCAGTTCTGCAAACTTGATTGGTGAACGCAGCCATGGAAAGGTTTACAGAGGTGTTTTAAGCTCTGGTAAAGTTGTAGCTGTAAAACACTTTCCGTGCACAGATGAAAGCATACATAACAAAAATTTCCAAAAAGAATACCAGGTTCTTGGAAAGATTACACATAGGAACATTGTACAGATTATCGCCGTGCAGTGCTCAGAAAACTTTAAAGCCATAGTAATGCCTTACCTCAGGAATGGTAATCTGCACTCTCTACTTCATGACAGAAATGATGGCATACTGTTTTCATTGGACTTGGTAACTAGGCTTAAAATACTAAGACAAATAGCAAGTGGCCTGAGTTATTTGCATAATAACTGCTATGAGAAAGTTATTCATTGTGATCTCAAACCAGAAAATATATTATTTGATGATGATTTGACAGTCAAGATCTCCGACTTTGGCATAGCTCGGTTCATTGGAAATCTCAATGCATCTACAACTACAGCCACTTCTTCAGGTCTCCCTGGTACCGTTGGTTACATTGCCCCAGGTAGGACGTTTCTCTTACATTATCATCTTGTATAAACCATGTTCTTGGAACATTTATTTTGCACTTTTGTTTTCCCCTCATTTCATATTGATATTGATTGTATCAATGTGTTTGTGGTTCAGAATNAATTTCATATTGATATTGATTGTATCAATGTGTTTGTGGTTCAGAATATGGAACAGGGGATGCAGTGTCTGAGAAAGGAGACGTATACAGCTTTGGAATAGTGACAATGGAAGTCATAACCAGACTCAAGCCCACAAATGCGATGTTTTGGGGTGACCTCACTTTGCCAAGATTTGTGTCCATTGCAGTTAAGGGGAGCACACTTCAGCAGAGAAGACAGAAGCTCCAAGAGATTTTGGAAATAGCAGATGCAGATGGTGGGGGGATTGACCTGGAAGATGAAGAAGAAATGAAGGCAGTGGAAAGTATATTGTTGATTGGCGTTAAGTGTACATGTGAAGATGCCCACATAAGACCCACCATGAAGGAAGTTGAGTCTATACTGTCATCAATCGAAGTTGCTGCCGATTTTTGTGAACCATAAGACTTTTCCTAGCGTCTTGACCAACTTTTGGAGCTGTTAGAATCACAGCTGCCCATGCAAGGAAACAGAGGAACAAAGAAACAGAGGAACAAAGAAGAGAGAGGAAACAAGTTCTGCATTTTGGTAGGAACGGGTGTGTGAAAGAAGTTGAGGTAAAAATATGGAGAAACATACATATTCTATGGAAGAACATACTTATATGTATTTGTTTGGGAGGTTTAGTCTTCAAGCTTATGTGAACATTTTATATACAATTTCATCTTGTATGCATGTATATCTACTGAAGTAACACAGTGGAGATGTTGAGCTTGATAAAATTAATTTAAGCTCTGTTGTGACATGGATAAGTCTAAAGTATGACTATGATCAATTTCCAGCTAGTTAGGAATACATTACCTACTGGAGCTTGTTCATAATGCTTGTAACTTGCATATTAATAAATTATACGAGCATTGCACTTTGTTTGATTCACAAAGTTTTCTATCTAAGATATCCCTTTGTTAAGCTTAGTGGTAAGAGTTTTAACATAGAAACTTGTTATAATTTAGTTTTATGTTAATGGACAATTCTAATATACCTAAGGATCTTGTGGTTAAGAACTTAGTTCCTATTTAATTTAACTTAACTTGACATTTGTAACTATTTATATTTTTAATTATGTTTATGAACATCATAAATCATAACTTGTAACTTAGATTGTTGGTCTTACGATGGAGATTGTAATCATCCTAGGCAAATTGGTTTACATTTGAACTCTGTGTATACTTGGCCATAGCTTCTTTTACTCCAATGAAGGCTCCTAAGTGATCTTCTCTTCTCATTTAAGAAACTAGATCATGCTTACAGTTACCTCATATTGTAATCTTTTGTTCCTCTTTAGGAAACTAGATTATGCTTACACTTTACTTCTCTGGCAAAGAATACTCAATAACACCTTTGACTATTTAGTTATAGTTTAAAGTAATGACTCTCTTGCTATTACCTTCTTATGTTGTTCAATAATTCATTTATGCATATTTCTTCTTCTTCATTGTTATGTTGCAACTACTACTCTTACTTTATTCTTGATGTACTCATATCACATAGTAGCTTCAATAATGCTTAGTTTATATCTATAAGGAGGGTGACAACCTATTATAATCATAAGACACAACTTTACAAATTGTTGTAATTTACTTATTAGTGATTATGATCTTTTTAGATTAAAAAACTAATGATTATGTACTTAAGACTTACTTGAAATCTAACACTCCTCTTTAAGCATTAGTGTCATATGTTTATTTTTCATTTCATTAAGAAATTAATCACTGTAGTGAATTATGAGTGCATTATTACGTTACAAGTCATAAAGTAATATAGACACATAAATGAATTCCCTTCCACTTATAAGTTCATAGATAAATATGGCAAATGAAAATAAGGCTTGTGTCTCAATGAGCCAAAAACTACTATTAATAAAATTATTCAGAAATAAATTACATCATGATGTCTCAACATTTGGGATCACTAATTCTTCCTCTATTTCTTTCAATGCACTACCTATAAGTAATAATGCCACTTGATTATTTTCTTGAGTTGGTGCTTCCATTCTTGTTAATGCAAGTGGTATTAAAGATGGTCTAGTAAGGTTACTTCCTTGTTTTGTTACTGTTGAGGCCAACCTCACCCATGCTAGGCATAGGGCCTTTTTTGAATGAGTACAATTTTTCAAAAAATAAAAATAAAAANGGCAAAGGTTGTTGGTAGTTTAGGGTTAGGGTTTTTCTCTCGCCGGGCCACTATTTAGAGGGAAGAGCAGAGCCAGCAAAAGGGGGGAGGCAGAGCTAGGGTAGCAGGAGAGAAACGGGTTTCTCTGAGGACAATCAGAGGAGAGGTGAGCATCTCTCTCTATTCCTATGCAGTCTTCCTCACATGGCGATGGTAGACGGTAGGGTGGCAAGTCTCTCGTAGACAGTAGTCTCTCTCTCTGCACTGCAGAAAACGGCAGGGAAACGTACACGCGAGATGTAGCGAGTGGTTAACAACAACGATTTTTCTGTTCTAGCGGAGCCAGAGGGGCAGCGATTTTTCTGTTCTAGCGGAGCCAGAGTGGGCAGCGATTTTTGTTTCTGCTGGGAGCAAGAGTCTGCAGTGACCATTTTCTGTTCTGCTGGTAGGCAACACCGACAGCGGAGGCATTTTCTACAGTCTTCTTTCTTCTACCGGCAGGCGGCAGAACACGGCAGGAGCGTGAAACGCACGATGAACATCAACAGCAGTTGTAGGCAGATTGCAGATGACAGTGTGCTTGCCTTGCAGTAGCAATTGTTGAATGACAATTTTCTGTTTTCTTAGACAAAAACATACACGTTTTCTTTTCTTTTTTGCCCACGTGGCAGAGACCAATGCCCTCTTTCTGCCTATAGACAGAAACTTGGCAGAGATAGGTTGTATGCACATCATTTTGTTCTTTATTTATTTGCTTTCAAACAACAGGACAGATTTTTCTCTCTGCGATTTCCAAGCGCAGAAGTAGCCGCGATGGTAGATAACTTTTACAGTTTTCAATATTATTATTTGCATTTTATTTTGAATTATTTATTGTACTCTTTTAAATTGCACAAATTATTTAACTTTTCAATATTCTTATTAAATTTAAAGCTTTTAATATTTTGAATATTGTTATTATTGTTTTGTCACATAGCCCTTTCCAGCTGAGACTATTCCTGGGTTTCCGTACCCATACGAGAGGCGCCCTAGGCAATAATCTCCTAAAACGAGTTTTCACAAGTGTTGGCGGTGTATCCAAAATTTACGCATCAAGAGTTACCATAGCTACTACTTTTTTTGACTAACAGATTATTTTGAATGTCTTCTAATACCTATGAAATGGTTAAATTATTAGCATTTTCAAGACTTGTCAATTGAATAAGTGGCTTGGAGTAATATAATTGAAGCTTTAGTGCTTCATTATCTTGCTTGATTTTTTCCAATTTAGCCTATAATTGCATGACTTTTCCTTCTTGTACTTTATATTTCTACTTGAGTTTAGTAGTAGTTACCTTCATTGCATGCATTCTATTTTTTGCTTCCTTAATATTCATCTAGAGATTATCATTATTTGTGACTAATTCTTGATTTGTGCTTCAAAGGATCCTATTCTCTTTTTTAATAGTAAAATATTTTCCTTTTAATTTATCAAGTTTTTCTTGATATTCCAATTGCACTATCTTAACAATAGTCTTCACATCATCAAAGGATTTACCAAACATTTGATCATATGACACCAAAGTATCCTTAATTTTTATTTTATAATTTTTCATTGAATTAACAAACATCTTATAATCTCCCTTTTATCTTTTCATATTTGTTAACTTGAACTTGTAACTATCACATTCCCATTCCCAAATGATGCTGCTGCTTAATGAAGATGGTCCCTTTTCATAATAAGTGTTATTGTTATCTTAACAAGACCTAAAAGGGCAATTGTAATTGAGACCTGAAAGGGCATGTTGTAATAACAGACATGTCTCTTAAGGTGACCTTTTGGGGTTTGACCTAAGACATTTATACTCAAGGTTAGAGGTCATGTCAGCATGGAATAATAGAGCTAATACATTCAAGTTGTGGGAGCTAGGTGAAGCAGGATAGGAAGTGGACTGGCTATCCCTTCTGGTTAGGTTATAGGCCTAACCATGGTGGTAGTGTTAGATTGCCTCTAAGGGATAGATGCCAAAGGAAGAAAATACAAAGGAATATTCTCAAAGCACGATCTGGATACATTATTCCATATCAATAAAGTATTCTTTTCTTTCTATTTCTACATTTTTTCTATTATTTCCTTTATACATAATGTTGAACATCACATATATTTCACATTTGGTATAATTTATTTGTACACATAATGTCTAATATATCATATATTTGATGTTTACCATGACATCTGGGGATAGGATGTCATAGTAACACTATCTTTCACTCTTATTTCTCTTTCTTAATTAGTAAGAGCTTTCTCAAGGCTTCAATTGTGTCCTCATCCTTTTGGTCATACATAATCCAAAATGAAACATAGCGAATCATGAATTCAACATACAAGAATGCTCCCATTTTAAAAAGTTCATGATGCTTCAAAATGCATTGCCTTCTAGACTTTAACCAATGTTTAACACCTTTGTAAATAAGAGACTTATCATCTTTAATTTACATTTTGAACATATTTTTCCAAAATTTCCTATTCTTCTTCTATTCATAATAGTATGGAATTCTGATTATGGGCAAGCTATTCTAGGTAGAAAGCATCTTCCCAATGTCCAATAATAGTATTTCTAGACAAGCATGAATAGCATGTGTCAAAGTTGTGACATTAATCAATCCTTTACTTTGTTCTAGATCTTCTTCTTTAGGTATTTTAGTACCCTTACAATCATCTTCATGTATCTTATCAGCATATACAAGAGGGATAATAATGTAAAACATGTCTTGAAGTCTTTTCTTGTCTTCATTCTTTCCCTTAGTTTTTGAAGGTGGACTTTCAAATTTATTCTTCTTCACTCCAACTTTATGACCATACTTTGTTTGTAGGACCTTCTTCTTCTTGTTTGGATTTACTACTATAGTCATAGTTGTCCTCTTGGGATTCCTTCTTCTTGATGATTATTCAATACTTGAAGCTATAATCATGGATTTAGTGGTAGCTATTGGACTTGATCTAGATTACATAATTTTCTTGTTTTAGGCATTTCTTATCTTAGTCTTAAATAAGAAACAAAGATTAGTATTCTAGTAGGAAATGATATAGGAATTGTTGAATGAAAGAATCTTTTCTAGACCTACATTAAAAGGAAACCAAACCCAAAATGAGATAAGGTACCATCCTCACTTTTACTTGGGCCTTATAGAAATAGTGAGTAACAAATAGGTCCTAAGTACATTTACCCACTTGTAATTAACATAAAAAAAACTTTTCAAGAGACTCTATGATGAGCAGCAAGTATCCCCTACACCCAACCATATGAATCACAAGTGTGCACATGAGATCTAGTTGAAGTTTTTAGATGGGACTAATATGGTATTTATCTCATTAAGTGTTGATTGTAGGTCATTGTCTTTCGACTTGGACTAGTAGGAGCTTTGTCATGTATGGTTTAGTTCAAAGTGAGGCATATGATTATGATGTTTTTTGGGGCCTTAAACTAAATTAATCAATAACATAGAAATTAATTATTTAATATAATTAATAATAAAACTAAATCCTAAACTATCCTAGGGGTGATGAGTGTCCATTCACAACTTGCTATACACATCCTGAACTCACATACTCACTCTAGGATTTCCAAGTGTTATGCTACTAGATGAACCAAGTAATAATGCTACTGGGATTACCAAGTGCAAATGCGTTTATTCTCAAAATTGGTCATGTTCATTCCACTAATTGTTTAATTTGTATGAAAATGTAAATATTAACTAAGTACATAGAAAGTAAATTACATTGAAACTAAATCTATTCTAAGTTAAAGTGCTACAATGAATATGAATCAGTCTCAATTTTATTATTGTTCATGGAATGTGTCTAGGTACAATGTCACTTGAATAAGATGTCATACAACTGTAAGGTGTCATACAACTGAATCAAGTCCACGCTATAGGCACTCACTGATTGTTTGCTAAGATTATAGAATAAAACTACAAGAGTTAACTAGATAGTTGACCAAATGACATCAAATACATGGTGGGTGCCACATATTTATAGGCAAATATAGATACTATGTCAATGGGGATGCATTAACTCCTTTGGTTGCATTGATGGGAATGCATTGACAAGAATGTGTTGATGTAGTTAAGTTATAATAGATGCAATGTAACAACTAATTAAGATGCATCAATGTGGATGCTACAAGGTAGATGCAACATAGCATCTATAATGTAGCATCTAAGATATCTCAATTGACTGATACACTTAACAAAATGATGCTTCATCATATCCTCACAACTTAGCCACCCAACATATCAGGTTTCATCATACCCCCATGACTAACTAAAAACTCATCCTTGAGCTATATATAAATGGACATAGTTTCATGACAAAAATTGTGGGGTGAAAAAGACTAGATTGGCAACCATTACAAAACTTGAGTGCCACATTACAAATTTTTATTCAACTAAATGTATTACAAAATGACACAAAAAAACCATACAAACATTTACAAATTTATGGTAGCCTTCAAAAAATTTGCTAATGATGAATCTTTATGATATTTTTAATAGTGACTATTTGTTTAACCTTGGTTGTTATGTTGGCTCTTCTCTTTTAGGCTAAATTTTTTTTAAGAATGGACTGAAATTTCTCCTCATCATCCGATGGGTTCAATAAACATGTGATGTTTGAGCTTTAATCCTTGTATGTGCTATGATTTTTTATGGGCATATCTTCCTCTATCCTCCTCCTAGCCTCTTTTCCTTGCCCTACAAAAGACCTTCAACCTTAGGCATTTGTTTTAGCATCACCTACAATCACCAAAGGATCATTGTTAGTTTTGGTAAATTTTCCTTAATAATTAACCCTTTTCAAATCCTTGGTTAGCTAAAAATTCAAAAAACTTTTAACATTTAGGCTAAAGATAATTTCATAATAATGTTCCCCAAGGCTCTAAGGTAACTAAAATCATGAAGTTGTTAAAGTTATTTTGATTATTTTAATTATTTTAATTATTAGTTACCATAACTTTCAAAAATGAGGTGTTAGAAAAAGTTTAGAACGTTTTGAAAATGGGGGTCTTAGAAAAAAAATTCAAAAATCACATCCTTAGCCTCTACAACAAATGAACTCAACTCTAGAAGCTCACAAATTTTTGAACATGACAACCAAAGGTTTAGTTCACATGATGGCCAAGATATATTGAATTTGGAGGATAGTTCAATATGACAGTATTAAAATTGATCGAAATTGATGAGAACTAGTCTTGAAATCATGCATAAATTTAGAGAAGTTATCCATGATGTCTTTGAGGATGCGATGTTTTGGTTTAGAGCCATGATCAAGAAAAGTCATGCAAGTGAATCCTCCCAAAATTAGGCCTTTCCATAATGCCCTTGCATAGCAACTTCTATAGATATCCATGGGCATCTTAGAAGTTAAATGTAGATCATGCCTTTGTTCTAAACAACATACAACTATTGTAGTTGGGATCTTGCACTATACTATATATAATCATTAGGTACATGATTACATGTAGCAATGAGGTGAATTATAGGATGAGAAGGGATTGCAAAGATTGAAATGTGATGTATCTTACCATGTCTACAATAGTTTCTTGTGTTAATTGTGATTATTTACCCAATTGACTTGATAGCATAAGGCAAAGACTCAACACATGGCATTAACTTTTGTGTCATGACTAGTAACATCATTATTAGCAAAAGCATAGTAGACATCCATAAAATAGAAAGGAAATGACTCAAGAAAATAGAAAATTATAAAGAAAAGAAAAATAACAAGAAATTTAAAACATATTAAGAATTGAATTTTTTTTAAAATAGGAAAATGATAAAAAAAATTATAAAAAAAAAGTAAAAATGCACTTGTCAGTTCTTGATTTAAGATGGAACATCTTCCCTAGAACTAAAGTCATGGGAAAGCATTCAAGAAATGGACTACACATTTCCTTGATTATACACCATAAGTTTGCCATTTATCATCTTTGGTGATTTGAGTTTTCATTGGTTAGTACATTTAACATTGATAATCAAGTTTTGATCATTTGTAGACATATATTTAGTTGGACTAGAAGATTTTTTATTTTTAGAGCATTTAGTTATGTTTCCTTTTTAATTTTCTATTTTAGTTCATAGGCCTTCTTATTTAACATCTTCTTCTAGTGTATAGTTAGAATGTAAGATATCCTTCTTTAAGTTCTTTGTTTCATTTATTTTCTTAAGAAAAGAAGTGATAAGTATGTTGGATGTTTCAATGAACCTTTTGGATGGTATGATATTCTCATTATCTAACCACAAAGTGTCTTTTTATTTATTGGTTATTGTGTAGATATGGTCTTACACACACACTTGCTTCTCAAGTTTTCTATGAATTGTTATAGGGGTTATGTTAGTACTTAGGCCTTTTGGTTCATAACTGTACCCTTTATTATTTATGTTTTGTGTTGGAATGATAATGGTTGTTGTCTTTTACCTAGGATTAGGAGATATTATTTTTGTGAGGAAGAAGGTTCCACTAGATTATCCTTGTGTTAGTTTCAATGAGCTAGTAGGTCTACTAGTTTTATTCACATGTGTGGGAGATATCCTAAAGAAAGGATGTTTCTGAGACTCATGCTTAGAGCTTCTAATATTATCATTTACTTATATGCTCATGGTGCAAGTGGAATTCTTCTGTTAAGGTTGTGATGTTAATCCTTCCTATATTGTTGGTGGTGACATATTTTGGAGGGAAGTATGAGAGTAATGAGGATGTGATGGATGATAAGAGGTATGGGATTATGATCCTAGAGGAAATGTTGTGGGTTGATGATATTCAAGAGAGTAGTAGTAATGAGATGAGGCATGGGAACTAGAATCATTAGGAGAAACAGGTTGTTGAACATAATATCCATAAGGATCTGGCTAGTAATGGGGGTATTGCTAGTTTGTTGATGGTATCCCTCATAACCATGGGTTTTGCAACTATGGTTTATAATGTTTTTGAGGTTGATAAGAAGTCCAACTTAGATAGTGTTGTTGGCTGTAGAATTGTCTATAATTGCCTTGTGGATAAGATAATCTTCTAGGCATTTGTGTTTTCCCAAACTTGGGATTCAAAGAAAAGCCCCAGACTCTTGTAGATGTAAAATAATTGGGCAATAACCCTTTGGATGTTCATATTAATAGATATCACATCCATCCTCCTCCTTTGAATCTAAGTTTGAAACCTCTTCTACTATAGCTATTTTTTCTTTTTGTCAATAAATGTCCTTACTTGTTTCCTTGTGCTTCTTAATCTTCTTTTTTTGATCACTTGATCTTATTTGCTTTACCTTTTCCTCTATAATTTTTGAGTTGGTTATAAATTTTTCATTCATTAACTCCTATATTTTATCTACCCTTGCTTTCATCTTAGTAATAGACTTTTGTATTAACAAGGCTTTGTCTAAAATCAACTATTCAAGAGTTATCTCTTTTCCTAATCATAAATATGGATCTCCTTCTTATGCAGTGTTGGATCCTAGTTATATTCCTCTACACTCTCTCTTTCACATAGCTCTCCTTCTTCTTTTACCACCCATTTAATTAGCTTTTATATCTGATAGGCTTTTAACTTTGATAATCTTCCTTAAGCATAGATTCCAAGGGTCTTCCTCATTTTATTACAAAGCTAATCTATGATGTGATGAAGTTGCTATTTTTGAGAAATTAGTGGCTTATGCATATGTGTAGTAGAGAATAGTATTTACCCAAGGCTACATCCATGGATTCATGATTTTCTTACTTCCACCCTTAGATTTTTTTTCTTAGATTATATACTCTTGAATATATTTGATATTTTTCATTAAAGAGCTCAAGCATTATGGACCACCAGTGGATTGAATTTAGTTCCAATTATCTATACCAATGTTTAGCTTCTTCTGCTAGCATCCTAGGAAAGAACTTAACCTTTTTTCACTTTTGATATTTTGCAAGGTACAGACATCATGGAAGACTTACAAATGATGCTTTGTATTAAAATTATAGTCTCCCTTCAATTTATGAATGTTATTCATATTAAGCTATTTGATGTAGCTTTTCCTTTGATGCTTGCTGGGTATTCTAACTACCTTTGTAATTTGTATCATGCTTCTAGTAGCCAAAAAGGGTTTATCATCATCAGATATGTCATGGTGATAATCTCTATTTCTATTTATTTGATTATGATGATCTCTTCTATGCTCCATTTGATACCTTATATCTTACCTTTAATTTCCATTTGTATCTTCTTCTTGAACCCTTAGTGTATCTCTATCTCCATACCTATGTTCATCTTTGTTAGAACTAGATGTTGAAGATGAGAGGAAGATGATGTACTCAAAGAATCACCATGGCTTCTCTCTCTCCCTCTGTGGTTCATTGATTCATCTCTTCTAGGTTTGGAAGAGGACCTAGGCCTTGAGACCTTCCTTATTCTAAGACTTGTTCCATCTTCTCTAGGATTTTTTGAAACAGTTAAACATAATCTTTGATAGTAAGGGTTAAAATGGGCATATAAGACTCTTTCTTGTAGTGGTTCACTCCAATTCTCTTCAATATAGATCCTATCGTTACTTCCACCAATGGTCTAATCATTTGATGAACTATAGGCCCTATGTGAAGAAGTCATGTTTTTATTTAATAATGTATATGGCTTAAAATATTAATTTTTCTTAAAAAATAATTTGTTAATTCTTTTACAATGATTGTTTATAATATAACTAATATAGATAACTAGCACCATCCTTGACAATGACACTAATGATGAGCAATGGATATCCCCAAAACCCAACCATATGAATCACAAGCATGTACATGTGATTCGATTGAATTATATGGATGGGACTAGTGTAGTATTTAGATTGTTAAGTGTTGATCATAGGTCATTATCTTTCCACTTCTATTAGTGGTAGCTTTGTCACGTATGGTTTAGTCCAAAGTGAAACATATGATTATGCTATTTTTTGGGGTTGATAAAACCTGATATGTTGGGAAGCTAAGTGATGAGGATATGATAAAGCATCATTTTATTAAGTGTATCAGTCAGCTAAGATATTGTGGATGCTACATTGTAGCTGCTATGTCAAATCTACATTGTAGCATTCTTGTTGATATATCTTAGTTGGTTGCTACATTGTAGATGCTACATTACATTTGCTATATTGTAAATGCTATATCACATCTGTTATAACTTAGTTGCATCGACGCATCCCCATCGATAAAACCAAATGAGTTAATGAATTTCCATTGATAGTTTCTATATTTTCTTATAAATATGTGAGTATCCACCATGTATTTAGTACCATTTTGTCAATAGTATATATGACCTCTTGTAGTTTGTTTCTATAATCTTAGCAAATAGTTAATGAGTTCTTGTAGTGTCGATTTGAGTTAATTGTACAATGTCTTATTTAAGTGACATTGTACTTAGATACATTGCATGATTGGTAATAAGATTGAGATTGATTCATATTCATTGTAGCACTTTGACTTAGGATAGATTTACTTTTAATGTAATTTACTTTCTATGTACTTGGTTAATATTTACACTTCTATGCATGTTAATCAATTGATGGAATGAGCACAACCAATTTCAACTGTAAACATGCATTTCCTTGGTAATCCTAGTAGCATTATTGCTTGGTTCACCTAGTAGCATAACTCTTGGTAATCCCAGTAGTGGATATGTGAGTTTAGGAGATGTACGACAAGCTAGGAATAGACACTCATCACTCTTAGGGTAGTTTAAAATTTAATTTTATTATTAATTATATTAAATAATTAATTTCTATATTATTATTTAGTTAGTTTATGGCCCAAAAAAAAAACAATAATCATATGCCTCACTTTGGACTAAACCATACATGATAAAGCTACCACTAGTCTAAGTGAGAAGATAGTGACCTGTGATCAATGCTTAACAATCTAAATACTATACTAGTTTCATCCAAAGAATTTGACTAGATTGCATGTAAACAGTTGTAATTCATATGGTTGGGTGTAGGGGATATCCACTACTCATCATTGGCACTATTGCTGGGGATGGTGCTAGTGATCTAGATTAGTTATATTATAAACAATTGGTATAAAAGAATTAATAATTTATCTTGCAGGAAATATTAATATTTTAAATCATATACACATTATTAACTACAAACATGTCTTCTTTATAGAGGGCCTATAGTCCATCACATGATGAGAATACTAGTAGGAGAATTGATAGGACTTATATTGAAGAGACTTGGAGTGATCCACTACAAATAGGAGTTACATATGCTCATTTTGATCCTTACTATATTCAAAGACTACATTCAACTATCATGGACAATCCTAGAGGGGATGAAACAAGTCCTAGAACAAGGAGGACCTTCAAGCCTAAGGCCTCTTACAAACCTAGAGGAGATGAGCCAAGGAATCATAGGGGAAGATATAGAATCCATGGTGATTCTCCTAGTTCACCATCTTTCTCTTCATCTTCAACATTTAGTTTTAACAAAGATGAATGAAGGTATGGAGATAGATCTCCACTAAGGGGTCAAGATAGTGATAGAAAAACTGATCAACAACAAAGTAAAATATATGAAATGGAGCATATATGAGATTATCACAATTAGATAAATAGAAATAGATATTATCACCATGACATGTCTAATGATGATGAATCCTTGTTTGCTACTAAAAGCATGATACAAATCATGGAGGTAGTTAGAATATCCCATAGGCATCAAAGGAAAAGCTACATCAAATGACTTGATATGAAAAACATTTCTAAACTTGAGGGAGGTTATAATTCTGATCCACAACATCATGTAGCCTTTCATAATGCCTACACCTTGAAAAATATCAAAAGTAAGTGGTGAAAGATTAAGCTCTCTCCTAAGATGCTAATAAAAGAAGCTGAGAGTTGGTATAGATCATTGGAGCTAGATTTAATCCACTAGTGATTCATAATGCTTGAGATCTTTAATGAAAAATACTAAACCTATTCAAGAGTATCAAATATATGAAAAAAAATCCAAGTGTGAAAGTAAGAAAATCATTAATCCCTAGATGCATCCTTGGGAAAATATTATTCTTTCCATAGATGGCCAGGCCATGGATTTTCTCAAAATGAGTACCTTCGTCACATCATAGATGGACTTCATAATAAAATGAGGGAGATCCTTGGGATATATGCCCAAGAAAATTTATTAGAGTTAATAGCCCATTAGATAAAAAGGCTAATTGAATAAGTAGCAATAGAAGAAGGAGNACATTAGATAAAAAGGCTAATTGAATAAGTAGCAATAGAAGAAGGAGAGATGTGTAAAAGGAAGAGTGTAGAGGAATATAATTGGAACCCAACTCTTCACAAAAAGAAGGTCCATATTTATGATCAAGAAAAAGAGATAGCTTTTGATGAGTTGATTTCACATAAAACCTTGGTAATACAAAATTATATCACTCAGATTGAAGCAAGGGTAGATAAGATGTGAGAGTTAATGAATAAAAAAATTATAACCAACTTGAAAATCATACAGAAGAAGGTAATGCAAATAGGATTAAGTGGTCAAAAGAAGAAGAGGAAAAAGAACAAGGAAATAGGTAAGAATACTTATTTGCAAAAAGGGAAAATAACTATAGTAGAAGAGGTTGTAGAATCAGATACAGAGGAGGAGGATGGATGTAACATTTGTCAATATGAACATATAAAGGACCATTACCTACTTATGTTACATCTACAAGAGTTTTGGGCTTTTGTTGTGAATCCCAAGTTTGTAGAAAAGAACATGCCTAGGAGATTTCCTTATCCAAAAGACAATTATAAACAATCATATAACCAATGGTACTATCCTAGTGGGACATCTTGTCACCCTCAAAACCACTATCAACCATAATGGCAAAACCCATAGTCATGGGGGATGCCATCAGCAAACCAACAATACCCCTATTGCTAGCCAAACCCTTATGAATATTATGTTCCATGCCTAAACTCATTACTACTACTCTCCTAGATGCCATTAACTTGTAACATATCCTTTGGGGTCATCATCCCATATCTCTCATCATTCACCACATCCTTAATATTCTCATGCTTCCCTCCAACATATGCCACAACCAATAATGTAGAATGGATTGACATTAGAACCTCAACATAAGAATGCCACTTGTGCCGTGAACATACAAGTAAATGATAATGTTAGTAGATTTGAGCATAAGTCTCAAAAACATTCTTTCTTCAAGATAGTTCCCACATAAATTAGTAAAACTAGTAGACCTACTAGCTCATCATGACTTGTGCAAGGCCAATCTCGTGCAATGTCCTTTCTCATAAAAATAATGTCTCTTAATCCTATGCAAAAGCCAATAACCATGATCACTCCAACACAAAACATAAAAGATGAAAATATCACTATGGAGAGACAGAAAATTCTATGCATTACTAATAATGATAAAGGATGTGGTTTTGGACTAAAAGTTCAAAGTATTAACATAATCTCTATACCAATCCACAACAAACTTAAGGAACTAGTGTGTGTATAAAACTAAGTCTACACAATAGCCACTAAACAAAAAGACACTCAATGGTTCAAGAATGAGAATACCAAACCATTCAAAAGATGCATGAAAACATTATTAGTTCTAGTTCTAAGAAAATGAACAAAACAGAGAGCTTAGAGAAAGATATCTTACACTTTGACTATACACCAAAAGAAGATGTAAGATAAGTAGATCCAAGAATAAAAATGGAAAATAAAAAAGGAAACATGTCTAGACTTTTAAAAATAAAATACCTTCTATTCTAGTTGAATATATGTCTCTAAATGATGGAAACTTGATTATGATCAATGTTAAGTGTGTTAACAAGCAAAAAAATTAAATCACTAAAGATAAATGGAATGCTTATGATGTATAAATAAGGGAATGTGCAATCCATTTTTTGCAATGCTTGTCACAAGTTTAGTCATGGGGTAGATGCCTCATCTTAAATCAAGAACTAATAAGTGCATTTTCACTTTTTGTTTTACAATTTTTTATGATTTTTCTATTTCTTCAAAATTTTCCAATTCTTAATATATTTTTCATTTCTTGTTATTTTTCTTTTCTTTATAATTTTCTCTTTTCTTAAGTCATTTTCTTTATGTTTTATGGATGTATACTTTGTTTTTGTTAATAATATTACCAGTCATGATGTAAAAGTAAACAACTAATGTTGGCTCTTTTCCTTATGCTATCAAGTTGATTGGGTAAATAATTGTGTAATTTAATGAGGCTGCATCATCCATCCCTCTAGTTTCTCTAAATAAAAATTCTTTATCATGAAAGAAATTTGTTTCTTGTCATATGAAACTAAAATTAACTAATGATCATTGTGCCTTGAAGAAAAGGAACAAGATCAAGTGGAAATGGAAGGATGTGATCTCAATGAGATTTGTTGGGTTCTCTTCTTAACTTCCTTCTTGAGGCTTATCACTCCTCATGAAATGTATCATCACTCCTCATGTAGACTATAAAAGAAAGTATTTCTTTGTAACATGTGGTTTTCATTCAGTAAAAAATAAAAAAGAATTATAAAAGAAAAAAAAAGGAAATAACAAACCTCTCTAAAGAACTCTTGCAATACAAGCACTGGTTATGGGTCTAGAAAGACATGTTACCCATGCTTCAAGGTACTCCTCTAACTAAGGGCCAAATTTATTTTTGAATAATTTCAGAAAACTATTATGGTTGTTATGGGCTCGTGATGGTAGGCAAGAAGGGGTACATCAATGCAAGGCCACTGTTAATTATATGAACTTAGTTTGAAACTTTGACAGATATGTATGATAGTCATCTTAGTCATAATTGACAAAAGAACCTATTGTAGACATGGTTAGGTACCTCACATCCCAATCTATGCAATCCCTTCTTATCTTATTATTCACCTCATTGCTACATGCAATTATGAGCTTAATGATTTTGTATAGCATAGTGCAAGATCATAACCAAGATGGTTGTATGTTGTTTGGAACATAGGCATGATCTACATTTAACCTCTAAGGTACCCATAGACATTGGAGAGTACCCACTTACATGACTTTTGTTAATCTTGGCTTTGAATCAACATCACATCCTCAAAGACATCATGGGCAGCTTGTCTAAATTTATGCATGATTTCGAGACTATTTCTCATTGATTTTAATCAATTTTAATACTTCTATATTAAACTATCCTTTAAATTCAATATACCTTGGTCATCATATGAACTAGAAATTTGGTTTTTATGTGATTTTTGGAGTTGAGCTCAATTATCATTAGGGCTAAGGATGTGATTTTTGAACTTTTTCTAACACCCCATTTTTGAACATTACAGTAACTATCAAAATGACTTGAAAAAATTAATGATTTTAGTTACCTTAGAGCCTTAGGAAACACTAGTATGAAATCACATTGAGCCTAAATCCTAATTTGTTTTTGAATTTTGAGCTAACTAGGGATCTAAAGAGGGCTAATCATTAAGGTAAAATTACGAAAAAATAATGTTGATTCTTTGGTAATTGTAGGTCATGCTAAAAGGAATGCCTAAAGTTGAAGGTCTTTTACAAGGTAAGAAAAAGAGGCCAAGAGGAAGATAGAAGAGGATATGCCCATGGACAAATAGTAGCACATATAAGGATCAAAGATTAAACATTACATATTTGCTAGACCCATGAAATGATGAGGAGAAATTTTAGTCCACACTTCAAAAATGTTCTACATAAAAGGGAACCACCAACATAACAACCAAGGTTAAAAAAATAGCTGCCACTAGTAACATCATATAGATTCATCATCAACAAGTTTTTTGAAAACTTCTACAATTTTACAAACTTTAATGTCTATCCAATCCTTTTTTTCATGATGTAATCCATCCACTAAAATAAAATTTTGTAATGTAGTAGTCAAGTTTTGTAATGGATATCAATCTAGTATTGGTCATCCCACTATTTTTATAATGGAACTTTGTCCATTTATATATAACTCGAGGATGAGTTTTTAGTTAATCATGGAGGTATGATGAAACCTGATATGTCCAGTAGCTAACTCATGGGGATATGATGAAGCATCATTTTTTCAAGTGTATTAGTTAGCTGAGATTTCATAGATGCTATATCATAGATATTACAATGTATATGCTACATTACAAATGTGTTCTAGCATTCTCGTCAATGTACCTCAATTGAGTTAATGAATCCCCATTGATGTAATGTCTATATTTGCCTATAAATATATGAGCACCTGCATGTATTTGGTACCATTTGGTCAATAGTGCAAGTGAACTTTTGTAGTTTATATTCGTAATCTTAGCAAATAGTCATTGAGTGCTGGGAGCATGAGTTTGAGTTAAGTGTACAATGTCTTATTCAAGTGGCATTGTATATGAACACATTCCATGAATGACAATAAGATCAAGATTGATTTATATTCAATGCAACACTTTGACTTAGAATAGATTTACTTTCAATGCAATTTACTTTCTATATACTTAATTTATATTTACACTTCCATGCATGTTAATCAATCGACAAAATGAGCATAATCAATTTCAAGCATACACACGTATTCACTTGGTAATTCTAGTTGTGTTATTGCTTGGTTTGCCTAGTAGCATAACACTTGGTAATTTTACCAATGGGTATGTGAGTTTAAGACATGTATGACAAGTTGGAAATAGACATTCATTACACTTAGAATAGTTTTAGATTTAATTTTATTGGTAATTAGAACAAATAATTAATTTCTATGTTATTATTTAGTTAGTTTAAGGCCTCCACAACATCAATAATTGTATGTATTATTTTGGACAAAACCATACATGATAAAGCTACCACTAGTCCATGTGAGAAGACAATGACCTATGATCAATGCTTAAAAATCTAGATACCACACTAATTCTATCCATGGAATTCAACTGAATTGCACATGAACACTTGTAATTCATATTTTTGGGCATAAGGGATATCCACTGTTGATGAGGGGCCTTGAACTAAATTAACCAATAACATAGAAATTAATTATTTAATCTAATTACAATAAAATTAAATTGTAAACTATCCTAAGTATGGTGAGTGTTCATTTCCAACTTGCTATACATGTCATGAACTAATGTATTCATTGCTAGGATTATCAAGTGTTATTCTACTAAGCAAACTAAGCAATAATGCGATTACTAAGAGAATATGTGTTTATGCTTAAAATTGGTTGTGCTCATTTTGCCAATTCATCAACATGCATGGAAATGTAAATATTAACTAATTACATAAAAAGTAAATTGTATTGAAGGTAAATCTACTCTAAGTCAAAGTGCTACAATAAATATGAATCAATCTCAATATTATTGTCACTCATGGAATGTCTCTAGGTACAATGCCACTTGAATAAGATGTCATACAATTGATGCAAGTCCACACCATGGGCACTCACTGACTATTTGTTAAGATTACAAAATAAAACTATGAGAGTTCAACTACACTATTAACCAAATGATGCCAAATATGTGTGAGTGCTTACATATTTATAAGCAAATCTAGATACTTTGTTGACTTGAATGCATTAACTCATTTGGCTACATCAATAGGAATACATTGATGCAACTAAGTTATAGAAGATACAATATAACATCTATAATAGAGCAAATGCGATGTAGCATCTATGATATAATATCCAACTAAGATGCATCAATGGAGATGCTACAACATAGATGTGATGTAGCATCTATGATATCTTAGTCATCTAATACACTTGACAAAATGATGGTTTATCATGTCCCCATGACTTAACTGCTTGACATATTAAGTTTCATCACTTTACTAGGATGATGCTTGATGATAAACATAATTAATCTAGTTATTAAGAACCTTAATAATTGAATTCATGGATTCACTTAGGGTTTCAACATTGACCTCATCTTTATTATACAAATATGTCCATTTATTTACAAATTCCTCTAACAATAAATATTGTAGTACATTTTGTGTATAAAAAAAGTATATAGATACCTTTGTTGTAAAATACAAAATAAATAATTTCTCCATTTATAACCACATGAATGAACTTACCTCCACTAAAAATCTCAAATACTCCATTATTATATGACTATAGGATTTTTTGGAGGTCTAAGTCTAAAATTAGGTTAGCTTGTGACAAATCCATTATCATGTATTCCTCCAAACCTATTTTCTCTAGTTGTTGAAGTACCTCTAAGTTCTCTATGAGCTGTAGATAATTTTTACAAAAGGTAATCATTCTTTTCACTTACAATATGCACTAGTGGAGGAATAGATGACTCTTTATTCAAGAAGATAATATCAAAGTTGTATTTCTTCTCATGATTTATGGTATTCTTAGTTGATTTAAGAACGAAGAATAGTTTGGAGTGGTGAATTTATCTTAAAATTATGATAGAATCTTGTCCTAATTTTTCTACAATTTTTATAATACCTTATTCATTGGATAAGTGATTTGTCTTATCCTTGATTTTAACCTTTTATACATTGTAATTACTTCTTACAACTCTTTTATTCTTTGTAAATGTTTAAAATTCATAAGATTAATATTTTTAGTGTGGATATTACAAAACACACATTATTTATTTTATTAATTAACTTGAGGGATTATAATGAGGAGTTTAATATAAAGAGGATTCTACAAAACTTATTTTTCAACAATACTTTTTAGGAATTTTGGCATTGTGACTATGGAGTATAAGGTTTTCTTTGGGTGTACTTCAAATTGATTCTTTAAGATGAATTTCATGTTTTGCTACTTGCACTATATTGCTACTTACAAAATCCTACTCTTTTTCCATACACTTGGTTCTTGGGATTTTTGGTGTAGTTATTCTAAACTTGTCTCATCTCAATTTGCTCTCTTATTTGACCTTAAATATTTCCAATCTTATCTTTCATCCTGAATAGTACATATATAACATACTCTAGGTGATGTTGTAACAATGTATGTGATGATTTTTTGACATTTTTTTTTGCATTTCAGAAGATGCACAAGTATTTCCTTAATTATGTTTTTGGAGCACATTAACTCTTTATAGATCTTCTCCATTTGAATTGCCTAACTTCTAAGGTTTCTAAAATTTGTTCTTTTTCTACCCTTGATTTTCCTTTACTTGTGGTGCACTTTTTATTACTATAGTTGATAGTTATGATTGTCTCATAACCTCTATGTGGCTAATCAATTTTTCCTTAACAAGATATTAACTATAATTTTGTTTTTATTTTTAATTTTTTTCTTAACCATAATCTTACTTCAATACCATGTTAGAGTTTAGTTTTACATCACTTGAAAATTCTAATATACCTAATATTCTTGTGGTTAGTAACTTAATTCATATTTAACTTAAATTGATCATTTATTATAATTTACATTCTTAATTATGTTTAGGAACATCATAGATCATAACTTGTAACTTAGATTGTTGGTCTTATGAAGTCATCATACACTTGACTATACTTCCTTATAGCTTCTCGTTACTTCAACAAAGTTTCTTAAGTGATTTTCTCTTGTTATATAAGAAATTAGATCAAGCGTATGTTTGGCTCAAACTATGATCTTTTCTACCTCTTTAGGAAACTAGATCATGACTCATTTTTGAGTCTTAGTTTTCATCTTTACTATTGTACCAAAGGATGCTCTATAATACCTTTGACTATTTAGTTATGAAATTTTTTGTAGGTTACAATGATATATTTTTATAACTCTCTTACTATTACTTTTTAATGATGTTTGGTAATTTATTTTTTCTTGCTTCTTCTTATTTCTCTTCTTCTTGATTGTTATGTCACAACTACTATTCTTACTTTGTTCTCATTGTGTTCATATCATATGAAAACTTCAATAATGCTTGGTTTATATTTATAGGTAGGATTAAAACTCATTGTAATTACAAGACACAACTTTACAAATCATTGTAATTTACTTGTTAGTGATTAGGATCTTCTTCTTATGTTATGAAACTAATGGTTATGTACTTGAGAATTATTAAATTCTACCAAACCCTAAGTCATAGGTTCAATTTCATTAGGCAATACTAATTTATGGTTTTAAATAAATTCTATAAAAGGAAAGGATCTTAGTGGATGTATGTAAAAATTCAATTTTAGTTAATATTTAAAGTTTCTAAATATTATAAGAAAGTAATAGTATGAGTGATGAAGTCCAAAAAAATCCCATTTTTTAATGATGCATTAATGAATTTAGATATTAATGTATTAGGATGCATTGATGTAGCCCAAGAATTCCATCTATAAATATTCAAGCCATGATGGTAAAAATCATTAATTTTTATTCCACAATAGTAGAGCTTTTCCAAGTTGGTTTCGTAGCTTAGAATAGTTAGCAAGTACCTATAGAATGTGCTTGAGATGATTATATGAATATTTATTCAAATGGTTATGCTTAAATATATCCATAAATGGTAATAAAAATAAAAATTAACTCCTTCACATTACACCACCTTAATTTAATATAGATTTACTTTCTTACACTTTATTTTCATGTAATTAAGAAACTAATTTTATGATATTTAAATTCATGTTTCCATATCTTTAGCAATGATAGAATAAGTAAGTTGAGATCTCAAGCATTAAACATGATTGAGTGATTAGTCAACTTAGGATATCTAGCAGTGGGTAGTTTCATAGCCTAGAAGTCACTTCATGTATCCAAGAATATGATAGAAGATTGATAGAGTGTATGCTTATTACATTAGGCTAGATTAGGATTTATTTCTATATTTAGTGAATTTACTATATATATATATATATAATTATATATATATAATTTTCTATTTTTTTTTTAAATTTCTATATTTGGTCATAATAGAAAAAACAACATCATCAAACATACACCTTGACTATACTTAAATATATGATATAAGGCCACTATGAGTGTAACAAAAAAGATAATGATGTATGATCTCACATAACGAGACTTGACATTCTATCTTATTCCTTCATGGATTATAACATAGTCTACCATGATGCTATACATTTGGACAAAATTAAACAATGTTTGGGTAAGTTTAAATGCAAGTTTTAGGCAACTTTGCTCCATAGTGAATCACTTAATACATAAGTGATGAGTGGCGAGCTACCCCTACACTCAACCATATGAATACGAGCATAGCACGTGTGATCCGTTTGAACTCCGTAGACTAAGTGCCTACACGCCTCATGGAACACTTAAGGTTAACCATTCGTTGTCTTCCCAGACATACTTGTAGTTTTCATGGTGTATGGTTAAGTAAGTCCGAGGTATATGATTTTTATGTCCTTTTATGTTTTTCTTCTATGCTATTGAGTTGAAGGGTTGAGAAACTAACTAACTCTAACTAATGAACTAAGTCTAAATTACCTAGCATCAGCATCCGTTCGCACTTACTGTACACACCATGAACTGATGCAACCGTGACTACCAAACACTAATCGTTGCTGGGATCACCACGCGTAATGCACATGCTCGAAGTGGTCGTACTGAGGAACTTAACTAGGAGGAAAGGGTTGAAAGAATCTAATCTAGCCTAAGTGCGATGAGAAGCTGATTCCTTGATTATCTGTACACATCCTTAAATGCTCATAATCAAGTCGTACTCATTTCATGTTCTAGGAGTTGAGGGTGAGAGAGAAAGCAATAAATAACATTAAATAAAATCCTATTCCATGCATTGCAAGGTTTATCCAGGAAGTTCATCTTTATTGCCGTACACAACTTGTGTTCAGGTACAATGTTTCTCGAATAAAGATCCATTCACTTTAGGACTCCTACTATGGGCACATGGAAAATATTCTATCTTTGGAGTGATCAATCTCCCAGATTTTCCCTAGTTCTAGCCTATGATGCTAAAACAAAGGAGAGATGCCTCTTATTTATAGATATGATGGCGCATCGAGATATCACATACACGATATTGCATGGGATGCGATATCACGTCTCATCATACCCCCATGACTGAATGAAAACTCGCTATCAAGTTCCTTACAAAATATTGGAAAGGTATGGGATTATTGACTGGATGGAACTAATGGGATGACTTGTGAACAGATCATCATTACAAGACTTGATAAAACTGGGGTTCATGAAAACAAGGGTGAACACCTTATTACATTAACATCAGGCCTCATTTGGTAGCTTGAGAGAAAGAGAGAGAGAAATAAGTGTTGCTATTGCCAACGCCAAGATTTCACCTTTTGTTGTCCATCCATAAATGCACCATCGATCTTGCTCCATGCATACTTGCTTCAGCACCACTCCATTCCAATTGTTTGCTCCAGATCCAATCTGTTGTTGCATGATTACCATCTACACACATAACACAATATTATATTAGCAAGGGTAAATGAATCATCATGTAATTAATACCTTGCTTTGGTATAAGTCCATTGGCTAGGTTGTGGTATGGCTGATACAGATCTAGAGATATAATATTGATGACTACCGAAGGTGTAGGGGTTAGGAAAAAACTGAAAAAATCTGGGGCTAAGAGAAAATCGAAAAAATTGGGCCCCATACCCCCATCACTAATTGTGAACCTTCAGTAGCGTTAGAATGGAGAAAGAAGAGTAAGAAAGATAGATAAAAAGAGACAACGGTAACATCGATAAAGTGGATGTCAAGATGGAAATGAACAAAACAAAAATTAATTGCACAAATATTATGGAAAAGAAGATAACTGGTGCACCAAAGAGGAATGTCAGTGGGTCCTCCCTAAAGTAGGCTCATGCCCTTAATGCCCTGACAAACCCACATTGAAAGAGTCTGTAGGCTCTGGGAATGTCAATTGGAACAAGAGTTAAAGTCTTAACTACGAGAATTTATGAAATAGAAAACAATGCATCTACCAAAATATATACACTAATGATACAACCGGCAATGAGGTGAAGAATGGAGAGAAGGGTGGAGAAAAGAGAATGGAATGGAATCCCAAGAACAAGGTGGTGTACAACCCCTTGTGTGTTGCATGAAGGAGAGAATGGGAAGTGAGAGGGCCTTAGTTAGAGGGAATATTTTTAGTTCCATAACTAGTGCTTGTAGCCCAAGTTTATTTTGTCTAAGGGGTGTGCTTTGAATTCTCATGTTTTCTTTTCTCTCGTTTTTTTTTTGTTTTTGTGTTTTGTGTTTTTATGTGTGAGAACCACACCATGCAAAGATTTCTTATTTTTATTGACTCAGCTTCCAATAATTGGATCATGTCGAAATGACAAGAAAATTCACAAAGAAAACATCCAAGCACCCAAGAGAATGGCCAACACAAATGCATCAAGTTCCCTTGAAGTCACACCCTTTTCAAACCTTGAGTCCTTCCTTAGTTTGAGAAATGCCCAGTTACTGATTCATTAATAGTTCTTATTATGAAGGAGACTGTACACTTCCAAGCTGAGAGAGACCATAGAAACTGGTGGATGGATGGATGAAGTGATCTCATTGCCTGCCATATCAAAAGAAACATACCTTAGTATCAACATCGTGACTTGAAGGTAAAAACCAAACATTAGCAATCAATATGAAACCAGTTCATACCATCACGAAGAACACTTATTGGGTGAAAAACTTACAGGGTGGCTCACACACACACACACACACACACAATGGAAAAGTATAATGATGTTGTAAAAAAAAAACAAGAAAAGTTAAAGAAATTTGTAAAACAAAAACGTGTAAAACAAAAACTTGCAAAAACAAATATGTAAAACAAAAATGTGTAAAACAAAAATTTGTAAAACAAAAACATGAAAAGAAAAAACTTAAAAGAACTAAGGACCCCATATGATTAGCATAGGTGGCCATCTCCCCCATGACTGAGTGGAAAGGGAGAGATCAAAAATAATGAGGGCCTGTTTGAATTTCTAAGAAGTGTACAACTTCTCCCAATTGATGATCTTAGATTAAGGAGTGGAAGTTGGCGATGCTCATATTCCAACGTATCTATGCCTTTGTTATTGGCATGGTTTGTCTCCTTAGTTTGTTCCATGCATATTTGGTTGCTCTTTCGAGTAGCTATCAACCACGGGGTGTCTACTACTTGTTGTGTGTTTACTACATATAGGCATCTTTGTTTCAAAGTTTTAAGAGAACACCTATTACATGGAGGAGATGAGCATCCCTCCATGTCATCGCCCGATGAATCATTGTATGTGATGCATGGAACTTTCCTCTTCTCGATCTTTCCATAAATGTTTATCTTAGAAATTTCCAAGGAAAGATCGTGAATGCCTAGGCATGCGTCTACTGTGCTCAGCCATGCCCTTCCCATTATAATTGGGAAGTATTGTTCATTATTGTTAACTTCAATCACTTGGAAATTAGCTGGGTAAGACTAACCACACACAGTGGTAATAATGTCCTCCACCAATCCCAAGGAAACGGTGATGGACTGGTCTGCCAGCTCTAGTTGAATGTTGCTCTTCTTAAGTTGGGGTAGGTTTCAGGCGTGATACATCTCTCGTGATATTGAGTTGACTCTAAAACCTGAGTCAAGAAGAGCCTTATGAGGTTCATTTCTAGTGATCTGGAGGTAGATTAAGGGACTCCCAGGGTCAGTTAGTTTCCTAGGAAGGTGGCCTACCTTGATCCAATCGGTTACGGTATGTGTTAACATAACTGTATGCATTAAGCTCTGATGTTGAATAGAAGGGAGCACCGAAGCCTTATATGTTGGAGGAGTGTGCACAGACTCAACCGCTTGTTGTTGTGAGAGCTTGTCTAGGCTTCTGGTTCTAAAGAAAGTTCTTCTTTTTTTACAGTTATCAGAACCAACAGCGGGTTGAATGTTTACTGCTCTCGTAGCGTGGCGTTGCTACGGTTGAGTGGGAAGTTCCCCTTACATTTTTGGAGTAGGAGGTGTTATGGGAACTACTGGTGGAAGAGGTGTGGATGGATTAGGAGGATGGTGTGGGTATGGAGCATCTCCCGGAGGAGAATGAGTCCTCCTAAAGTACTCCCAAACTTGGTAGTGACGTTGGGGAGTTACGTGACTCATGGAGTCACTTGGAGAAATAAGCTGCTACATGTAATATCCATAAGGGTCAGGTTGCCAGTAAGGGTATTGGTATTTAGGCGGTGGCATCCCCCATGACTGTGGGTATTGCCACTACTGATGTTGTCCGATGGGTTGTGGTGGAGTTCCACTTGGATAATACATTAAGGGTTGGTGGAACTATCTTGGGTTACCTTGAGGATAAGGTAACCTTCGGGGTGTTTGTCTTTGGTTGAGTCTTGGATTAAGCGCATACACCCCAGACTCTTGTAGATGTGAGATAATTGGACAATATCCCTTAGGATGGTCATATTGGCAAATGTCACATCCACCGTCATCATCTATGTCTGATTCCACAACCTCATCAGAGATAGTAATTTTTCCCTTATCCTTGTCACGTGCAGGGCCTAAATATCTCCTCTTTGTCTTACCTTTGTCACTACTTCATTCCTCCTTAGACTCTTCTACAATCTTCAAGATAGTTTCAATCTTACTATCTAAGGAGCTCCATGCTTCTTCTACCTTAGCCACTACTTCTATTGTTAGCTTTTGAAGTGACAAGGTTTTCCTGTTCACCAACTCTTTAATTGATGACTCATCCTCTTCATCACAGAATTTCACTCCCTTGTTCCAAAGAGAGGGATCACAGTTGTATTCTTTCGCACTTTCCCTTTTTCATAGCTCCCCTTCTTCTTTTGCTACTTACTTCAACAAGCGATGAACCTCATGGGATCTAAGTTCTAATAATCGCCCTTGGGCATAAGTCCTAAGGGTTCTCCTAGTCTCATACCTTAGCCCATCTACGATTTGGTGGAGTTGATCCCACTGTGCATAACCATGGCCCAGGCAATGATGTAACAATGCGTAGTAGCAGCCCATGGCAGCATCGAAGGGTTCATGAATACCTTGCTTCCATCCTTGGATCTTCTTATGCAAATTAGACACTCAGGAGTACATTTGATACTTATCATTAAACAACTCTAACATCGTACTCCACCTCCTGATGGTTTTCGATTCTAAGGACCGGTACCAGCTCTATGCTTCCTTGATGAGTGTCCTAGGAAACAACTTAAGTTTTTTCCACTCATTCTCTATATTTTGCAAGGCATAGGCATCGTGGAATGCCTATAAATGATGTTGTGGATCAGTGTTGTATACCCCCTCAAAGTGTGGGATGTTATTCATGTCTAAATGCTTGATCTAACTATCTTTTAAATGGCTTGTGAGAATTCTAACTGCCTCCATTATGTCAAGCATACTTCAGGTTGCAAGTAGGGGCTTGTCACGATCATCTCTTTCATGATGCGTGTGATGTCTTCGTTGTTCCCTACTTTCTCTTCGTTCATGCCCTTGTCCTCTCTCTCGACTCTCCCGTCAAGGTCTCTCATTTTTCTTACTTTTATCCTCTCTATTAGGCTCTTGATGATTGTGCCTAGAGGTGGAAGGAGAGGGTGAGTGATGTGAAGAAGGGGAAGAAGATGGAGAACCATCACCACGACGATGTTTCTTGCCTTCTCTTCTGTGACTTTGGCCTCGATCGTGATGATGATCTAAGTGCCCATCCTTGTCTTTTGTTGTTGTTTCTTCTGTGAATAGTTGGTGTTCACAGGCGTCAGAACCAAGGTTATATATCATGGATCGTAGGTTCTGATACCCCACCTCCTCACTTCCATTAAGAGGAAAAACATCTCTTGATAGCGAACCAGTTATAAGTGGTTTGCCATCTCTAGTTTCACTAAGGACGTGCTGGACCTCTTTGCCCTTCAATAGTGTATGTTGGCTCTCTTGCCTTGAGTCCCTGATATGTTGTAAAGCTAAGGAATGGTAATACCTCATGTTAAAATTATCCATAATGTATTCATCATATAATTCTGTCATGCCAATTTGTGCCAAAGCACAGAGAAGCATGTTAGGGACTGCACGATCTGGGGGTAGCACTATGTTACCTTGCAGATCTCCCCAGTGCATCTATTTATCTTGATAGAAGATAAAAGTAAAATTAGGAACATACTCATCGGGATGAGTATATTCCACCCTACATTGCTAAGGAACTGGCAGATTTAGGTTATGCGTTTTTGATTGTTGAATGTTCTTTGTATTATCCCTAGGTGATGTGCTCTTGTGAGAAGAAGAAGAAGACATGATGTCTTACTTGGTGTGCTGATTTAACCATTATAAAAAAAAAATTTCGTTTGATTAACTCGAAGGTTCGTTTAGGCTCCCAACGATGTGAGTGATATCCTATGTTCTATTTAGCATACAAACACTTAGTCCCCGACAATGGCGCCAATGATGAGTGGCGATATACCCCTACACTCAACCATACAAATACGAGCGTAGCACGCGCGATCCGATTGAACTCTGTGGACTAAGTGCCTACACACCTCATGGAACATTTAAGGTTAACCATTCTTTGTCTTCCTAGACTTACTTGTAGTTGTCACGGTGTATGGTTACGTAAGTCCGAGGTATATGATTTTTATATCTTTTTATGTCTTTCTCCTATGCTATTGGGTTGAAGGGTTGAGAAACTAACTAACTCTAACTAATGAACTAAGTCTAAATTACCTAGCACCAGCATCCATTCCCAGTTACCGTACATACCCTGAACCGATGCAACTGTGGCTACAAAATGCTAATCGTTGCTAGGATCACCACGTGTAACGCACGTGCTCGAAGTGATCGTATTGAGGCACTTAACTAGGAGGAAAGGGTTGAGAGAATCTAATCTAGCCTAAGTGCGATGAGCAGCCGATTCCTTGATTATCCGTACACATCCTTAAATGGTCATAATCAAGTCGTACTCATTCCATGTTGTAGGAGTTGAGGGTGAGAGAGAAAGCAATAAATAACATTAAATAAAATCCTATTCCATGCACTGTAAGGTTTATCCAGGAAGTTCGTCTTTATTACCATACACAACTTATGTTCAGGTACAATGTTGCTCGAATAAAGATTCATTCACTTTAGGACTTCTACCGCGGGCACATGGAAAATATTCTAGCTCTGGAGTGATCAATTTGCCAGAGTTTCCCTACTTCTAGCCTAGGATGCTGAAACAAGGGAGAGCTGCCTCTTATTTATAGATATGATGGCGCACTGCGATATCGTGTACGCGATATCACAGGGGACGACGCGATATTGCGGCCCATGTGATATCACGTCTCATCAATAAGGTATTATATGGACCAGACTAAAGGACTATCTAATAAGGTTTATTTCTACTTTATGGAATTTTTCAAAGCTAATGACTTTATTATTTGATATAAATTATAGAAGTGGGTGTAGGATACTAATATTCCTAGAGAACTTCTATCTACTATTTAGAAGTTATATAGTTCATTATAAATTATGTTCTTGAGTAATAACACACAAGAAAAAAATTATTCTAAATAAGAATATTAAACTAAAGCAAGTGATGAGTAGTGAGATATCCCTACTCTCAACCATACGAATACGAGCGTGTACGTGTGATTCGGTCAAACTCCGTGAATGGACTTGTTGTAGCACCTAGATAGTTATATGTTGATCGTAGTTTACTGTCTTCCCACTTGGACTAGTATTTGCCTTGTCATGTATGGTTTAGTCTAGAGTGAGGTGTATGATGTAATCCCTACTACTGTGCTACTCCTAAGGACAATAATTGGTAACTTAATTAAACTAATGGACAATAGAAAATAAGATCTAAGCTAACCTAAGTGCGATGAGTATCCATCCTTAATCATTTGTACACATCTTGGACTTTGTGTACTACTTCTAGGATTACCAAGTGAACATCACTCAAAGCACTACTCGATATGCTATTGGGTTACCATGTAGTTACACTTAAATGTTCGTGATTAAGGCATACTCATTCTGCATTAACAACAAGAATAGTAAATGAGGATAAAAGAAATATTAACTAAGAAAACAATAATAAATAATAAATAATTAAAAAAAAATTAAAAGCTAAGTGAATGCTACAATGATTGAGTAATCTCAATCTTTATTATCGATCGTGTGTGTGCCCAAGTATGTCACACTTGAACAAAGGTTTCATACAATTACAAGCATCACACTATGGGCATGCACTTGGAAAGAACACTAAAATTGACTATAAGAACAAAAAACTAAAAACTGACTAAAGACTAACTAAAGGAACTCCTTTGCTATGCACCTGAGTGCTATATTTATAGGCTAACACAAGAATCTTGATATCGTATCCAGGTTACAATATCACGTATTCAATATCGAGGCCTGGCAAACCGTGATTCATCATACACCCACAACTAAATAAAAACTCATCCTCGAGTCAAAAAAAATGAGGAATAAGTTTATTTGATTACAAGTAGTTGATAGGTATGGGATTATTGAATGACCATGGATTGTTTCATGCTACAGTGTGGAACTAGATAAAACAAAATCTAGACACCAACACAAGATACAAAACTTGCAAAACTCATGTGGTTCCTAGTGGTGGTGGCTCCTCCATGGGTGCCTTTCCTTTGTCATGTGCTTTAGGCTTTTAAAATGGATACCTTTGAAGAAGTTCCTAAAGTTTTACCTCCTCTATTGGAGAATCATGAGGCATCCATGCTAATGTTCCAATGTTTGATGGAGTTGGCACTTCCCACGAACACAGCAGTTGTGGAAACATTTGATTGGCCTTGACATACCATGCCACAAATAGTTGTCGTTCCACCTCATAGGCTCTATCTTTGTCTTTGAGTTCCTGATAATTCATAAGTCATCAAGCCAAATCTACTACTACATCTTTCTAACCTTGATAGATCACCTTTACCACCTCCAATTTAGAGTTTGCGACCTCTAATCTTTGCAATGTCTTCTTATGTTTTGTAAACTCTGTCTCATATTTCGTGTAGCTACCTGCTTCTTGAGCTCAGTTCTTGGGGACCTTGCTGTTCACATGGCTAAGTTGGCATATTGCAAATTTGCCAACTCCATATACTCTGTTAAGTCTTGAATCTATAGGTCCTGAATTTTCAATTCTACTTGGTGGATGAAGGAATAAGTATCTAGTATGGCTTGCCAGTCAATGTGTTGAGCACTAAAAGAATTTATGTGGGCCTTAGCCATACAAATCTCCTTTTTGATGATTTCCTTGTACATTCCCACCTGGTCATGGAAGTTTTCTTTTAACTTCTCATGCTTTTTGGCCTCATTTTTCCATGCACTTATTTCTATGGTCATCTTTTGTAAGATGGCATGGACCTCCTCCATGGGGAGGGTTCTATTCTCCCTGGCCAAGTGATTCATGTCTTGGTTGACTTGAACTAGTTATTCTTGCATTTGTTGAAAACTTTCTTCAAGAACATTATTCTATTTCTCAACTATTGTCAACCAAATATTTTCAGCAGTAAGTAATTTATTTTCCTCTTAGAAGGCCTTGAGAGCTTTAGCATGTACATATGTCTGAGCTTGTGCCTTTGAAGCATCCCAATTGGCTTGTTCCTTTTCCCATGCCACCCTTTTATTTTCTTCCAAAAATTTATTTAGTTACTTAGTTCTAAAAATGTCTAGTTGGTCAGCTATGATAAATTAGGAAGAATCCCATTGTTCAGCTTTTAGGGTGATGACCTTTTCTTGCAATCTTTACAACTCTTCTTCTGTGTGCTTAGCCCTAACTTCAGCTATGACCAATTTTTCTTTGGTGAAAATAAGGTCTGATTGTTCTATGATCACATCTTGGGGAATGTCAAAGAAGGATGTCATAACTGGTCCTGTTTGCAGCAAGTGATCCAAAGCATCCTCATATTCCATAGGAATCATTGAGGGATCAACCAAAGCTTGAGCATCACGTGCTTTTATGAAATCTACCATTGGCACAATAGGAATGTTAAAGAATTCTTTGGTGTGGTTTGTGACCACCTCTACTATGCCTGCCGCATCCTAGTGTTGCATGAACACCACCATGGCTCCTTCACCAGTTTCTAACCTAACTTGGAAAGATGTGGTATTTCCAAAGATCTGCTAAGACCATTCAGACTCTCCTCTTGAAATCAATAAAATATGTTTACTTACAGGGTCAGATAAAATAGTGGGTTGTATGACANATGCCAGTGCCTAGAAAAGATGCTGGTGAGCAGTTAGAATAAGAGGAAGAGAAAATGGTTGGGTCCACTACACCTCAAATGGTAGGACCTATCCAACAAAAAGAAGCAGGGCCCAACACAACTCATAAGCCAGAAAGTCCAACAATTACTATCACTGCAACAAGACTATCAGCCATCTATTAGTCATCTCTGAATAATTGCAAAGGCGGTCAGTTGGGAAAGCCATGATGCTAAAAACTTATTCAGAGTCATTGATGATGTCATACAACCCACTATTTTATCTGACCCTGTAAGTAAACATATTTTATTGATTTCAAGAGGAGAGTCTGAATGGTCTTAGCAGATCTTTGGAAATACCACATCTTTCCAAGTTAGGTTAGAAACTGGTGAAGGAGCCATGGTGGTGTTCATGCAACACTAGGATGCGGCAGGCATAGTAGAGGTGGTCACAAACCACACCAAAGAATTCTTTAACATTCCTATTGTGCCAATGGTAGATTTCATAAAAGCACGTGATGCTCAAGCTTTGGTTGATCCCTCAATGATTCCTATGNAAATGGCCCTTGTAGAAAAATCAATGGTGACACCACCTACATTGACAATGGCACCATCCTCCTTGCCATGCTAGAATTGATATGTTTCACCCAAATACCAATCACCACTCTCTAAGAGGATGGGCCATAGTGGAGATGTCTTCAGTTGAGTCTTCACTAGTTTAGGGGCAAACTTAGTAAAAGGCCCAAAATTAAGCTCCACAATCACAGCTGCAAAGGTGGACTTCTCCTGAATGGCTTGGAGACATTCATGGGATAGCATAAGATGTTTCCTTGGTTCCGAGGCTCTTCCTTCACCACCTTCTACATGGCTAGATTGCACTAAAGTTTAGGTTTCTTGATGAATGCTGAATGAGTGGGCCTCCTACTCTACATGTTCTACTCGAGGTTCTTGGCCTCTACCTCCTCTCAGGCATTTAGTTACACCTTTAGAAAGTCTTGCTAATGTCCTCTTTTAGGGGTCATCTGTAATCACACAAAGATCAATTTTTAGTAAGGTTATTTAAAGAAATTTAGTTATCTCATACCTTACTCATTACCTTTAATAAATGTTCAATTCTTTACTTACGGTGATTCTAGAGTTGGAAATTTTTCAAGAAAGTTGCCTTAAAAGTTTAATGTTGGACCTAATCTATTTAGGTGACTCATATAATAATTTAGATGACTTGGGTAAAGGAATAAAAGTTTCTTACTCATTACCTTTGATAAATGTTCAATTCTTTGCTTAGTATGATTTGTAGAGTTGGAAATGTTTCAAGAAAGTTGCCTTGAAAGTTTAATGTTGGACGTGATATATTTAGGTGACTCATATAATAATTTAGATGACCTAGGTGAAGGACGAAAATTAGTTTGGCATGAATTTTTAATGGTACTTACCCCTATGATATCCTTCAAGTGATAGCAAATTTCGAAAAAATTATGTGCAAGTTCTACAGTATCCCCTCCCCCACGACTAAGGTAAACACTCTGGGTTTAATTGGGTTCAATTAGAAAAGAAATTGAAGCATCGAAGAGCAAAATATTAAAGGTTGAATTTAGACTTGCAAATCATTGAAAATCATGAAAGAAAATTTGAACAACTCCCCCATGTCAACTGTTGAAAATGACTTCTGTAGTGCATGGGGCCCCCATATATATAATTTTTATAAACGTGATATCGTGTACACAATAGTGTGTACTTGATACCACATTGAACCTGATACTAGGTACCTGATATTGCATCCCAACCAAGATAGGGTACTTAGTAGAATTAATGAATTTTCAAGTTTTAGGGCCAAAATTGAAGGATTTGAGGTAGATTCAAAAGGTTTGGGATAAGGGTAAGTGAAAATTGAGGCATCGAAAGTGTAATGAAGTGGAGTCATACAATAAATTTCTTTGAAAAGGATGTGGAAAAATGACATGTAGTGGTTCTAAGGAACATTTAGTTAAAATGATAACAAAGGAAAGAATGGATTTGGCAATGGAGTACTTGAAGGGTATAAAATGATGTGGTGATGTGTAACAAGTACAAATTATAGAAGTCATGAAAGTTTTCCCTCCCTAAAGCAGGTTCCAATCTATAATGCCCTTGCATAACCACATCTTAAAATGTCCACAAGCGCTAGAAGGGTTAAATGCAACCACACCTATGAAACAAAACACACACATTTTAAGTACCATTGCTATGAGGTACGAATTCTATGCCACACAAGATACAAGTTAGAAGTACCTAGACTGTGAGATGAGACAAATTCTAGAAGAAATTACAGAGATCAGGACGTGAGGTAACTTACCTTGGGCACAATAAATCCTAAGTGTTGTGCATGATTAAAGTACCATTAGCCTTTCACTCCAAGATGAAAACCAAGTCCATACCTCTGATCAGTGACATTGCATTGTTTCATCCCAATGATAAACAACCATAAGAGCATCATCATAGCAAAGTGTATGATCACTTGGAGTTTTGTACAAGGGAGGAGTGACTTGAATTTATCTGTGGCACATTTTTCTTGAGCTTTTCCTTTCTACTTCCCTTCTTTCTTTTCTTCCTTGCTTTCTTATTCTTTTCTTTTTCTTCTTCTAGCCACTTTTGCACTTTGTCTTTTCCAAAGGTGATCTAGAGAAGCTGCCAACCTTCAGGCATGGGTGCATTTCTTTCTAGTGGAATCCCCTAGAATAGCATTGAGTTCCTTTATTGAGTGCCTTTATTACAACTCTTACTCCCATTTTTTGTTAGATCTACAAGGATCTTAGTATAACCAAGTTGCATGATATCACAAATAGATGTTGCCAAAGAGAATCTACAAGTTTCCTTGATGTCACACCCTTATCATTCCATCTTAGTCCATCACTCTTCGCTCTGGGTATAATGAGTACAAAGTTACTTTAAGTTTTGATATAAAAAGCATATCATCATACCCATAGCAAGAACCTCTTATTAATAGAATGGGTGGGTGGATGTTGTGGGCTCACTATGCAAATAATTAGTCACTTGTGACTCGATAACATAGAACAACACCTCAACCGATTGGTTACATGAGTATTTTATTTATAGATGAGATTACCCACAAAAATAGAAAATGAAAAATTGAAAAATGAGAAAGTTAAAAACAAAAAATTGTAAAACCAAAGAAAAGAAAAAACATTTACTAATTCTGCTAGTTAGAATGGGGGTTATCCCCCATGACTAAACCTTTGATCATGGTGAGAATTAATAAATGGAAAGTTAGGATCCATGCATGTTGGAAATCTTGGGGTCTAGTCATATCCAAACCACTAGGTGTCTTTTGGTGTAGTGGTAGGAACGTACCCAAATTGGGGTTCACACACTTAATTAAAGTAGTGGGGTAGATTATAATATGTGGTCATGTGATAAGAAGTTGATCCACTATAGCAACCGTGACCATAAGATGGTATGCAAGGATCAATATGTCTCCTCACATTATTATATTCATTGGGCCGCATGGTTGTTGGAGTGTTAATTGGTGGCTTGGATGAGGTAATAATAGGCATTGAGTTTGAAGCGGAAGGTGCATCACAATGTTGGGCTTGTGTTGAGTTGGAGGATGTAGTGGTTTTAGAACATTGTTGTCTTTTTCTATGACCATGCCTAAAGAAAGGATGCTTCAGACGTTGTGGAGGGATCCCACCAATGTTGATAGTAGCAGCATAAGTAATGTTTGTTGGTTGGTGCTATGGTGCAAAACCTTCAGGTACAACTAGTAGCAATGTAGAAGGAGGTGAAGGAGAAGAATATTGAGAGTAAGGAGGAGTGTAAGGAACATGAGGTGATGACCCCGTAGGAGAGGACATGGGTAGATGATACTTAGGAGAGTGATAATGATGAGGTAAAGTAGAAGATGTTGATCAAATTGGAGAAATAGGATGTTGAACATAATAAGCACCTGGTTATGGGTGATACAAAGGGTGTGGCCAGTTTGGAGATGGTCTCCCCAACGATTGGGTGTTTTGCCACTGTGGTTGAGCATAGTACTTCTATATGAAATTTGGATGTAACATGTTTTCCCAATGCTCATGTAGATGTAACAAGATTGGGCATTAGCATTTTGGGTGATCATACAGGCAAACATTACATTAATACTTATGATTTGTCGTTGAGCCCCTATTTTTATTTTCTTCAGCCCTTCTTTCTGATTATTGAATGGTGTTCTGTCTTGTTTCTAGGTTTGGTATCCTTTGTTTGTTCAAGATGTTAGAGTTATCTTGTGTGGTTCTCCCTCTAATAATGTTTGCATATTCTCCACATTTTTCATGTGCCCACTCCGTCATCTTATTGATCTTTTCTTTGATTTCATCTAATGATTTTAGTATTGGTAAAGGTGGGGACGATTTCACCTTCTTGAGGTGAGTTGATTTCTCCTTCTCATAATTATGGACCCCAATTATTTCAAGTGTTTGGTCCTGTTGAGACTTTTTAACATTCTCCCATTTGGCTATTTCTCCTTCTTTTTTTGCTACCCACTTAATAAGCTCTTGGAATTGGTGGGTTCATAGGTCATATAGCTGACCTAGGGCATACATCCCTAGGATCTCCCTCATTTCATTACAGAGCCCATCCATGATGTGATGCATTAGCCTTTCCTTGGAGAACCCATGGTCTAGGCATTTGTTTAATAAAGAGTAATATCTTTCTAAGGCCATGTCTAAGGGTTCATGTTGTCCTTGTTTTCACTCCTGGATTTGTCTCCTCAAGGCTAACACTCTTGTATAGGTTTGATATCTTTCATTGAAAAGGTTTATCATTGTAGGGCAATGGAAAATTGAATTTGATTTTAAAGACCTATACCACACTTTTACTTAGCCAACAAGTATCATAGTGAAGAGCTGAAGCCTTTACTACCCATTCTCAATGTTTTTCCATACATAGGCAACATAGAAGGATTATAAATGATGTTGTGGGTCTAAATCATAGCCTTTTGAGGACTTAGGAAAGTTGTTTAAATCAATCCTAGGTGAACATATTTCCTTGTGATGCCTATGGGATATTTGAATTGCCTCTGCTATATGCATTAGGCTCTTAATGGCTAACAGGGGTTCATCATCTCTAAATAGGTTGTGAGTTCATGAGTTGGAACAATGTTGTCTATGGTCATGTTGGAATTCCTAATTTTGCCCATGGGTTTGATTTTTATTTCTATGCTGATCCCTTAAGGAATAGTCATCTGTGTCACACCTGATGTTAAAAGAGTAGAGAAAGAGAGGGAATTGGAAGACTGGTCATGACTTTTGTAAGTCTCCCAATCATCCCCTGATGTACTCTTGCTATTCATTAAGAAGGTCCTAGGCCTTATGGGCCTCCTCATTCTATGTGATATCCCATCTTTACTAGAGGTGTTTGAGTTGGATGACAAAAGTCCTTGAGTATTGTTGGATTTTCTATGAACATATGAAAATCTTACATAAGATTGAGTACTCCAAACTTCTTCTTCGTCATAAATTTCATTAGTTCTCCAATGAATTGTCTCACTAGATGTTGCATTATCACTATCTTGTGAAAGAGACATTGTCGTGAATTATGTGTGACTTAATTGAATTTAATTTCTTTGTGTGAAAGATATATCATTAATACATTGTTATAGTGATCTTATATGATATAACTAATCTAGATAACTAGCACCATCCCTAGCAACGGTGCCGATGATGAGGGACAAGGTACCCCTATGCTCAACCATATGAATATGAGCATGTACATGTGATCCTGTTGAATTCTGCAGATGGACTAGTTGTAGCACCTAGATAGTTATATGTTGATCACAGTTTTCTATCTTCCCACTTCAACTAGTATTTGCTTTCTCACATATGGTTTAGTCCAGAGTGAGGTGTATGATGTGATCCCTACTACTATGCTACTCCTAAGGACAATAAGTGGTAACTTAATTAAACTAATGGATAATAGGAAATAAGATCTAAGCTATCCTAAGTGCAATGAGAATCCATCCTTAATCATCCATATGCTTCTTGGACTTCATGTTCTACTTCTGGGATTACTAAGCGCACATCACGCAAAGCACTACTCAATATGCTACTGGGTTACCATGTAGTTACACTTAAATGTTCGTGATTAAGGCGTACTCATTTCGCATTAACAACAAGAATACTAAATGAGAATAAAAGAAATATTAACTAAGAAAACAATAATAAATAATAAATAATTTAAAAAAATAAAATCTAAGTGAATGTTGCAGTGATGGAGTAATCTTGATCTTTATTGCTGATTGTGTGTGTGTCCAAGTATGTCACACTCAAACAAAATTTTCGTATAATTACAAGCATCACACCGCGGGCATGCACTTGAAAAAAACACTAAAATTAACTATAAGAACTAAAAACTAAAAACTGACTAAAGACTGAATAAAGGGACTCCTTCACTATGTGCCTGAGTGCTATATTTATAGGCTAACATAGGAATCAGAATATTGTGTATACGATATCGTATCTAGGCTATGATATCATGTACCCGATATCGGGGCCTAGCAAACTGCGATTCATCAGCAAGGATGTCCACTTTCATCCACTTTATTTGAAATATTCATTAAAAAATTATGGATTTCCTCTATTGCATTGGATTCTATTATAGTTAAAAAATTTTCTATGAATATTTTAATGTTTACTCTTCATGTAGTTTTTATAGCAAAAACTAAAGTTCAAATGAAGTTTAAACTTTATATTTTAGATGATTTTTGTATTGTCTTAGAGATGAAATTTAAATTTAGCAAAACTAAAATGATGACATGTGGTACAAGATCTCTTATAGATGATTTTTATATTGGGCTAGAGAAAATTAAAGTTATCTCCTTGTATAAGTATTTAGGCATCTCAATTTCAAATAGATATTCTTAACAAGAATGTACTGCTCAAAGGGTTTCAAAAATTATGCATGCTTCATATTTAGTTTGTAGTAAATTTGCATAAGAATAAATTTGGACATGAAAGGTTTGCAAGCATAAGTACAATAAACTTGTTCAACTATAACTATTATATGATTGTAAAACTTCAGGACCTAGCTTACCTGTCGCGTAATGGAAACATTTGGAATATGTTTCAAAATTGCTTTTATTCTAGGAAATTTAGGTAAATGCTCAAATCCCATATCATATTTTTTGAGTAGAAGTAGATATGCTAGCTATAGAAATTTTAGCTCATAAAAAATTTCTACAATTTGATAAAAAGATGCTTGCTAGGCTTAGTGTCTACTCATCCATAGATGTTTATAAGATTACTAAAAAAATGGATAGTTTAATGATAGGAAGAAATGACTTAAAAAATAAAATATTAAAGATTAATATTTAAATTTTAGCTTTAAGTATTTGAAAATAAGGATTAAACAAAAGAAATTGAAGCATATGTGGGAACAACCATGTGGGAACAACCATGTGACAAAAAGTAATTTTATTTGCTATAGATTCAAGTAGGATCCTTAGCAAAAATACCTACTTATTTATCTACTAATATTTCTAGATAAAGTAAGGTAGCAATCACATGTACTTGTGGGAGGTCTCACTATCTATTAATTGAAATAAAGATATGGATTAATTTTCAAAGGAAATAGTACATCTATAGCTTTTGTATATATGTAGTAGTGGAAGATGAACAACATATCTTTCTAAATTATCCTTTCTTTAATGCTTGTAGACATAAATATATTATTTGGGTAATAAATTTGCCATATTTATTTGAGCTATATGTATTAATTTTAGGTCATTTTCTTGATGAAGTATTCAAGACTCGCATGACCATATCAAATTCTTGCACTAAAAAACCTTTGTCCTATAAACTCTCTATGGTTTTGTAAGGACATAAATAACCATTTTGTTTTCTATATTTAATGCACTCATCAACTTTATCCTAGTGTTAATCTAACAATGATCATATAGATTGATATTAAGTCACTCCAATACCATGCTAATTTTTGTGTGATTAGTTTAATCACAAAGGTTTAAGGAAATGATAAACAATTATGTTGATATAATTCGACATAACCTTTTCATTATTTTAACAACATTGCAATACATGGACATCATGGTGTAAGTCTTAGTGTATTGTTGATGAACTGCCTCTCTTGATGGAATCCCGTTGATGCAAGCTCATTGATGTGATCTCATTGACACATGGTTTGACATGTTGATGCATATGCATCGATGTAGTGTCTGTTGTCACCTATATAAATGCATGAGCTAGCCATATTTATGACATTTGTAAGTTAGATTGTAGTGAAGTTCTTGCAGTTTTTCTTTCTAATAGTTAGAATATTTTTCTAAGTGCCTATAGTTGTAGTGAGAAATGTATAGATCTTTGTTCAAACATTGATGTACCTGAGCGCTTGAATGTTATCAGTAATAAAGATGAGCTTTCTTCATATACCTTACAACATTTGGAATGGCTTAATATTTTATTTAATGCATTTATTATATATGCATTTTACTTCAATGAATTCTAGTTAATGTAATTAATATAGATTAAATAGTAATTAATTAAAACACATAAGTATGACCATTTTGAGCATACATCTAATACTTGGTAATCCTAGTAGTGCTTAACACTTGGTAAGCTAGTAGCATTATACATGTTTAGGATGTGTACAAAAAGTGGGAATGGATGCTTATGTTAGGAATAGTTAGACATTAATTAATTCTTAGATCAAATAGTTAGTTGAACATTAAAATTACTTTATTCTTTATTCTTTAGTGATTTAATTCATAAAACATAAAATGATAAAAATCATATGCCTCAATTACACTTAAACATACACTTGCACTTCACAAGTGTGACTAGGAAAATAATGATTGCCACAATTAGATTCACCTCATAGAGCCAGTGTACTTAGGAACCTAAAGTCCTTGGAATTCAACTAGATCACTTGTAAGTGCTAGTGATTTGTATGGTTGGCCATAGGGTATAATCAATACTCATCATTGATGTCATTATCAGTGACTTAGTTCATGCATTATCAAGGACTTAGTGAAAAATCATTCAACATCATTGGATCAAACCTTAAAGTCACAATCATTCTAACAATAATAATAATTGTAAAAAGCACACTGTTAATTTTCTTCTAACTCAAAATGTCTTCTTCTCATATGGATGATTCTCTGAATAAATTTGAGCATACATCCAATTCAGGGAATGAATGATCAAATCAGCCAATGCCCCAATAATGCTGGGTGGTATATACTCATCTCAATGAGTATGTGCTTGATTTCACCTTCATCCTACACTAAGATGATCAAATGTGATGAAGAGACATGAAGGGAAACATTATGTTGCCACCTAATTGATCAATTCCCTTAATGATCCAACAAACTCTCATGAGGTTGGGCATCTAGAGGCTCCATGCTAGCTATGTTATGTAGGACCACAACTCCAGGGATTACCATCCTACTAAAGCACAATGTAAAATCAATAGACAATAGTTCAACAACTATGAAGATGTGAAGGGAAAATGGTTCAATAATCTCTTATTCCTATTGGGCCAAAACGATAGTGAGGATTCCTTCTTTGGGGGTTCTCATGTCACTAACTCTCCTCCCCTTGTGAGCCAAAATTTACAGTCCACTGTAAACAATCTTTGTTTAGAAAAGAACAAGTCTCATGATCATGAGGGATCCAAAAATAGGAGTCATGGAAGGGACAAGAATAGGCATCATAATCATGATTGTGGCCATGATCATCGAAGAGGGGATGGTAGGTAACATGGTGCTAGTCCTCCTTCCTCTTCACCTTCATCATTCTCTTCCTCCTCCACTAGCTCTGATTGAAGCTACAGAGGACATGATTGTGATGGAGGTGACCAGTGAAACAGAGATGATTGTGATCATAGAGCTTGCCAGAATGATCAAGATCAGGGGCATGAGCATTCAAGGAAGGCTCACCACCATGAGAGAAAAAACAAGAAAGAGCATCATATGCATCATGATCATCATAGAGGTGATGACTATGGTGAGTCTTTGCTCGCAACTTAAAACATATTGAATATTGTAGAGGTAGTAAGAATTCCAACAAGGCATTTGAAGTATAGATGAATAAAGTGGTTGGATATGAACAACATCCCCAAATTTGAAGGGGGATACAACTTAGATCCATAGAACCATCTATAATGCTTGTACCTTGCAAATCATAGAGAACAAATGGCAAAAAATTAAGCTATTCCACAAGACACTCATAAAAGAAGCTAAAAGTTGGTACTAGTCTTTGGAGCTGGAATCAATTCATAGATGGAGTATGATGCTTGAGCTATCCAATAAAAAATATCAAAGGTACTCTCAAGTATCCAACTTAAGAAAGTAGATCCAAGGTTTGTGACAAGTAGCACATGAACCCTTAGATGTAGCCATGGGCAGGTACAATTTCATTTTGCACTAATGTCCTGGCCATGGTTATTCTCAAATGGAGTAGTTTCACCATATCACAAATGGGCTCTAATCAAAAACAAGAAGAACTCTTGAGGTCTATGCCCAAGGAAGACTATTAGAACTTAGAGCCTATCAGATCCAAAGGCTCATTGATTAGTTTGCTAAAGAAGAAGGAGAGCTTAGAAAAAGAGAAAGTATGAAGGAGTACAACCAAGACCCTTCCATTAGATAAAGGAAAGTCTAGTTTGTTGATAATAAGAAGGAAGCACCACTTGATGAGGTGGTGCAAAGAAAAACCTTGTCAATCTAGAAATATGTCTCTAAAATTTTAGCTAAGGTAGACAAAATGTGGGACTCTTTGGATGAAAAGTTCCAAACCACTCTGAAAATAGCAAAGACATCCAAAGAAGAGAGTAGTGATTGTGATCATTGGATAAGGAAAGAAGCTAAGTGTGCCCACCAAAGGATTAAGGATAAAGCTATTGTCATAGTGGAGGTTGTGGAGTCTAAATTAGATGATGATGATGGGTGTGATCTGCCAATATGAACAACTTAAAGGATGTTGTCCTATTGTGTTACACTTGCAGGAATTTAGGATGTAAACTATAAATCCTTGCCTTATCCTAGAAGATTTATGGTGTGAGATTGGCAAGAAGGTAAGCACCTAGAAGATTGCCTTATCCTAAAGGAAATATAAGGTAGTTTCACTAACAACAAGCCTATTATCCAAGTGGAGCTCCACTACAACTATTTGAGCAGTGTCATTAGTGGTAGCACCCATAGTCATGGGGGATGTCACCACCAAGGTAGTAGTACCCTTATAGAAAGCTTGATCCATATGTGTACTATGTTTAGCAATCCATGTCTCCCTATGAATTTTCTATTCATGCTTCATTCCAATACCATTATTACCCTCTTGAGTATTATAAAGCTCATTCTCCATCTCCAAGAGGGGAGTTTGCATATCCTTATCATCCTCTTATTCTTTTATAAATGTTCCTTTTTCCTCAACCTAATTACCACATGCTCCATTGATGCAGGGTGAAATTCTAGCGCAGATATAGTAATATAACACTACTAGGGCTATTAACTTATAGTCAGCTACTTATCCAAATCATTCTTTTGAACCAATAGTCCTACAAAGCCCTCATAGACCCATGCAGTTGATAACTCTGCTTCTTCCTCATCCTCTACATCTAATCCATTTGAGTCCCCTTTGAACCAAACACCTCCTAAAGTGGATATCATCATGCTAACCCATGTGGTAACTAATTGGATAAAGGTTGGACACCTTTCTAGGAAAAGATTTGATCTTGGGAGTCCCTTAATCTATCTCCAAATCATTGGGAATGAGCCTTGCATAGCTCTTTTGAATTTAGGTTCTAGTGTTAATTTGATTTCTTACAAGATGTACAAAGCTTGGAACCTACCTCCACTCAAGAAGAGTAACATTCTCCTTGAGTTAGCAGATTAGTCTATCATTGTTCCGTTGGGACTAGAGGAGGACATCATGACTACTATTTGTGGGTGGTCCTATGCTACTAATTTCCTAGTGATCTTTTTCAACAATTGTAAGGAGGACTTTTCAATCATCATGCAAAGAGCTTGGCTAAGTACCATTGATGAATGATTGGGAATTAGAGATCTTTCCTTGGAAATCTCCAAAGAAAATACATTTAGAAAGATTGAGAAGAAGAGACTTTCATACATCGTGTATAGTGATATAGGGTGCAATTGTGTGTAGAAACTATGGACCATAAAAAACACGTTAATCACAACATCCAGATAGTGTGTAGATGAATCTAAAATTCAAAGGTTCCTGTATGAAACAACCACAAAACAAGAGGGTACCTAGTGGCTTACAGTTAATCCTAAAAGCAACACACATTGCATGGAACCCACTGAGAGCTTAAGATGTGCCTATGTTGAAGACATGGATGAACTGGAGCAAGTTCATCACCAACTCTTTGATGAACTTGATGATAATTATTGGGAAGAGCTACAGATCCCTAAGAATTTTAAACATAAGCCCATAAAGTTGAAAACTCTACCTACTAGCATGGAATATGCATTTCTAAAAAATGGCAAGCTAGTGATAATCAATGCCAACCTTGCTCTTGAACAAAGAGAGAAGCTATTGAAGGTGGTCAATAAAAGGTCAATAGCCTTTACTTGGTTATATCCTAAAATTACTAGGATTGATCCTTGAATATGCTAGCATTGCATCTATATTGATCCTTTCATAAAGCCAAAGAAGTAGGTGTAGCGATAGTTGAATCCCAAGTTGAAGTAGATCATTAGGAAGAAAATTGAATAACTCCTCAAGACATGGTTCATCTATTCAATTGTGGATAGCAAGTGGGTTAGACCACTTGTGATCATGCCAAAAAAGGTGATAAGTGGAGGATCTATATTGGCTTTAGGATGTTGAACATGGAGATCTACAAAGATAATTTCCCATTGTTGTTTGTGGACCAGGTGTTGGACACTATCTCTAGGTATTACTATTACAACTTTCTAGATGGTTATAATGGATATAACTAGATTTAGATTGCATCAAAGGATCATGCCAATACTACATTCAGAAGTCCCTGTAGGACTTTTACATATAAACAGATGTCTTTTGGTCTATGCAATGCCCCTATAACCTTCCAATCCCTTGTCCTTAGCATTTTTTAGCAATAGATTAGTAGCAGGGTGGAAGTCTTCATGGATGACTTCTCCACCTATGTTGCTACATTTGAGTAAGCCTTGGCCTACCTTAAGCAAGTGCTTAAAAGATGTGTGAAAACCAACCTTTGGTTCAATTGGCAAAAGAGCCTTCTGATGGTCTAGGAGGGCATTATTCTGGGGCATAAGATCTCACAAGTAGGGATTGAGGTGGATCCTAAAACGATTCAGGTCATCCAATGAATTACCTATAGGCCAAAAATTATTAAAAATTTTTGGTAATTATTTGGACACACTGGCTACTACTAGAGATTTATAGAGAATTTCTCTAAGATTGCTAAGCTTACAAAGAAAGATGCTTCATTCGTATGGACCAGGGAATGTGAAAAGGCATTCTAGCAAGTCAAAGAAACACTTGTAGAAACTCCAATTCTATGAGAACCTAATTGGTCCTAACCATTTTACATCATTATGAATGCATCAAACTATGCCTTGGGAGCCATGCTTATGTAGTTGAATGATAAAAAATATCCATACTACATCCACTACACAAGCTGAAGCATTGTGGATGCACGGCTCAACTACAACATAATGAAGAAAGAATTAATGGCTATGATGTATGCCTTGGAGAAATTCAAGTACTATATGCTTGAATACAATGTGTTTATGCACACTGATCACAATGCCATTCACTTCCTAATGAACAAATTGATGGTAATCCCTCATGTCATATAGTGGCTTATGATCTTACAAGAATTCAACCTTATAATGGTAACATGGTCATTGACCACCTATCTTAGTTACAATGGGATAACAAATAGGAGGAGAGTTCACTCTCTAATTAATTTCTTAATGAACTCATCTTTCTTGGTGCAATAAATGAACAAGTGCCCATTCAACCTAAGTGGTAAGATGGCATCCTCACTTATCTTTTCACTTAGGAGATGCCACAAGAGATAGACCACAAGAAGAAGCAACATTTTTTTCATTAAGCCAAATGCTTTATGAAAGTCAAAAGACACCTTTATTATGGACTGATCTTAGAGTGTTGATGTGATGTCACTGAAAGTGGTTGGTTTTGTTCTAGACTAAGGATGGACTTTATCGAGTCATTTAATTATGCAATCCATAAGGGACTTCATGTGACCACAATTAGGAACTTCATTCCATCTTCTCTCTCATCCACTAATGCTTTCCATCATTCACCTCACTGCCCATTGTCCATGTTTTATTCAATGTCTTAGTTTGATATGTTGAAATTCTCAAGTAGATTCTTTTGGATTAGGTCCTTAACTTTTCATAATCCTTAATCAACTTTGGGATCCATAGACTCCTTAGTTTGAGGACATGTAATGGCAAAAAGGACATGAGCCTACTATGGGAAGGACCCACTTGCATTTCTCTTAATTGGGATATGTAAGTTCCTCATCCTTAGGCATTTTCACAATAAAATCTTTTGCATTCCTCATTGATTGCATCTAGTTTGCACTTCTTTATGGCATTTCTCCATCATTCTCCAATAAAATACTCCTTTATGGACTCTCAAACCTTCTTCATGTATTTCATTGTGTTCTAGGCTCCTTGGGCTTTCATAGGACTCCAATTTGATGCAAAACTTCTTTTTTTTTTTCCAAAATGTCAAACTTCGGTAAACCACAGTGTTGATGAAATTCCATTGATGTAGCTAACTATGTTGACATGATCCAAATAATGGAATCCTATCGATGCATGAAAAAATAGTATAAATATAGCATAACACTTAGACATTTTTTTGTCATTTTACTTCAAATGCTAGGGGAGTTTTTTCATGTTTTAGATTGAAAGCACATTCTAGAGCCTATAACTTTTAAATTACTTGTCTGATTTCCATTATTTTTTAGTTCTCCAGCTACCAGAGGTATGCTCTTCATCATGGGGGCCACAAACCTTAGTTTTTTTTTTAACAAGAAATGTTTTGAAAGTTTTTCTAACTCCCCCAAAGGTTTAATGCATAAAACAATATTAAATCATCAATTTATGAAAAGTTTAACCCTTCTAACAAACTTTGGTAACTCAACTAATTAAAATAATCAATCTACCATAGTCACAACTTATCCAAGTATAACTCCCTAAGGAGAGAAGATATCCAAACATCCTAAGTTACACATCACTGTCTAATCCTTGATTTTTTGTGATCATAGATGGTGCCAAAGGGAAAGCATGGGCTAGAAGCTAGATCATCTTAATCAAGGGATAAGCAACCAAGAGTGGAAAGGAGCTAGGAAAAATCTCAAGAATAAGAAGTTGAGATCCATGCAACAGGATCTCTTTAGGAGGAGTCTGAAGTGGAATCCATTAGGTAGATTTCCTAGGTTGAAATAGAGTAGTCCCATCAAGATGAAGCACCAGGACCATGAACAAGGCTTAAGGTCACTTTGACCAAAGCATTCCTTAATTAGATTAAGCCATGTGATGTTCAATGTTCAGTACTCTAAGAAATAAGCTTTGGGCAATTCTTGGAGTTTGCTCTAGAAGAAGTCAAGACATAGTTGTAGAGCTCTTCCATGTGGCCAATCATCACTTTTGGTGAGAAGTGGTACATAGAAGAGACCTATCTCTTTTGGAACAACTGATAGGAGGAAGCCATAGTGAAGATCAAGGACATCAATGTATCCTACTTGATGAAAGCCATCTCATAGGCTCTTGCCCTACCTAAAACTAGGGCCAAGTTAGCAAAGATCTCACCCCAAGTAGACTTAGAGACTAAAAATGAGTGGATATAGTAGTGCTATGAAATCATTCGCAATGAGTATGACATACTCACAATAGTGGAATATGCTTATTTCAAGATAGTGGCTTGTCATCTCAATCTGATGGTGAGGCCTAGCAAGGTGACTTCCTTCTCCGGTCATGCATGTGTCATTGTAAGCAGAAAATTCCCGATGAACCTCTGATAACTAATTTATCTTAAGATAGAAAAGAAATTCAAAGAAAATGAACATGGAAGGAAAACCTTGCCCTTTTCCTACCTTATCAAAAAATTGTGTAAAATGGTAGGGATAGCTTGCTATGTCAATGACACAATCAAACATGCTCCTACTACCTTTTAGGCTGAGATGATGAAAGATAAGGTTCCTACCATGATCAGGGAAGAGGAGTAGTCACCATCCCCACCATCCACTTAAGAAATAATGTTGGATGCTCATGTTGCCCTTGAGTGCATGCGCAAGATTCATGAGAAACTTCTATAGTAGTAATTCATAGGAGTGAGTGATCACGAGCCATCTATGTATAGACTAGCCATGAGCCATCTTAATGAAGTGGCTTGATCTATAAGCTAGATGGTCAGGTGATGGGTCAATGTTTTCTACTCAAAGAATGCAGGTGAATATGAACTTGAATCTTAGTGGCCAAGAAGTAACAATGTCTCTTTTGGGATAGCATCAGTTTCTAGAGATTTCTAGGAACATTGCTACTTTCTTAGTGTGGTTGGAGGAAGGTGAGGAGGCCACTGTCCTAGTGATGTAGCACCATGGGTAGGAAATGATGGTAGAAGTGGTAGTTGATAGAGTGGCCTAGACACTCAATGCACTAGTGGCATTTGTACCAAATATGACTAGACTTGGAGATGTGTAGATGTCTGCTAGAATCATAAGTGGAAGATTCAGTGTAGCCCAGCTCAAGGAGTTGCTAGAGTAACTAGTGGGAATTGGGCAATTAATTTTTGATGTCTTTGATGTTTCAAATAATATCATTTCTACCTAGTCATAGTTGCTTAAGGACAAGGAAAAGTGTATCATATTAGAGGAACAACTCGAAACAACTAGAATTGACAACCAATGCTTGGCCATGAAACTTGCCAAACTTAGAGCCTACCTCCTCAATCCCATAGTACTTAGCCAAACAACCACAAGACATGAAGCTTTCCAATAGCTTCAGTAGAAACTTAGAGAGGTTGAGTATGCAAAGGAGTTTATAGTCTTTGATCAATCCTTAGCGGATGTAGTAGCTTACAACATGTAGAAGGAATTAGATTGGACTTACTAGGAGAATAAGCACATGACCATTGAAAACCACTGCCTATGAAATGTTGATGCAAAAAAATGACAACTAAAAGAATTTATCCATCAATAGTAGGAGTAGTTCACCAAGGTAGATGATGAATTAAGAAGGTTGGTAGTAGATAATCGTATTCTGTCAATGGAGGAGGTGCGTGCCATTTGCCAAAAATCTACAATTGAGATTTTCACTTGGAAAAATGAGGCCCTCAAATTTGAAAGGATCAAGAAATACTATAGTGATTAGGTTAGCTTCCAGAAAGAAGTTAATGAGCAGTACATCCAAATGGCAAAAGAAAAAGTTAATGAAGCCATCTAGTAGCTCTGACAAGGAGGTGATGTCTGGCAACCCATCTTTGATGGATTGAATAAATTAAACAAGATAAAAATCCACATGAAGGAGCTAAAAATTAAGGAGATGATAGACTACATGGAGCTTGCCAACCTCCATTATGAAATCTTGGTCATGTTGATTGGTAGATGACCATAGTTAGATTTGGAGAATCAAGTGGCCAACTTGTACTTGTTGTATGAGGTAGAATTCAAGATCCATAAGGAGACCAAGCAAAATCTTGATATTAAAAATGTAAAAATTGAGGTTCTCAAGACAAAGTACACTAATTAGATATCAACAGAAAAGAACCTAGCCAAAAGAATGAACAACTACTAGGAGCTACAAAATGTAGTCAAAGTGTTCAATGTTGAATGCAAACTTTTTGCTACCTTGTTTGTCAATGCAAAGGAGATGTTCTAGTTAATGCCTTATCCTTGGGATGTTCCCACTTTGGCCCACATTCAAGATGCTATGTGGTCCATGAATGATTCTAGTAGAAAGGAGAAGAAGATAAAGTGTTTTTAGATGGTTTCTGCCTTCCACCATAGGTTGTAGCTATTTCTGGATAATCACTACGTCCACAACAACCACCACATGTTCTGAAAGTAGGAGAAGGTCCTTCAGAACCTTTCCATTCTATGACTATTTGAGTTTCTTCCTTATCTTCCAACCATCAGAGGATTTGGTTAATCATTTTTTTCATGGTGTTTAATTTTGTTGTCAAAAACACCAAATTTTGTAGTGATTATAAATCCATATGTTTGGGCACTTAGTTTTTGTTGTGTTTGTTTTGTGTATATGCAGTTAGTCAATAATTCCATACCTTTTCAAATTTTGTATGGAACTTAAGGATGAATTTTCATTTAGTTGTGGGGGTATGATGAACTATGTCTCTTTGGCTGCATTGATGGGATCCTGTTAATGCGATCCAGTTGATGCAAGCCCATTAATGTGATCTTGTCAATGCATGATTTAACATGTTGACATGTATGCATCTATGTATTGTCTATTGTTGCCTATATAAATGTGCGAGCTAGCTGTATTTATGACATTTGTAAGTTAGATCATAGCCACACTCTTGTAGTTTTTCTTCTTGATAGTTAGAATATTTTTCTAAGTGTCTGCAGTAGGAGTGAGAACTGCATGGATCTTTGTTCAAACATTGTTGTACCTTACCACTTCAATGTGATTGCCAATAAAGACAAGCTTTCTTCATAAACCTTGTAGCATTTGGAATAGCATAATATTTTACTTAATGCATTGATTATTATTCATGAATTTTACTTCAATGAATTCTAGTTAAAGTAATTAATATAGATTAAATAACAATTAATTAAAATACATAAGTATGATCACTTCGAGCATACATTTAATGCTTGGTAATCCTCGTAGTGCTTAACGTTTGGTAATCCAGTAGCATTATACATGTTCCAAATGTGTACAGAAAGTGAAAATAGATGCTTATGTTAGGAATAGTTAGACATTAGTTAATTCTTAAATCAAATAGTTAGTCAGACATTAGTTAATTCTACCTGACACTTACTTTAGCATTAAACAAAGAGATGAAATGAAATAGTTCTCTTGATTGAAGTTTATGAAAGATTACATACAAGGATTTATTGACCAACCTTATTCCATATTTCTAGAAACAAACTAAAAAAGAAAACTAATCTCCTAGAAATTAGAATTGAAAAAAATAGAAGCTACAAATTATGAAAAACAAACTCCACAAAAATTGCAATTTATCCCTCAATATCATGAATTTACTCACTCCACAAACTCGGGAATTTACTTGATCTTTCCAACACTCCCCCTCAAGCTAGTGAATAGATATCTATTATTCTGAGCTTGCAAACTAAAGACTCAAACCCGATTTTGATAATGCTTTGGTGAGGATATCGACCTCTTAACCCTTGGTAGGAATGTAAGCTAGGTTGATTACTCCCAAGTCAATCTCATGCTTGATAAAGTTTCTATCTATTCTAATATGCCTCATTTGATCATGTTGAAATGGCTTGTGGACAATGGTTATTGTTGATTTACTATTGCTCTAGAGCTTCATAGGACCTAAGAATGAAATTTTTAGATCCTTTAGAAGTCTCTCAATCCAAAAAAGCTTGCACACTTGAGCAATCGCGTAGTACTCTGCTTCAACATTGCTCCTTACTACAACTAACTATTTCTTACTCCTCCCATATCACAAGATTTCCCCATAATTTCACATAGTATCTAGTTGTGGATTTGTTATCTTTCATTAATCTAGCCCAAACTACATCAGCAAAGCCTTCCACCTGTCGAGATTCACCTTTCTTGAACAAGAGTCCCTTATGAGGAGATCCCTTTTGATATGTTAGTACATGATTAGCTACCTCTAGATGTTGATTTGTAGGTGACTGCATAAATTGATTGATCACACTTACACTGTGGGCAATGTTAGGTCTAGTAAGTGCAAGGTAGATCAGTTTTCCTACCAGACATTGATATTGCTCACGGTCAATAGGGGAATCATTATCTGTAGCCTTTTGTTTCTAATTCCTTTCGAATGGTGTGCTAGCTGATTTACAACCTATTTTTCCTATCTTCTTAAGCAAATCAAGAACATATTGTCTTTGGGTAACAAAGATCCCTTATTTGCTTCTAGTAATCTCCATACCAAGAAATACCTAAGGATTCCAAGGTCTTTGACCTAAAATTCATTCTTTAGTTTAGTCTTCAACTCTGAAATCTCTAAGTGGTCATGACTAGTAATCACGATGTCATCCACATACACAATGAGAATGAACTTCTTCCCACTCAATGATTGCTTAGTGAAGATTGTATGATCAGCCTACCCTTGGGTGTATCCAAAACTCTACAATGTTGAGGTAAATCTTGTGAACTAAGCTCTAAGAGACTGTTTCAAACCAAGACTTCGTAAGCTTGCACACTTTGTTGCTTCCCATCTCAAATATTGATTTCATCTTCATAAACACTTCCTCCTCCAAATTTCCATTCAAAAAACCATTCTTTAGATCCATTTGGTAAGGATACCATTCAAGATTTACAACAAGTGACAACAATATCTTGATTTAGTTCATCTTGGCAATAGGGGCAAATGTTTTTTCATAGTCAATATCATAAGTCTGGGTGTGTCCTTGAGCAACCAAGTAAGCTTTATGCCTCTCTATCTCCCCATTAGGCCTAAACTTCACTGTGAATGTACACTTGCAACCAACAACTTTCTTCCCACTAGGAAGATCATCTACCTCCCATGTTTCATTCTCTCAAAGTGCTCTTATCTCTTCTTCAACAACTACTCTCCATTTTGGACTCTGAAGGGCTCTCTAAATATCTTTTGGAATCTCCACACTATCAAGGCTAGTAACAAATTCCTTGTAATGATGAGACAGATTTGAGTAGGTTAGCTGCTAAGAGATGGGATGTTGGGTATAAGTTTGAACACCTTTCCTAAGAGCAATAGGAAGATCTAAATCATTAAATAACACCATACATTCTTTCATGGTTTTAGGATTCTCTCTTGGTTCAGACAATTGCACAACATGGGGAGTCTTTGGTCTCCTTGAATAAACCATAATTGGTTTGGAGATGCTTGATTCCCTCTCCCCCCCCCCCGATTCAATTTGTGATCACACTGATTTGAAGGGATTTGTTTGGTATGAAGATTGTCTAGTTTGGTTAGAGGTGGAGACTTGAATGAAGAATGAGACTAAGATGGAATCAATATAGGAAGTGATATAGAAGGATCCCAATGATCATCTTCACTCATCATCTCCCCCTAAAGAGAACTATTGGGACAAAACATTTGATCTTCCAAAAAAGTTACATCATAAGAGACAAAGAATTTTTTTGGAAGGGTGGTGAAAGCATTTGTATTCCTTTTGAGATGGAGAGTAGCTAGTAAAGACACACTTAAAGGATTTGGGATAAATTTTACTCTTTTGTGGGTGATGGTTATAGACATATGCAAAGCAAACAAACACTCTAGGAGAAAGAGAGTTAAAAATATGAACATGAGGATAGGTATCAAGCAGAAAACTAAGAGGAGTTTGAAGATTTAGAGTTTTGGATGACATTCTATTTATAAGATAGGCTATAGTTAACACTACTTCTCCTCAAAAAGGGTTTGGAACATGACTAGGGAACATAAGCGCTTATGCTACCTCTAGTAAATGTCTATTTTTCCCCTCTACCACTCCATTTTGTTGAGGGGTGTATGTACAAGAACTCTAATGAAACACTCCATTATCATTTAGGTATTGTGTCAGGTCATTTGTGAAATACTCTCTACCATTGTCAATTCTCAAAATTTGGATATTGGTTTGGAAGACATTTGAGATATCTTTGTGAAACTATTTAACAATGGATTTGGTTTATGATTTTTCTTTCATGAGATAAACCTAACGTACCCTTGTATGATCATCAATAAATGTGATAAACAACTTAGATCCTGTGAAAGTGGATTGATGAGCAAGACCCCATATGTCACTGTGTATAAGATGAAATGGCTTTGACACTTGATATGTATAAGAAAGATAATTTTTTCTAGTTAGTTTTGCACCAATACAATGTTCACACTGGAAATATGAAGAATTTTTATTTATAAACAAAGTTGGATACAAAGATTTGAGATAAACAAAACTAGGGTACCAAGGCATCTGTGCCAAAGTATTATTTCTGAACTAGATGAGATTAAAAGGAAGACGTTTTCACAAGATTAAATTTTTGAAGAAGAACTAGCACCATTGAGAATGTAGAGATCATGTTTCTCCTCAACATTGCTAATCATCCTCCTTGAAGACAGGTCTTGGAACACACATAGAGAAGGGAAAAATGTTACTGCATAATTTTGATCTATTGACGATTTGTTGATAGAGAGGAGGTTATAATTTAACTCTAGAACATAGTAAACAAATCTTAAATTCATCCCAGAAATATCAATTGACCCACAACCTACTACTCTTGACATAGTACCATCAGCTACAGTGATCTTAATGTCATCTTGACACTCCTTTAATTTTGAGAATAAACTCTTGTTTCAAGACATGATTTGAAGCACCCATGTCAACAATCCACTTATCATTTACATGACAATGTGTAAAACATGAAGTACTTAGATTACCTCTATGTGCAATTGAGGCATGGGAGTCTTTGATGATGTGTCGGCCTCCTTGAGTAGGTTGGGATTGCTCAATATTGATTTTAACACTTTAATTTATTTAGTGGTGAGATTGAGATTACTAGACTTATCATTCTCTATAATAGTCTCGATAGCAAGGGCTTTGTTTTGTTTGGCTCCGATGGCTTTGTGGCTTGTAATTTGGTAGCTATCCATGGATTTTGAAGCAAGTATCCCATGTATGATTCATCTTGTGGTTGTGATCACACCATAGCTTCTCCTTCCAAAATCTTTGACTCCTTTGATGTTGCTTGCTTTGGTGTGTGACGAGGGCTGATCCTATTGAAGGAGCATCTGTTTTGGTCAGAAGCATAACCTTCTTCCTACTTTAATCTCTTCTTAGTTTGGTGCAAGCCTCACAAATGGTGGGAAAAGGCTTTGTGCTCAACACTCTACCCCATACCTCATCCAACTCTTTATTCAGCCCTTGTAAAAAATCAAAGATCTGCTCCTTTTCAATCATTCAAGCAAACTTGAATCCATCTTCAAGACTCTCCCACTGCATTTCATAAAGTAAATCCATTTCCTGCCATAATTCAGTCAAAGAATTAAAATAATCAGTGACTAATTTGTCTCCTTGTTGCATCTCATGAAGCTTTGAGTGTATTTCAAATCACTGTGACATGTTTTCCAGGTCAGAGTAGATTTCTTGAACTGCTGTCCATATTCTCTAGCAGTTTTGTAGAACAGATGTCCTTCCAATTTGTGGCTCCACATTAATTAACCAATCCATCACTATGGAATTTTTGGCATCCCAAGTATGATAGGCAGGGTCAGTAGATTTAGGAAGCAAAATTGTACCAGTGACATATCCAGACTTTCCTTTGTCTTTGAGGACAAGAAAAACAGACTGAAACCATTCTCGGAAGTTGGCTCCATTGAGTTTGTACTGGGTTATTTGAAGGGAATGATTTTCAAAGGGTTGAGGAGAAGAAGATAAAGGATTTCGGATAGTTGTCACCAGCATGCTTTCAAGTGTGCTGGGCAAAGAGGATTTAGAAGAAGAATTTTTTTCTGCCATTTAACTTGGCTCCGATACCATGAACAAAGAGATGAAATGAAATAGTTCTCTTTATTGAATTTTATGAAAGATTGCATACAAGGATTTATAGAGCAGCCTTATACCATATTTCAGGAATCAAACTAAAAAAGAAAACTAATTTCCTAGATATCAGAAATGAACAAAATGGAAGCTACAAATCAGGGAAAACATAATCCACAAACACTGCAATTAATCCCAAAAAATCAGGAATTTACTCAGTCTTTCCAACAAGCATATATGTTTATCAGTTCTCTCAAATACATAACTATTATAAACCAAATGCCCTAACCATTAAATTTGTTAATGAAGTACAAGGTAATTAGCTAACTTTCACTGTGGCCCTTGTGAGAGAGTTTGTTATTTTATGTTCTTTTTCGCTGTTAACAAGCACCAACTTTTTAGACCAACGTTTACCCATCATTTGCATGGGTCAACTTCCTGATTCTTGGTATTCTTGATGCCAATTTCTAAGAAACAATAGATTGCCTGTTTCTCTTTCATCACCTGCAGGCTCAATGCTCATCCTACCAAGTGGGGTCTTGGAATAACCAGTCGATGAGCTACTGCTTAACCTCTTTTCAAGTGGCTGTGTTGAGGTTTGAACCTAGGCCTTACAACCTGAGAAATAAGTACCTTAGCATCATTCCACATGATGGGTCCCTAAATAATATATTGCCTGGATTATAAGAAATGGATGTACAACTTATTAAAAATGACATTAAACTTTATTATCTCTTGTTGTAAACTCCCCCATTTTGAAAGTCAATATTCCTTTCAGATGCTTGGAAGCCTCAATTGTTCATTAAGTTTCACTGTGTTGTTAAGAGGAGTGGCTGCAGCCACATTATAGGCTGTTTTTGTGGTTACTTGAAGTCTAGATCATACAGACAATTTCTGCTTGTATTTTATCTATGAAAAAATTTTGAAATCGGGTAGTGGTGTTGGTGTATCAACTGCAATACGATACTGTCCCCTGTCAAGATTTCCACTTGCCTATGATTTGGTTAAGTGTGTGTGATGACCTTTGTAATACTTTGTCATTAAGCTGGTCCTAATAAGAAAATGGTATCGAGAGTCTGTCCTTTTTATTTGTCATGGTGGAGATATTAATGTAATAGTTTTATAGTTTTCAGTGTTTACATTTCATAATATTAATTACAGAAAATGTAAATTTAGCCAGATATTTTGCTATGAAGCTCCTTGAATCTGGCTATGAAAACGATCGCTGGCACTGTGTTAGCAAATGAGAAATTGCTTTTATTAGAAAAAAAATTCTAAAATTTACTAATAGGAAATTAAGATTATGAACAGTGACTGCTATTTCCATACATACTAATGAAATTTTATCATGTGCCTGAAAATTTTAATTATGGTTTTGTTATTTAGGATGAAAATGGAGAGGGTTGCGTTAACTTATGACCCTTCATGCCTCCAAGGGATTGGAATTTGATTGCGTGTTCATCTGTGGGCTGGAACAAGGAGTGCTTCCTTTACTTCAACAGAATGTGCACGAAGAAAGAAGACTCTTTTATGTTGGAGTAACTAGAGCAATGAAGCGCCTGTAATCACTTCTATAGGATGCATCTTCTATATTGCAACTTGCTTCATTTTTGAAACCTTTTAATGTATCTTGTTTTTACATGTTCGGTATCTAACCCATGCATCAAGTAAGCATACTGGAAAATTTCGTAAAGCAAATAGACCAGAGTTCATTGACAACATCCTGAAGGTTCCTGGAACAGAAAATGCCATTGAGGAAATTTAGGTTGTTATCTGGCTTGCTTGATCACAATTCAGATATTCTGCAGCAGTTAAGAAAAATTATTTCTTGGACAAATTTTCTAAAGCCCCTGAGCAAAAGGAAACCACAGAGATGTGTTATGTTTTGTTTATAGAGAGCTCTTCCATCGTGCTTACTTGCAAAGAATGAAGGTTTGTTTTGGTGTATTTTGTTTTTATTTGTCACTTTTGAAGCTCACCTTTCTTAAAAAAAAAGAGATAGAACTTACTGTTTGAGTAATTGGTTAAGATCTTTGTGCTTCATGAAAGATTTATTTGTTAAGTAAATTTTTATTGTCAAAAATTGTCATAAAACTAAATTGCATACATTTAAAGGTTATGCAGAATAGATAGGAAAAGATAAGAAAGCCAAACGAAGTTCAACAATTGAAGGAGTTTGCAAAAATGCACCTGCAAATACTACAGACCATCTACTACAATTGCCCCCGTAGTTTTATAAATGATGTTAAAGATCAGAGGGAAAGTATGGAGAAACAGGATCTTAAATATCCATTGGATCAGTTTCGGCCATCATCTCTTACAGATTTTGTGTATCTTAGTATATTTACAATCTTTATTTTTGCATCAATGATGATGATAATGAATATAGGTCTTCATAGGATCTTTTAATTACACTACTTCAGCAATTAATTAATTAGATAAGAGTATTTCCCTTTAAATCATGTTCTCTTCTTAATTTGCATCAAGAGATTAAATGAAATGATATGGACCCTACATCGAAGTTGAAAGCATCACATGAAGAACAAAGGGAACAAAAATTCTCAAACTCAAAAATACAAAGGGTAGTCCTAGTAGAAATGATTGATAAAGAGAATTACAAATTAAAGAACTAAAATTATGCCCATGATAGCCCAAAAACCGAGAAACCAACAATAGAATACGTTGATGTATTGGTAGAAATGACAACCCATTAAGTAAAAGGGAGATTGTCACCACCATAGATAGGCCTTTTTTGCTTTTGTATTTCATCTATAGTGCTTTGTTCTTCTATAGAATTTATGAAATGTGTGGTCTATTAGAAGGCTCAACATTGTTCCTCTTGTTGTTTTCATTGTTTTGGACTTAGTCCCCTTTGCCTTGTCTAAATGTATGGATAGGGATATTCTTTTGATGTAAGAATGTAGTGCTTCCTAAGGGGTTCATTTATTAATGCTAATGACCACATAAGAGCACTTTCTTGTCGTAAATGATGCTCAAGTATAGTATTTCTTGCATTGAGTTTTGTTTCTAATTTGGCATGCAATATAGATTCTTCAATTAATGTTTTTCATCGGGCCTTAACTTCCTCTAGCTGTCTTCTTCATTGCACCTCTTATTTGAGGCAAGCCTTTATCTTTTGTTGTGTTATCAATTAGCTGTGCTTGAAATACTACTTCTGAACTTAGATTTCAACAAAGTTGTGATGGCCTCAATTGAGTTGCAATCTACATTATCTTGGAAGGTGCTCTAGTTATAGTCATCTTGCCCAACATGGATTCTTGAATGTTGCTCGTCCATTCCTTGTGCCTCTTGAGCTGGAAAGGAGGATGTGGGGTTAGGGATATGGACCCTACATCGAAGTTGAAGGCATCACATGAAGTCAAATGAGCATCCTATAGCTTTCATGCATTTCCTAAATGAATAAAATATCTATCCACTAGATTTTTCACTTGTTGAGGCATTAATTGAGTGCCCATCATCATGGAAGCTTTGCATGGTTGGGAGAATGGTCTCACCATTTGTCGAGATGTCAAAGGTATTTACTAATAGCTAGGTCTATGAGTTGAATTTGAATGCTTTGGAATGTTATAGCATTTATTTTTCTGATGAGTGGTGACATTTCCCAACAGCCAACCATACAAGTCACAAGCGTACATGTGTGACTAGATCATAATCCATGGTTAGGACAATATAATTTACTAGTGAGTTGATGATAAGTTTGTGATTATTGTCTTCTCATTGGAGTTAGGGAGATTCAAAACATAAGGTTCAATTCTAAGTGAGATATATGATTATTTGATGTTGAATGACTCTTAAGAGTACTAAGGTGAAACATAGTGAATTGAATATAACTTTTATTAATTAAAAATAATGTATATCTAAAGCTATTCTTGTGTAATGGTGATGATAATTTGTTCTTTTTTCAAACACAACTTGGGCTAATATAATCATTACTAGAATTGCCAAGTAACTAACTATTGAGCAAATCAAGCTTAGCCACTACTGGGTTATTAAAGGATTATACTTGTGTGCTGATCGTACTTATTCTACTAATTAACTAATAGACATTGAAATGTAGATAACAATAAAAATATAAATTACATAGGAAAGTAAATCTAATCTAAGTAAAATGTTGCAATGGAAAAGAACAATCCTGATCTTTATTTTGTGCATGAATTGTATCTAGGTATAATCCACTTAAATAAAGATGTCAAACAACTGTACTTTACCACATTATGGACACTCAGACCTATTACTAAGTTCAAGAAAACAAATTGATAGAGTTCCACTAACTATTGACTAAAAGGTAAGTTTGATAAGATGGTGGGCTCATTTTTATAGACATGACCATGATCTACTACTAAGCATCTATGACATCTTATGTTGAGCTACGATATTTTATCTATGACATCATAGATATGATATCATAACTTGCCATAATAACATGATTTATCATACTCCCATGACTAACTAGAAACTTGTCATCGAGATAAAATAAAAGGAGGATATATTTGTTACAAAAACATGTGATCTTATAGACTCAATGACATATTCATAGACATATAACACAATTGATTGACTCTAAATATTGCATCTTAATTTGAGTGAATTACAAAAATATCAAGCAAAACATTATTGACAAAATTGTTTATAATTCATAATTTAAAATAAAAATTAAAGCTTGATGTGGTCTTTAAAAAATGTTGTTGTAGCTCTTTATGTTGTTCTTAGTGGTGGTTTCTCTTGTTACATTGGTATCTCTTGGGGTTTCTTTCCTTTGTCATCAAGCTTCTTACATTGATATAAATTCAAAAAGGCTCTTAACTATTCTTCTTTTGTCCAGGGATTATGAACGGTCAATGCCACTTGGACAATGTTTTGTTTTCTAGTGTTGATACCTCTTGAGGACACAATAGTTGTGGAAACAATTCATTCACATTTACATACCATGTTGCAAAATGGGTTATTTCAACCTCAAAAACCTTAGCTAGTTTTTCTAGTTCTTGAAAATTAGGTATTCTTCTAGCCAAGTTTGTTTCTACATCCTTTTGCTCTTGATAATAGGCCTTAACCACTTGGAGTTCAAAATTGGTAATATGTAACTTTTTTTTAGCATACTTTCTATCCACGAACTCCTTTTTATACATTGATTATATGATGCCCAGTTGTTGCTCCAATTCAGTCCTAGGTCTACTTGCTATCAACATGGCTAATTTTGCATGGCGCAAATTTGCCAACTCCATGTATTCTGTCAAATCTTGGATATAGNGCAAATTTGCCAACTCCATGTATTCTGTCAAATCTTGGATATAGAGGTCCTTGTTCTTAAGCTTTTCTTGATGTATCAAGGTGAGGCTTTCTAGAATAGGCTACTAATCTAGTAACTATTGCATTGTTAAATTGATCTTAGCTTTAGTCATTTGGATTTTCTTATCATTAATTTTTTTAAACATCTCCACCTAATCTCTAAAATGTTCTTTAAGCTTTTCATGTTTCATGGTCTTGTTTTTCCATGCGCTAATTTCAATGGTAGACTTTTGATGTATTACATGTACTTCCACCATTGATAAGGTCCTAATGTTCAAGTTGATATGAGCAAACTACTCCCTCAACTAATTGTTTCTCTCTTCAACATTGTGCTTCTCCTTCTCAACATTGGTCAACCTTATATTCTTAGTACCAAGCTTTCAATAAATTTGTGATATATCAAGTTGGTTGTTAAAGAAGGTAAACTTGGTGTCATTACAATTGTAATTAAGATCTATAATGTGCAAATTTGAATAGAGAGGAAACACACCTGAAAAGCAAGGTAGAAGGTCAAAAAGATAAACATAAAGGTTCAAACACTTATATTGAAAACAAGATTAAATAATTATTAGAAAACATAAGAATAAAATCAAATTCAATACAATAATAAATCATGTCATCCAAAATCTAGATCAAACATTCATTTCTCGAAGTTTCATTTCTATAAAATTAATTAATTAGTTTAAATCAAAATACATTAACAACTCTTCTTGGTTCATATCCCCTTTGTGCTTTTTTTGGTGCATTTTGAGGGAGGATTTGATGGATTTATTTCTCAACTCATCATCATTGAAGTAGAACATTATATTTGTAGGTTCACATGAAGTATACTTGATACCATGAGACCTTTCTTCTTTGTAGGTCCTTTAGGCCTTATTTTTTGTCCATTGTGAATCAACCTTTAGTGATACATTGTGCTTACCCTTTTGCCTCTAATGTTTTTGGTCTATATTGCATTTCCTTGCATCAAGGTAGTAAGACCTCACAACTTTCTTTTCAATGTAATAGCTCCCTACTACAAGGCCTAGCCTAGTCTTCATCATTGTAGCTTGTAGCACAGAAGGAGATAACTTATCAAGGTGATGGACAATATTGCCAATGTAATTTCTCCACCAAAGCTATTCATTTTGATGGAATATGAATATAATATTAGAACAAATTAAATTGTTATTAGCAAGAGTGATTTGGATTAGTTATTTTTGATATACCTCATGATCATCAGCGTGTTTTCTCTCTACGTTTCTAGATGATTTTAAGCTTAAGGATCTATGTGAAGAAGTCATGCTAATTACTAACAATGTGTGTTATTACTAATATAATGAAACTGAAATTGAAACTAAAATTTTACTATATCCATAATGCTCCTAATCTATTAGATGGTAAAAATATACAAGCTATGAGTTTTGAGAATGTCATCAAGAAAATTAACAAGTATTCTTGGTAATATAATATAATCATAATTCAATGATATCTCTCTAGTTGCAACATAATGATTGTGAATAATTAATTACTATTACTAAATAATAGCATCCTCGATGATAAGCGGCAAGTATACCCAATGCCCAACCATATGAATTACAAGCATTCATGCTCAATTTGATGGAATTCCATAGACCTTAAGTTCCTAAGTATGTTGGTTCTAGGAAGTGAAATCTAATCATGATGATCTTTGTCTTCCCAACTACACTTGTGAAGCTTAGTTGTATCGTTAAGTGTAGTTGGGGCACATGATTTTTATTATTTTATATTTTATTCACCTATGATTAATAACAAGTTGAAACTCAATTTATTAGCCAATTTAACTAATTTGATTACTACTTAATAACTAACTATCCTAACATAAGCATTCGGTCCCACTTTCCATACACATCCTAAATGCATACAACATTGCTAGGTTACCAAGCACTATATGTTATGCTTAAACTGGTTGTGCTTATGTATTTAGTCTATTTAACTTAATTAGTTAATTAATTAAAGTCTTACCTATTTAATTAATTGCATAATTAATGAAAATGACAAATGCATAAATATGTCATTAATCTATTCCAAGTGTTGCAAGGTTTGATCAAAAGGCTTGTCTTTATTGTCATTCACACTAGTGTGCTCAAGTACATCAATGCTCAAATAAATATTCGTACACTTTCTGACTCTTATTGTAGGCATTCAAAAAAATATTCTAACTTTCAATTGACAAGACTGTAGAAGCTCTGCTACAATTATGACAAGAAAAACATAAACACGATGGATGAGTGCTGATGAGTGGTGTGGTACCCCTACACTCAACCATATGAATACAAGCGTTACACGCGTGATTCAGTCGAACTCCACAGACTAAGTGCCTACACACCTTATGGAACACCTAAGGTTAATCATTCGTTGTCTTCCCAGACTTGTATTTTTCACGGTTGTATGGTTAAGTAAGTCTGAGGTATGTGATTTTTATGTCTTTTGTCTTTTATTGCCTATGCTAGGAGGAGAAAGGGTGAAGAGACTAAGTAACTAACTTTAACTAACTAAGTTCTAATGCCTAGCACCAGTATCCATCCCACTTGCCATTCACACCCTGAACCAATGCAACCTTCTGGGATTACCAAACGCTATTCGTTGTTGGGATTACCAAGCATAATGCACGCGCTCGAAGCAGTCGTACTGAATGAACTTAACTAGGAGTGTTGAGGGTTGAGAAAGATTAATTAACTAATAAATCATTTAACCATTTAACATTAATTAAAGTCCTATTTAGCT